>CM076572.1:837695518-838002630 GCA_034641835.2 Pinus albicaulis
TATATATATATATTTTAACTAGAACGGATAATTTTATTGATAGAAATGGGATGGCCAGAGCCAAAACAAACATTTCAGGTCACTGCTTCATGCATATCACTGTTTTTACATGTACTCCTTGTCCTATTAGGGAATGTTTGCCGTGTTCACTTCTCCTGCATTTAAGCTGATCATGCTCATTTCATGAGTGCATCCAATGTTTGCTAGCCTGTCTGCTTCTGTATTTAAGTCTCTGAGGATGTGGAAGAATTGAGCTGAGGGGAAGTCCTTCAAGAATCTGTTCACTCTTGCAAGCTGCTTATTTAACACTGGGTCCATGAGCCCTTTCTTGTTTATTAGAGATTTTATCAGCAACTCTGAGTCTCCAAACACTAATATTTCGCTTGGATTCTCTTTCCTAGCCAGCTGGCAGGCTTTTAAAAGACTGAGAACTTCAGCCTGATTGTTGGTTTTTGTCCCTAGTCCCCAACTGAAGGTCTCTTTTTCCCCATTCGGAAAGTAAATAGCCCCTCCTGCTCCTGACCTGCCTGGGTTGCCTTTTGAGGCTCCGTCAAAAAAGATGGTGCATTTTCCTTGTGATTTCCACCACTTCTGAAAGCTGTCCAGCGTATCTCTTATCTGCCATTTTTCTTCGTGTTTTGGACGAGTACATGCTGAAGGTGTTGGCTTGGGGGAGAAGCCATCAAGCGAATTCCTTTCTTCCTTTCCAAGGGAGCTGTCATCTTTGGCATTTGAGTGTCTCAGAGTTTCCAAAAGGAGTTTCTTGGCCTTATCTGCTATGATATCTGCAGTGGTTTCTTTTTGGTTAAAGACCATTTCATTCCGGGCCAACCACAACTTCCAGCATATGTATTTTGGGGCTGCGATCCAAACCTTGTGCCAGAGAGATTTGTCTGCAATGCTGCCGGGGTATCGAGCTTTCCATGACGTGAACATGTCTCTGGTCGAACAGTGTGTAGGGGTTCTCACATTCAGGCCAGTCAAGTAGGTAGACCAGGCCTTCTGAGCAATCTCACACTCAATAAACAAATGATCAGAGGTCTCTAGAGCGTTTTTGCAAAGGACACATCGATGGGGGCCGGCTATATTTCTTCTGTTCAGGTTTTCTCCAGTAAGTATTTTGTTGTGATACAAAGTCCAAATAAAGAAATTAATCTTAGGGATGCTGAAATTTTCCCAAATCTGTTTCCACACTGCTTCGGGATGTAAAGAATCCTTCTTACCTTGCAGCTGCAGGTATCCTTGTCTGGCTGTATATACCCCGGTCTTTCCCCAACCCCAGAAATCTTCCTCGTCCTTGTGCACTGGTGTGAAGTCTGAGATAGCAGCTGTGAAGACTTTTAACTGATTGTTTAAGTGCGCTGGTATGACAGGCAGAGACCAACTCTGCCAGTTGCCTTTTTGATCCCATTCAACGATGTCCTCAATTCTGCGAATTCCTTTTGAGCTTAACCAAGCTCTTAAATCTGCGATTTCTGAATTTGCTGATAGAGGAGGATGGCCCATAATCTGCTCTCTCCACAGCAGAGTATTTTTCCCATTCCCTGGGATTTTGTAAAGGTGCGTTCTGAAGAAGCCAACAGCTTTGCTGCAGAGCTTCCATGCCTGCGTACCCCTGGGAGTATTCACTGGATTAAAGTTGACTATCGAATGATTGTTGAGGTACTTACGATTAAAGATCTGGCTGACAGGGTGTGAGGGATCGATAAGGAGCTGCCACAGCATCTTACATCCCAAAGCTAAATTGGAATGCAGAGGGTCCCTGATTTGAAGGCTGCCTTCATTCAATGGACGCTTCACTGTGTTCCAGTTGACAAGATGGAACCGATTGCTATTGCCGCGCCCTCCATTCCACAAAAAGTTGCGCATCAGACTGGAGATGCGATCAGCTATTTGACTTGGTGCCAACGACAGGGAGGCTTGGAACGTAGGCATTGCAGATAGAACAGAGCGTATTAATGTAAGTTTGCCGCCTGTTGAAAGCCAGGTTCCACCCCACGCAATTATCTTTTTCTTGAGCTTGAAGATCACCTCTTCCCATAAGTGATTTCGATTGGATCCCTTGGTTAATGGAAGGCCAAGATATTTTATCTTATCCCAGTCAGCATAGCCATTGAACCCCAGCTCTCTGGCGATCCTTTCAATTGTGTTTTGTTCTGAGTTCCAGCCATAAACAACGCTTTTTCTCTCACTGATTAACGCTCCAGAGATTTTGCAGAACTTTTGTAGGATGGTCTTGAAGGTGTTGGCAATTCTTAAGGAAGCTCCCCCAAGCAGAAGTGAGTCGTCTGCAAAGAAAGCGTGGTTCACTGGAGCAATGCCTTGCGCAATTCTGATCCCAGGAATTGAGCCTGTTTGTTTCTCCTGAGTCAGCTTCCTGCTCAGTGAATCCGCCATCAGAATGTAAAGGAAGGGAGAGAGGGGGCAACCCTGCCTCAATCCCCTAGTGGCCAAGAAAAAGTTTGTTGGTCTTCCATTAACCATTGGAGCTATCCAGATGTTCTCAATGCAAGCTTTAATTAGATTAATAAATTCATGACTGAAACCAAATGCAGCAAGAACATTGAACAGAAAGGAACGATTCACTCTGTCAAAAGCATTACACATGTCCAGTTTTATGATCATACCTTGTTCTTTCCGGGCGTAGCTGGAGTGTAGTGCTTCTTGAACTTGGATGACGTTGTCTAGAATCTGTCTGCCAGCCACAAATCCCCCCTGAGCCGGAGAGATGAGTTTATGGAGGAGGGGCTTAATTCTGTTAGCCATTAGCTTGGCCACGATCTTGTAAGATGAGTTGCATAAAGAGATCGGCCTATACCTGTCAAAGGAGCCAGGGTTAGTCTCATTGGGGATTAAAGCGAGAAAGGTGGAGTTAATTCCGCCTCCAACTTTAGCCTTCCTCAAGAATCCCCTTATCATTCTGAAGAGGTCCAATTTGATTATCTCCCAACAGATTCTGTAGAAATGCACTGAGAACCCGTCAGGTCCTGGAGCTTTGTCTGGTTCCATGGACCAGACAATGGGGGTTATTTCTTCTTCTGTAGCTGACCTTGTCAGGGCTTCATTATCTTCCTTACTGACTAGGTTTGGGATGTTGGATAGAAACTCTAATGCATCCTCCTCATTCTCGTTACTTTCTGCACTAAGAAGAGTTTGGAAATGATTTACTGCTGCTTCTTTGATTTGAGTGTGACCTTTATACACCTGGCCATTGGAGGAGGTAATTTCTGCAATGTGGTTTCGAGAGAGGCGAGCCCTACATTGTCTATGGAAATAAGTGGTGTTCCTGTCCCCGGATTTAAGCCATAAACTTCGAGATTTTAAACGCCAGTACTCTTCTTCATTTCTGAAGGAGCTGTAAGTATTCCTTTGGGCTGCTTTCTCCATGTCTAAATCTGTGGGAGAAGGATTTTTCTCCTCCAAATCGAGTTGTAGACCTTCCAGCAGGAGAACAGCCTCCTTCCTCAGACTAGTGGGGGTTTTCATAGAGTTTTTTATCCAATCCTTAAGGGCTTTTTTGGTTTTTTTCAATTTTTGTTCCCAAACAAAACTTGGTGATCCAGAAACCTCTATCTCCCATGCAGTTTGGACAGTGTCAAAGAAGCCTTCTTTTCCAGCCCAAAGAGGACTGAAACGAAAAGGGAGAGGGCCAAGGTCTTCTTCTTCTTTCAAGCTTAAAAGGATTGGCTTGTGATCCAACGTGAGTTTTGGGATGATCTTGGTGAAGACAATCCTATTGTCCAACATTAACGAGCTGCTGATAAGAAATCTGTCCAGCCTGGTAGAGATATGGTTTTCCCCTGCTCTGTTATTAGTCCAGGTGTATTCGCCTTTTACTGGTTTGTGATCTATTAAGTCCCACTGCAGAATCAGATTTTCCACCATGTTGAGAAAGGGATCCCTTGAGTAAATCCCTCCTCTTTTTTCTTTGGGGTCTAGAATTATATTCAAGTCACCTCCTATTACAATGTTTGAGGGATTGATTTGCTCTATGTATTCCAGGAGTGATCTCCAGCACTGTCTCTTTTCATCATAATGGACGGAAACATACATGTTGAACAGAGCTAGAGAGGTATTGCTTGCAATATGGAGAAGTTCTGTATATATCCAGTGTTGGGTCTCCGAGTGCTTTTCTAATGAGAAGGAGTTTTTTGACCAGAAGGTTCCTATGCCACCGGCCGACCCTCTTGCACTCACAGCCTTTCCAGCATCATATTTCCACTTCATTGAGCTAGTGTTTAGAAGGGTTTCCCCTTCTATTTTGGTCTCTTGGAGCATAAGTATATCCACGGATTCCAGCTTCAGGAGATCTTTGATAGCATCTGCCTTACTGGGATTTCCCAAGCCCCTACAGTTCCAAGAGACCATCTGCATCATTTACCACTTGAAGGGGTGGGGCCTCCTCCCTTGGGCGCCCTTGGTCTTGTATTTCTCCCTAGAGTCATTTCAATGGTGGATTGACTGCCTAGGGTTTTCTGCCTTTCTGATTCCTCTTCCCTGGTTTCCTTGTTTGTTCTTCTTCCCACTTTTTTGGATGGTCTTTCAAAGGTTTCTTCATCTGATGACCCCATGTTGTCTAAACTCTTCTTTTTTTGTTTAATAATGTCAGCATATGAAGGAGAAGGAGTGTTGCTAGGTACCTGATTTGGAGTGTTACCTGGCACTTCATTGTCTGCAGTATTCAGCTGAGGTGCATCTTCCTGTTCAGCCTCTGGAGGATCTGTCGGAAGAGCAAGAGATTCGAATGGATTTTTATCTCCTGCACTGCTGTTCGATTCCCTGCTTTCACTGTTTTGGTTACTTGCGCCTTCCTGACCTGTTTTGTTCCCTGTCTCTTTTGCATTTCTTTTGTTGTTTTGTCTATTGCTTGCTGTTCTCTTTGCTTGCTTCCACTGTTCGCCATTCTCTTTCTCTGCTATTTCCTCATTCTTTTTTTTGCAGTATCTGGCAAAATTCCCGTATTCATGGCAGTGTCGACATTTAAAGGGCAGTTGCTCGTAGTCGAGTTCTTGAATGTGCGTCCAGTCTGCCACTGAGAGATTGATGGCTTCGGGGAGTCCGACCTCCAAATCGACTTCCACACAGATACGGGCGCAGGAATACTGATCCTTCCTCGGGGCCTGATCAATATACCTGCCTAGGGCATTGCCGATGGATTGCAATGATCTCTGGCTCCAACAATGAAGAGGGAGGTGCGGGAGACGAACCCAAACAGGAACATCAGTGGGCACATCTTGTGCAGGGTCGAAATCTGGAGACCATTTGTTCAGATAAAGCCCTTGGGGGCCCATGAAATAAGGCCCGTTTCTGAAGATCAGACTTTGGTCTTCCACACTGTCGAACACGAAAACGAAGAACCCCTTTCCTACGAAATGACTTTTTACTCCTTCCTTGACCAGTGGCGACCAGTTTCGCTTGACCCAATCTTCTACTGCCTTTGGAGAAGGCCATAGCCCGGTGAACTGGCCGATGAGACCTCTCTCAGCCAGGTTTATTGCTGTTCTGCAGGCATCGTCCACCGGGAGCGACACCGTAGGGATTTTGTCCAGTTTTTTAACAAACTTGAGCTGAGAGGTCGAGGGTGGCCTCTTGTTGGCGGCTGCAACAAGGGATCGGAATGCCTCAAGATCAGAAGGCGGGAGGGAAACTCCATCTAATGTCATGGTCGAAGAAGAGAGGATCAGTGCTGGATCTCCATCCGCTGGAGCAGATCAACTCCAAAGAGCAGGGCGCAGGGGCGGATTCACTCGCTGGGGATGCTTCGATCGGGAGGCAGCTCCAAGGGCAGAGCAAGCGGCAGGGCCGAGCTCCAGGGACGCAGAGCAAGCGCGCGCGCAGCCAAAAATTGTTTAAAATAATAATTTTCATATATATATATTTTTAAATATATTGTTTTTTTTAATAAGTTCGAAAAAAAATGTTTTTGATTTTTTTTTTTTTAATTTTTTGGTGAATTTTTGTTTTTTTTCTTTAAATTATGTGTTTTTTTTCTTCAAAATTTGTCATTTCCTTTGATATAATTTTCAAATATTTTTGTTTTTTTTAATTTATTTTTGTTTAATTTTTTTCTTTTTATGAGCTATTTTTGTTTTTTTTTACATTTTTATTGGTTTTTTTAACTGTTTTTATATATTTTTTTTAATCTAAGTTTGTGTTTTATTACATACATGAAAATCACCACTCTAAAAAAAAAAGGTTGATGCAACATCAATACGTTTCAAAATTAGCATGAAAATCACTGCTCTAGAAAAAAAAGGTTGATGCAGCATCAATACGTTTCAAAATTAGCATGAAAATCACTGCTCTAAAAAAAAAAAGGTTGATGCAGCATCAATACGTTTCAAAATTAGCATGAAAATCACCACTCTAAAAAAAAAAAAAAAAAAAATTGATGCTGCATCAATACATTTCAAAAATTTTATTTAAAACAAATATTCAGACTTCATAAATAAAAATTTTAGAGTGTCAAAAATGTGCACCAAAAAAAAAAAATGGTGATTCTGCATCACCACTTTTCAAAATCGGGTGCTTTTTATGCTACCAAAAAAAAGTAGGTAACATTGCGGTTACCTATTTCATCGGTAACATTGTTAACACCTAATCAAAACATATGGCATGATTCTTGGAGCCTCGCATTAGCACTGCTCTAGGCGAGGGGTATTGAGTTTGCAGTTCAAGGGCTTGCAGTAATGAAACCACACGCATTTCGGTGTCTGCACCACAGCTATATTACTCAAAAACTGCCCACCAGCTGTAACATAATATAGGCTTCACAAATTCCAGCACTGCCCACTCGTTAAATGTAGTAACAGTTTCCTCCAACGAGATACATAACCAAGTTCCTGGATTTATAAAAACGCGGCCAATCGAACCCACTCATCCGAAATTTTCGAAATTTTCTGTCTCGCGATATCAAAAATTCCCACAGCAAAGTGTACCTAGCTCACACAGTTTGCATTTCGAGTGAGTTAATAAGTCAAAGTAGGTCAACTTTTTTTTAATAAATTCAGCTTTAACATTTTTTTGTAAGTTTGGATTATTTTAATAGTTAAAAATCATCTTAATCAGAATTTTAGTAATAATTTTTTTATTTAATTTTAATTATAGACATAATTATTAAACAATGAATAAATTTTTTATTTAAATTCAATTTATTTATTTATTATATATTATTATTTATTAAAATTTATAATTAACTATAGATTATGAATAAAATGTTATTAAATAATAAATTTATTATTGGTTAATAAAAACAATTTTATTGAAATCAAATTTCCATTTTTTAATATGTTATTTAGGCGTAAAATGAATATCAATAAATACAAGTATTATTGATAAAATATTATATTATTAATAATAGTGTCTCCTTTCTCGTAATATTTTCAGTAAGGAAAATTAAATTTAAAAATAAAAATAAAAAATTAAATAAAAAAATTAATGTGATGGAATGTAAGTATTTGAATTTTGTCCAATAATAATAATAATAATAATAATAATAAACATAACAACTACTTATGGTATTGAACACCTATAGTACTTGTGTAGAATATGACTATTTTAAAAGAGCAAAGTAAACCAATCTAGATAAAACCTTGAATTTGGATCCCAATAGATTTGGTCCGCCTTCATGTTTGGAGATCTAGAGTTAAGATGGATGTAGGATTTTTTACTTTACACATTTTCAATAGGTTATATTCCACATGACTTCTAAATACCATCTTTTATTGTTGATTATTATTTAATTTTTATAGGGTTATTTTATTTAAAATGTTCACATTAAATTGCATTACTCTTTTATTTAGTTAGTTTTTTATTAATTTAATTTAATTTTTATTTTTATGTAATTTGACTTAGTCAAAATGCTTAACATTATATTACAACATCTCTACCATACTAGGATGGAGAGCATTTGTCAACACAATTATAACATTTATCTTAATTTTAATATTAAATGCCTCACTATTTTTATCCTCCATCTCCAAGGTGACCTCATTTGTGGAAAATTGCTTCCATTTCACTTTAGCCTAGGCGATGGCTCGATTATCGACCATAGTTTCTCTTCCTCTTCTACATTCCCTCATATGCTTCCTCACTAGTCACCATGTACTCTACCTCTGCTGAAATGACTGCAACTAATATCTATTTCCTGTTGTGCCAAGAAATTATTGTTGATCCTATGTTGAAGGTACTTCCTGATGTGCTCTTCCTGTTGGATGGACTCCCCGCCCTATCTGTATCAGTGAAGCCTGGAAGATTCACTCCCTTTGTCCATTTGTACCATAATACATACTATGTAGTATCTTCAAGATATGTCAACACATGCTTTCCTGCCTTCCAAAATAACTTTGTAGGCTTGACCATAGCTTTTCTCATCTAGTTAACTCCATAGCATATGTCGGGTTGTCTGTTCACCAAATACAAGAGTTAACCCACAAGCTACCAGTAAATCGTAGCATCCACTACTTCGCATGAAGTAGCATGCTACTTCCTTTAGTTTTCTGTTAGAGGAGTCTCTATGGGTTTACATCCCCCCATGTGGAGCTTCCTCATAATCTCCCTTGCATACTTGCCATGAGATACAAATATCTCCCAATCTCTTTGCCATATCTCTCCATGTCTTTGCCATCTCTTTTCATGACTTTATCAGCTTCTCATCGCCTATGAGTATCATATCTTCAACATGAAGTAAAATAATAACAAGATTACAATCAACCACAATCTGATATAGCTTTGCATTCGCTCCACTTCTGATGAAACCCAACCTGGTGAAATAATTGTTAATCCTCGTGTACAAAGCACGATGTGATTGCTTTAGCCCATACATTTCTCTCTTCATTTTCACACATGCGAATCCCTATCTAAGGACTCAAAACCTTCTGGATGCTTAATTTACACCTCTTTCCAAATAAATCTATTGATAAAGGTTGTCTTTACATCCATATAATGTATATGTTGTCCCATCTACGCTAAGAGTGCAAGGATGGATCTAATAGATGAGTACCTTATGACTCGTGAAAAATTCTCATCATAGTCAATACCCTCCACCTGACATAACCCTCTAGCCACAAATATAGACTTGTTTTTCTCCACACTCCCATTTGTTGCATGCTTCACCTTGTAGACCCACCTTGATCCTCCAAATGACTTCCCCACTAGTATTGGGACAACATCCCATGCATTGTTTCTGATAGTAGAGTCATACTCCTCAACCATGGAATCAACCCAAACTCATTGCTGCACTTCTTCCTCAAAGAGGATGGCTCTATCTTAATACCTTCACTCATAAGAGCCATCTATCCATTGTACTTATCTCGGGACCTTCCATGCCTGTGTTCTGATGTGGGTGCTCCCACATTGTCTCTTGCATCCAACAATAATCTGCTAGTCTCTCTAGTGTGCTTCCTTCTAGCTCTTGTGCATGTCTCTGCATGAGTGGTTTCTACCACTCTATGTTCCTTTGCTTGCGGTTGTTTCACATCCTTAATTTCATTCTTTAAAGAGAATAGCTCTTCAACTGCATGCAACTCAAGCTCCCTCTCAAGGGACAATAACATGGTTTGTCTTCATCGAATTTCATATCACTTCCAACCACTATCATCCTCTGTGCGGGAAAGTACGCTCGATAGTTGTGAAGTGTATAAGTGTACCCCAAAAATATCCCCAAATTTTTTGTTGGCTCTAGCTTCTTCGTAGCATATTTGGTTACATGGAAATAAACAGATGAACCAAAATGTTAAAATATGATAGATATGGCCTCTTATCTAAAAAAGCCTCCTTTGGTGTACTCATAACAAGTATGCGATGAGGAATTCTTTTCTACACAAATATTGTTGTATTACATGTGTCTTCCCACAAATGAAATGGTAAGCCTTGAGCATGAAACATAGCTCGTGCTACTCCCACGATAATTTTGTTCTTTCTCTCTACAACCCCACTCTGCTCAGGGTTATGAGGTGCTATTATTTCTCTTTGAATTCCTTCCGAGGCACAAATTTTCTTGAATTTGTTAGAAATGTATTCTCCACTATTTTTTCTCCTCAAAGCCTTCACCTTATTCCCTGTATTTTTCTCGATAAGTTCCTTCAACTTATAAAACATGAAGAATATCATATATTTCTTTTGCATAAAGAAAAACCAACAGTTTCTCGAAAAATCATAAAAAAAATCACATAATACTTGTGTTTTGTTGTGAAAGCTGTTGAGAATGGTCCACACATGTGTGAGTAAACTCTCTCAAGGATCACCTCAGCTTGGATTTCTTTATCGTGAAAGGTGGTTTTGGTATATTCCCCCAATATACACCCTTTGCATGTATCTCTTTGCACCAGTGCACCCTTTAGAAGTCCTGTAGAAATATGTTGCATGATCTTCAAATCATTGTGGTGTAGATGGCCCAACCTCTTGTGTCATAAATGAACGATGTATCGCATATCCACCTTCTCTTCTTTTGTGCCCAATTTTGCTTAGTCTTCCACATCTATTTTGTAGAGATTCTTTGTTTGAACCCCAATGTTTTTCACCTGTCCCATGGATTTGTGATGAAGGAACGACTTTACTTCATTGAAGATCAATTCATAGCCACGATCTTCCAACATAGGAAAAGAAACCAAATTCTTCTTTAAATGAGTACCATACATGACATATTTTAATATGAGTGGATTACCTGAATCCCTTTGAAAGGTAACTATACCCACACCAATAGCATTATACCTCCCATCATCACCCATCTCGATGTGCATTTGGAGATACTTGTGCTCCAAGCTATTGCATAATTCTTTTTTTCTGGTCATATTGAATGAAGATCCACTATCCAAGTACCACACAAAATCCATTACCGACGACACCATGCATGTGATGAGATTGAAATTGTAATATCCCTATTTTAGACATTCTATAAATAGAGAATACACATGAAGGTCATGGGAACCTCAAAAATAAAGTATGGAAATATATTAATTGTCAAAATTAATATATAAATGTGTAATTAGTACCATTATAACAAAGAGTAAGATTAGGTGAGGAAGTAAAAATCCATGAGGTTAGACTAGATTCCTAAGACTTTCCCAAATTTCTCCAAAAAGCCTTGGAGAAAAATAAAATAAAATAAATTTTATTATATGGGAGAAAAATATCTAATAAAAGCCTGGGTAAAGTGGAAAGCTAGTGAGAAGAGGCAAGATTAAAACTAGAAAGTGGAAAAGCTAGTTTTAAATAAGCCTTTGTGGAAAAAGACAAGTAAATCCTAGGCTAAGGGAAACAACATCTCAATTTAACTAGACGCACTTATGGAAACATGCTAAGGGAAAGAAAGCTTAAATAAGCTATTCCTAGATAGACAAGGGGGTTGTCTACACTGTGGAAGAATTGGTCTCTGCTCAGGGGGGAGCTGTCGATTAAGCTCAAGTTTGGGTGGTAAATAGTCTTTACCGGAGTGGTATGAACATTCTGTGAGGTTATGTATTATATTGTGGTTATATTTTATGTAACTATGATGTAGTTAGATATCGTTGAATTTTGTTGAACTATGGACGAAAGTTTTATATATGTATTTTATTTGATAAGTTATGTGTAATAGTCTATAAAGAGTTGTCATATGTATTTAACAGAATTTTAACTATAAATAGTATAGTTAATTATTCTATATGGTTACATAGAGTGAAATGAATATCTTGACTAACATACAAAGTCTCTAAACCCTAAGGGAAGGGTCTAAATTTTTTGTTAGGTCCCTGTTATAAATTTTATTTCAGATAGAGAGAACACACTTTAGATCAACCATAATCATAATTGTAAGTAATGGGAAAATATAGAAGATATAAACAAATTATTTTTTATTCATATAATAAAATATTGGAATGATGCATAAATAGTTTCAAGGTAAACTGTAACTATAATAGTGAAATTATAGAACTGCAAAATTAACGTATTTCAAAATTAAGACACATAATTCTTGTTCTATGTACTTTCATACATATAGAGACATATATGTACCAAAAATAAATATGATTCAAAATACATATAACAATATTTGTATGTAGGACATCCCTCTTCAATAGGGCAATATACAACCATTGTATAATTCAATGAAAAGGATAAATTAGAACAATTTAATTAGATCTTGACTTAAAGTTATCCAGTTAATAATTTAGCTACAGATTGTAAAGTTGAGATTTGTAAATATTATATATATATTTTTTGAATCTATATACTTGGATGACCGACCTGGAAGAAGACAAGAAGTGTCTTTAGTTCTTCTGATTGTAAATGGAAGTATTTGAAGTGATATTTAATGAAATATAAATTTCATGTACAAAAATATATACAAAGGTGTTAGAAAAATACCAAACGGAACAAAAGAAATTTACAAAGATAGACAAGTTATAGTAGAATTAATATTTCAAATTTTACTTATATTGAGGAACTAGAATGAGGGGAACTCCTCATGAACATGAGAATAGTGAAATGTTAAGTTCATTAAATTAAAAGAATTGAAGAAATGTAAACACTGTAATAAATTAAAATGCAGAGCTCGTTCACTAATTAAAATGCAGAGCTGAGTATTAGTACCTATGAAGAGGAATGTAACATGGTACATGGCATCGAGGCAGAATTGAGGAAATTTTGCGAATATGGAAAATAAGTTTTTCCAGGATTGGTGTCTAAAAATAAAAAAATATTCTAAGAAATTTACAAAACGAAATTCAATTCACAACAGTATCTTTTTAGAAGAAATCAAAAAATGAGTTATAATCTCGATATTTTATTGAATTGTAGTATAAAAATATTAAACTAAGAAATGACAAAATTCTAACATAGCTATAGAGGCAAGGGATATGTGCATGAACCAAAGACATAATTAAGATAAAAAGACAAATTGTCACCCATCTGTCTTCATGCAAAACAAAATTTGTAAATACATCGAATTAATTATATTTGAGACTAAGCATGTAATTAGCGTTGTACACACTATGCATAAATATTAATTTCATTTAAATTGAAATTCTTAGTTAAGGTTCAAAAGAAAATTAATAAACCTCTATCAAATCTACAGGAAGGTAAAATCTGAAGTAATCAATGAAAACTTCAGGAGAACCTCTTGAAAGAAATCAAATCCTTATAAAGTCAGCAGAGAGTATTTCGATTTCAGATTGAAATTCATTAAGAAATTGATACAGTCAAATACAAGAATGAGATACCGTGAGGGAAGAACTTTTTATAGTTAGCCAAATTGATTTCGGTTAATTAAAATATTTGTACATGGGAGAAGTGGGGAACTGGAAATACCCAATTTGCATATGAGAAATGAAAATAAGAAATGATGTGTTAATCTAGAAACAAGTTGTCTATGTTAATGATAATAATTTAAAAGTTAAATTTAAAAACCTTACAACAATGTGCATAAATTAATCCCAGGATAAATCGATTTTCTTAGTGGAGGGTTTAATAGATATAGGTAAAAATGTATTCTAAAATCTAACAAAAACTTCCAAAAGTAAGGATAAATTCCTTCATCATTCAGAAGAGAAGTCAAATTGAATTGGTAAATTTTGTGCTAGCCTTCTAAATGAATTTCTATATGAATGGAATAGAATTTTCCAAGAATGAAAAATCCAAATACAATAGAAATTGCAATAATAAATTCATGGTAAAATGCTAAATAAAATAAGCACACAGAAAAATTATTTCTCCCTAGAGGGAGAAAAATCGAATTGGGGAAAGTCATTCAATTTCTTGGATTAAACTAATAAAGGAGTATGAAAACAATCCATATTGAAAAACTCAGATACTGAATGGTATGCATTAACCAGAATAACAACACAATAAACTAAGGGTTCACATTTAGAGAACTGAAACCCTGCTTAGTTTCAGAATACCGAGAAAATTGATAAATTTCATAAGAACAGAGATAGTTATCCTACCTCTGACTTGATGTAAATAAAATACCTGAATAGCTCGAGTAATTAGGTGGGGAAGTTAACGAAGTTCTGAAACCTGAATCGAAAAGGAGAATTAAATATGTAAGCTGAATGAGATAAAGGCTCAGTTTCATAACAACTGGAATAAAAGTCCAAAACAATCGATGTGCATTGCATTGATAACAAACACATATCGATTCCAAAAATATTGAAATGAAAACACAAATTGGAAACCATACTGATTTCCCAAGGAGATATGAAGCATAGATAAATCCTGGAAATTCAGAGGATTATATTTCATATCTGAAGTGGTTTCCATATTATGAACCCGAGAATTTACAAATGCACATGAGAGGGATGGTTGTAATTTTTGTGCGCAAATGAAAAATTGAAATAATAAACGAAAACAATATCCATAGTCAATTCGACTTGGAGGGAAGATGAGAAGATCTACATTGTTAAAAACCAAGGTAGATATACCCTACAACTATCCAGTTCATACACATTCCCATGTGATGTTCAAGTGCTAGAGGTACAAAGGTTAAATGAATGGGGAAACTGAGAAGTTAAGTACAATGAATACTAATGTGTGTCGAGGTGAATTAAATTCATGTATCAAGCATTCAAAACTCAACGTATTGCACTTAATTGTAGAAATGAAAACATTTGATGGTTAATACCAATTATGGTTACCAATCGAATAGATTCAGAATTTTGTTACCAATAGTTCATTCTAATCATTAAATTTCATATGGAACAATGGATAAGGTTGAGTTAATGAGGATGTTTTAAGAGATATAATAAAGATGATATATATGTGTGATAAAACATAGAGATATATGCATTCAGTTACATTAAAAAATATCCATATGTAGCGAATGATAACTATAAATAAAAATTGTTCTAACACATATGAATTCAATGATGGGTATGGGTAAGTAAATGATTAGAGGACATATTGAAAATGGTTGGTATGGAAATAGTAATACCACACACAGTTGTCAAGCTCAAAATTCACATATGTATTATTCGAATATTTATTAATGGTATGGATCTATACATGAGGTGAAATGATTATATAGATTTGTGTGCAAAGGGAATGAAGTGAAAGCTATATATTAGGTAAGAATAATATGGATGGAGGTATTCTTATAAAATATTGTAAAGTAATATACAGTGAACCTACATATACATGGTTAAAGTACTTTACACATACCAATATAACCTTACCTTATATATATATATATATATATATATATATATATATATATATATATATCAATGAAAAATGGTCGTAAATAACTTTACATGGTGGCAATGTGTATACATATTACGATGGCCAATAAATAATGTAATATATATTGAATTACTTAAGGAGAAATCATATATACATTTTTGAGGTAATATATATATATATATATATATATATATATATATATATATATATATATATATATATATAGATATATATATATATAGATATATATATAAGACCAAAGTAGACTTAAAGAACATAAAGGACAAAAGTTCTAATCCTATGAGGATAGGAAATAAGAATAGAAATGTCTACATTCGTTAACAATTAAATTAATGAAAATGCATACAAGGAAAATTAACATTTTTCTTTAGTAAGTAAAGAAGCTCATAGTAACAAATGGAGTTGCAGAAAACCAAATTAAGAAGATATTATATCTAATATTGTACTATTGTGACAATAGTTAATGAAGAATGAACTAGTAAATAATTGTGAGTATGGAAGAATTGATATAATTAGAAAAAAAAATGCGTAAGTAGACTTGTTACAAATGGTATCAGAGCTGAAGTTAAAATTATCAGCTTATGGGTCGCAACACAAGAAGAAAACAATTCTGCTATCAATTTTATTTTAAATTTTAATTATGATTTTTATTTTTTATGAAAAAAAATTAGTGCAGGAATCAACGTAGGAAAAGTACAGCCGCTGTTATGACAGGTAGAGAAAAAATGTAAGTAGAACCAGGAAGAGGACAGGTCCTACCAGATCTAAATGAAAAAATGATAAAATTAACATTTTACCAAAAATTAATTCATGTACAGACTAATTATCAATGGTTGTTGTAGTATTAAAAAAAAATAAGTTGGTAAAGAAATTACCTACAATTATAGTTTCGAAGGAAACATAACCCAACTCACAGAGGTCTAAGAGTGGGGAAAAATCTGCGTAAAGAGCAGAAGGAAAGGGAGCGGCAGGAAAAATTCTAAAACTAAATCTCTAGTCCTTAAATAAGAAAAGAAAAAAGATGGAGAAATGTGACTCCTAAACAAGATTACTTCCTAGTATATGAATATGGAAGAAATCTGAAAATAAGAATTGTGGATTACTAGTGGCAAGGTAAAGTCACATTTTGGTGAAAGAAACTAAGAAGGTATAAACTAAAGTGGGACAACTCACTATAGCAGAAATTGTGATGAAGTCCACAAAAAAAATTCTTCGATATGTGTCGTATATCAAAGGAAAAACTGCCAATGTTCAGTGAATTCTGAACTGTGAAAACCACATCTCAAAAGACAAAATTGAAAGTGATAATTCTAAACCGATGTTTGAAAAACATGACTATGTTACCAGCCATAAAAATATCGGATAGCTCAACAGAAAGTCTAGAGGAAGCAAGAGACCCACAAAATGAAAATAAATTAACAATGATTGAAATTGCAGGTACACACTCTAACAAATATGTGGTTGTTTTACTTGATTGAGTGGGAAATTTTTAATTTTATCAGCCTGAAGATAGTGGAAAAAGGTGAGTTGAAACTATGTAAATGTAAATACTCTTGCCCCGTATAGAAAATTTTGGGAACGAAATAGAATATCAATGATAAACTAAATGAATTATCTGACAAAGTAAGAGAAAATTGTATAGAATTCCATTATTCTCTATATAGAATTGTATGATCTTCTAGCAGAGAGGGATTAAATGGATCCGAGGAAAGCAATATGGAATTGCTGGAAATGTAGGTACTTACTAAATAGTAAAACTTGTACAGTAAAAGAAAATAATGATCATTAAACTTATTTTTAAATTTCAATAAGAATGGACAACAAAAGGAAAAAAATTGTCAAGCATGTTGTCCAATTTGGGGAACTGGGAAAATCGACAACAATGAGTTTGTGGTAGACTTATCTACAGTTAAAAAATTATAATTATCAAGAAATGGTTAGCTTTTGAAAAAATAGATAAATGAGTGGATTAAATGGGAAGTAAAGGTATATGAGAGAGTCTTTTGAACTGGAAAAGTACATTATAAGGTTAAAAAGTTGACCTTTGGATGAAAAAAATTATGTTATAGTCCTATTTACATTTAACAAATAAATAGTATTATACTGAAACACTTTAGCAATTTAACTTGAGTATTAACATATGATGTTAAGGTATACTCAATAAAAAAAGGTGGAGGGGGATAAGAACATCATAACTTAGTGTTACAACCACTTAGAGAACTGTAAATTCATGCAAAATTTAAGGAATGTGAGTTTCACATGACAATTATAAGAAGAGATGAATGGTAAATAAGCAAACATGTAATATTTAATTAACCTGAACCCAATGAGATACTAACAATACAATAAATCATGAGTATTGCCGAATAATGTCATAAAAGTGAAAAAAATATGTCTACATTGCATAAAAATGAGAAGGTAAACAAGAGTGGAAAGACTAAATGCCAAATTAGTTCAAAAATTAAAACAGAAAATTAATACTACAGTTGAAATTGTTGATTCAGCTAAAGAGTGGTGGTATATACACATTTTTTTTCTTATATAGAGACTGAGAGAAAGATTACTGAAAAATAAGGCAGGATTAATTACATGAAGTTCGAAAGCTGACATTCGAAGAAAAGTGAATAAAGTTAAGTAGTATATGAAGTAAAATGGGCTACTGCAAGAACTACCTTAAAACATGAAAATAGAACCAAGAGAAAGGTAATGTTAGTGATAATATTTCATATATGAAAATGAAGTGAAATGCAAAATAATCAAGTTGGAGAAGTTCCTCAGAAAAACTAAGTTGTTGATATGAAAGTAAATGAAGTGAAATGCAAAATAATCAAGTTGGAGAAGTTCCTTAGAAAAGCTAAGTTGTTGATATGAAATTAAACACATTCAACAAATTCTAACACATACAAATAATAGTGGAAAAATTTAAGTGGGAGAACAAATGTAAGGACCATTGTTGAAAAACCCTCAATAGGTAAGATTTCAGTGAGATGAAATTGAATAATAATTTAGGCAAAACTGATTTTTACCAGTAAAGTTGTAACATTTTAACGTGTCAATGACAAGTATGAGATGAATATCATCATAATGTCATCGTAGACATTATGCAAGAGACCTAGGTATATTAAGATAAAAACCACCTTGAATGATGTAACAAAAATAATCTTGATACATGATTTCAAAATCAACAAGGTAGATTAGAAATTCATGACCCTGCTGTTACATTAAATTCCTTCTTTAATTGAAAATAGAAGAAAAATGTAGTAGAAAACAAATTTGATTCGGGACTAATAAGTAGCAAGTCTAGGTAACAACCAAACAATTTTTTTGTGAAGAATGGATAATCTAACTTAAACAATACATTTATGTTTTACAAATATTACATAACATGTAACTAAAAAATTAAAGTAAAGTAAACTTTAACTCCCTAGAATCACACAATAGATCTCTCTAATAGAAATTCCAAAAGTACATATACTTTTGAGAACGTCAGGTCTGGAGGAAAGGAGGGGGAGAAACTTAGACAACTTAATATCCAGATATAGTTAGGCAAAAAGAGAGATAAAAAAAAAACTAGCAAACATACAATATAAGTATGAAACAGATAAAATATAATTGTCAAAGAGACTTCTGTATTGCAAGAAACTGTATACAAATATAAGTATCAGATATCCAATGATAAAAAGCAGTGAAAAAGCTAGTATGAAAACGAAAAGGGGCCACACTCCACTTAGTTGGAGTTAACAAAAGGATAAATTGTCTCAATTAATAGAAGTACTACAGTAGGTGGTAACCAACTGTAAAAACAAGTCCCCAACGTATTTAGGTAAATTCAACTTGTTAAAGGAATAATGCAAGAATTCAAAAAAATGATATTGTACGCAGAAGACTTTGCTAAGAATCACTTCAAAATTGCGGGGCCATGATGATATGAGTGAGAGTATAAAATCACTCTACTTCATCGTAAAAAAAATAAAAAAATAAAAAAATTGCTTTCATATTTCATTATTGAAAAAAATGTGTACATGAATCTGCTCACTTGATTGGATTGTGATACAAGTGGAAAAAGAAAGGAACTCTCATCTCGGAAAAACAGTAGGGGTTAGAAGTGCAGTGAAAAATACTTCACACCTCAGTAAGATACTTGGGAGTAGGAAGTTATGATGAAAGAAACATAACCATTAAGGGTTAATGAAAGGAATGGGGAGATTGGAAAACATCGAGGACGTTGTTTTGTTTTAGAGGGGGAGTATGTAATATCCCTATTTTCATAATTCTATAAATAAATAATACACATAAAGGTTAGGGGGACATCAAAAATCAAGTATGGAAATATATTGATTATGAAAATTAATATATAAATGTGGAATTAGTACCATGATGCAAAAACAAAGTAAAATGAGATGAGGAAGTCAAAGTCCATGAGGTTGGACTAGATTCCTAAGACATTCCCAAAATTCTCCAGAAATCTTTGGAGAAAAATAAAATAAAATAATTTTTATTACATGGGAGAGAAAGATCTAATAAAAGCCCCAGTAGAGTGGAAAGTTACTGAGAAGAGGTAAGAATAAAACTAGAAAGTGGAAAAGTTAGTTTTAAAGAGGATTTTGTGGAAAAAACAAAAGTAAAGCCTAGGCTAAAGGAAAAAACATCCCAATTTAACTAGACACAGTTATGGAAATATGCTCAGGGAAAGCAAGATTAAATAAGCTATTCCTAGTTAGACAAGGGAGTTGTCTACAATTTGGAACAATTGGTCTCTCTTCAGGGGGATTTGTGGATTAAGTTCAAGTTTGGGTGGGAAATATTCTTTACCAAATTGGTATGCACATTCTGTGACAATACATCTTATATTTCAGTTATATTTTATGTAATTTTGATGTAGTTAGATATCGTTGAATTTGATGAAGTATGTGTGAAATATATATATATATATATATATATATATATATATATATATATATATATATATATATATATATATATATATATATTATTTGATAAATTATATGCAGTAGTCTATAAAGAGTTGTGATACGCATTTAACAAAATTTTAACTATAGCTAGTATACGTAATTATTCTGTATGGTTACATTGACTTAATTCAATATCTTAACCAACATACAAAATTTATAAACCTTAAGGGAAGGGTCTAAATCTTTTGTTTGGTCCCTGTTATAAATTTTATTTCAAATATAGGGAACACACTTTAGATATACCATAATCATAACTTTAAGTAATGGGAAAAGGTAGAAGATCTAAAAAAATTACATTTTAGTCATATAAGACAATATTGGAATGATGCATAAATAGTTTTGAGGTGAAGTGTAACTATAATAGTGAAATTATAGATATGATAAATTAACATATTTCAGAATTAAAACCCATAGTTGTTATTCTATGTACTTTGATACATATACAGACATATATGTACTGAAAAGAAATATGTTTCAAAATTCATATAACAGTATTTTAATATAGGACATCCCCCTTCTAGAGGGGAACATACAACCATTGTATAATTCAGTTTAAATGATCAATTACAATAGTTTAATTACATATTTACTTAAAGTAATCCAATTAATAATTTAACTATAGAGTGTAGAGTTCAGATTTGAAAATATTGTATATAGATTTTTGGAATCTATATACTAGGATGATCGAACTGGAAGAAGACAAGAAGTGTCGTGAGTTCTTAGGATTGTAAATGGAAGTAACTTAAGTGATACTGAATGAAATATAAAATACCTGTACAGAAATATATGTACAAAGGTGTTAGAAAAATACCAAACATAACAAAATAAATTGACGAAGATAGAAAAGTTATAGTAGAATTAATATTTCAAATTTTACCTGTATTAAGGAACTGGAATGATGGAAATTCCTGTTGCACATGATAGTAGTGAAATATTAAGTTCAGTAAATTTAACAGAATTGAAGAAATGTGAACGTTGTAATAAATTAAAATGCAGAGTTGGTTCACTAATTAAAATGCAGAGCTCAATATGCATACCTGTGAGGAGGACTATAACCTAGTACAGGGTATCGAGGCAGAATTGAGGAAATTTTTCTAATATGGAAAAAAGGTTTTTCCAGGATCAGAGTATAAAAAGAGACAATTATTATAAGAAATTTACAAAACGAAATTCAATTCATAATACTATATTTTTATAAGAAATCAAAATATGAGTTACACTTTGGATGTTTTATAGAATTATAGTGTAAAAACATTAAATTAAGAAATGGAATAATCTTACCATAGTTATAGAACTAGGGGATACATGCATGATCCGAAGACATAATTGAGTTAAAAAAACAAATTGTCACCAATCTGTCTTCATGAAAAACCAAAGTTGTAAATAAATCGAATTAATTATATTTGAGATTGAGCATGTAATTAACGTTGTACACACTATGCATAAATATGAATTTCATTTAAATTGAGATTATTAGTTAAGGTTTAAAAGAAAATTAATAAACTTCTATCAAATCTATAGGGAGGTAAAATATGAAGTAATCGATGAAAACCTGAGGATAACCTCTTGAAAGAAATTAAATCCTTATAAAGTTGAAAGAGAGTATTTCGATTTGAGATCAAAATGCATTAAGAAAATGATATAGTCAAATAAAAGAATTAGATGCCATCAGGGAAGAACATTTTACAGTTAGCCAAATTGATTTTGATCAATTGAAAGGTTCATACAGGTGAGAAAGGGGAATTGGAAATACCCAATTCCCATATGAAAAATGAAAATTGGGAACGATGTGTTAATACAGAAACAAGTTGTCTGTGTTAATGATAATAATTTCAAAATTAAATTTGAAAACCCAACAACAATGGGCATCAATTAATTCCAGGAAATATCGATTTTTTTAGTGAAGGGTTAAACAGATTTGGGTAAAAATATATTCTAAAATCTATTAAAAAATTCCAAACGTAAGAATAAAATCCTTCATCATTCAGAGGAGAAGTCAAATCAAATTGGTAAAATCCCGTGATAGCATTCAAAATGAATTTCTATATGAATGGAATAAAAATTTTCTGGCGATGAAAACCCCAAATACAATAGAAATTGCAATAATAAATTCACGGTAAATTGATAAATAAAATAAGCACAGGGAAAAACAATTTCTCCCTAGGGGGAGAAAAAGCGAATTGGGGAAATTCACTCAATTGGTCGAATTGAACTATTAAAGGAGTATGCAAAGAGCCCATATGGAAAAATTTAGAAACAAGATGGTATGCATTTAACAAGAATAACAACGCAATAAAGTAAGAGTTCTCATTTCGAGAACTGAAACCCTCCTTAGTTTTTAAATACTAAGAAAATTGATAAATTTCATAGGAACAAAGATAGTTATCTTACCTCTATCTGGCCATAAATAAAATACCTAAGCAACTGGAGTAATTACGTGGGGAAGTTAATGAAGTTCTAAAACCTCCATCAATGAGGAAAATTAAATATATAAGCCGAATGAGATAAAGGCTCATTTTCATAACAACTGGAATAAATGTCCAAACTATTGATGTACATCGCATTGATAACAAACACATATTGATTCCAAAAATTTTGAAATGAAAATGAAAATTGGAAACCATACCAATTCGTTGAGGAGATGTGAAGCATAACGCAATCCTAGAAATTCGAAGGAGGATTATATTTCATATCTGAAGTGGTTTCCATATTATGAACCTAAGAATTGAGAAATGCACATGAACAGGATCACTGTATTTTTTGGGCACAAATGAAAAATTGAAAAAATAAGTGAAAGCCCTAGCCATCGTCAAGTCCACTTGGAGGGAAGCTGAGCAAATCTATGCTGTTAAAAACCAAGGTAGATCTACCCTACAACTGTCCAATTCGTACATATGCCCATTTGATATCCAAGTGCCAAAGGTAGAGAGGTTAAATGCATATGGAAGCTGAGAAGTTAAGTAAAATGAATACTAACATTTTTCGAGGTGAATTAAGCTCAGGTATAGCATTCAAAACCCAACGTATTGCACTAGTTGTAGAAATGAAAACATTTGATGGTTAATACCAATTATGGTTACCAATTTAATACATTGGGAATGTGGTTACCCATAGTTCATTCTAATCATCAAAGTGCATATGGAACAATGCATAATGTTTAGTTAATGGGGATGTTGTAAGATATATAATAAAGATGATATATATGTGTTATCAAACATATAGATATATGCATTTAATTACATTAAAAAATATCCATATGTAACGAATGATAAATATAAATAACAGCTGTTCTAATACATATGAATTTAATGATGAGTATCAGTAAGTAAATGATTAGAGGATGTAATGAAAACGATTAGTATGGAAAAATTAATACCACCTATAGTTGTCAAGCTCAAAATTTGAATATATTACAATGTGTCACATATGTATTATTCGAATAGTTATTAAAGGTATGGATCTATACATGAGGGGAATTGAGTATATAGATTTTTATGGGAAGGGAATGAAATGATAGCTATATATTAGGTAAGAATAATATGGATGGAGGTATTCTTATAAAATATTGTAGAGTAATATACAGAGAACCTACATCAATGTGGTTAAAATGGTTTACATATACCTATATAACCTTACCTTAAGTGTAAGTATATATATATATATATATATGCAAGAAAAATGGTCCTAAATAACTTTACATGGTGGCAATGTGTATACATGCTAGGATGGCCTATAAATAGTGTTATATATATTGAATTACTAAGGGAGAAATCATATATACATTGTTGAGGTAATATATATATATATAAGGCCAAATTATATTTAAAGAACATAAAGGAAAAAATTTATAATCCTATGAGGATAGGAAATAAGAATAGAAATGTATACATTCCTTAATAGTTAAATTAATGAAAATGTATACCACACAAATTAAGATTGTTCTTTAGTTAGTAAAGATGTTAATAGTAACAAATGGAGTTGCCGAAAACCAAATTAAGCAGAGATAATATCTAATATTGTACTATTGTGACAATAGTCAATGAAGAATGAATCGGTAAAGAATTATGAGTATGACACAATTTCTATAATTAGAAAAACAAATTTGGGTTCATAGAGCTGTTACAAAAATTTGAATTAAACTGTGAAGCAAGTGCTTCACCTACTGCTTCTTCATACCCCTTCTTGTTGCTCTTTTTTTGTTGACAATTTGTGGCATATTTTACATTCTCATGATAGTTGAAGCATTTTACTTTTGAAAGGTATAATTTCTTGGCTATATTTCTGGGCTCCAGTCTGGAATGGGACACCTTCCCTTCTCCTTTCTATTCCTTTTTGGCCAAGGCACAACTCTCATCGTCATTAGTGTTCGATGAGGATCCATATTTGGTGCTCCGCCAAATTTCTTCTTGTGCTAGATCGGACTCTAGTCACTCCCAATCCGATAGTTTCTCCCTCCCATTCATAGAGTCCTAGTGAAGGCCTAAATGAGCTAGGCTCACCAAATTATCTGTGGAAACAATTATCCCCACATTTCCAAGCTCATTTGAACATTGAGTGAACTTTTCCATGTATTTTTGGACCATGTCTCCCTTCTACATTTTGATCTTCCTTAGATTGTTTGTCACCTCCAGCTTCCTGTCGTCGCTACTATTCTGATATAGATATTTTAAGTCCTTCCTCATATCATATGGAGTCTCCTTCCTATGGAGACTCAAGACAATATGATGTAGAACTCCCTCTAGCAAGATCCTTCTCGTCTTTGCTACATTATGATGAGCATCATCACTAGGTATATTCTAAGGGGTTAATTGCCATATTTTTAGCTTAATTATTATCTCTATGAAACTTAATTTCATTTTTTCATATTTTTCTTAGTGGGAATGGTGTATTAATGGTTTTCGTGAATCAAATCCTAATATGGTTTAAATGCAGGAAAATCAAGGGAATAATGCAAATTTTGAGAAGATTGCATAATCACGGCTCTGAGTAGAGAGAAAGTAGTAATTATAGGGAGGTTGAAAAAATTCTTAACTCCTAAAGTGAACCATTATCTCTTCAATATTCTCCTCCAACAACTTGAAATCAAAGGGATCCAAGAAATTGAATGATCAAAGGTAGCCAAGCTCCACTTCTCTCGAGTTCTAAGGGAACAAAGACCTAATTTTTAGGGATTTGTTCGTAGCTGCCCTATAGCATAAATAGGCGAGAGAGAGATCTCACTAGGATTCAAATTTTTGATGTAGCTAGAGCACTCTTGGGTTTTCTATTAGGCATCTTTCACTTTCACTGTTCATGGAAAAGACTAGTTATGAAATAAGATGACCATTTGGTTTCTTCTCCATTGAGGTGATTTAAGGGAGATGAGCTTTTGGGTTCGGGCCCAACCCATTGGCCTTAGTCTCTCTTATGTACATGTTTATTTTTTTTATGTTTCAGTAGTTTATTTATTGGATTACATTTTTTGTAGCATATAAAACATTTAAACAATGTGCTAAGCCTCCCTCTCTCACCTATTTTGTTGGAGCTTAAGAAGGATGGTATTCCACCAAAGACCAAATATATTTTCAGTTTACAATTTCTTGGAAAAGTTATATATCTTTACTTTAATTATCATCAACATTTTGGTTTAGAGGTACATTTCTAATTCCATTGCATAGGTAGAGTTATCTAAATTCAACTCATATTTTCCACCATATTTATGATAAGTTTGTCAATGATTAATGCATGAAAAAATG
Organism: Pinus albicaulis; assembly: GCA_034641835.2. Lineage (NCBI taxonomy): Eukaryota > Viridiplantae > Streptophyta > Pinopsida > Pinales > Pinaceae > Pinus > Pinus albicaulis. The sequence continues at coordinate 837,721,401 of CM076572.1, forward strand.
TCTTTAATTAAAGTTTGGATAGAGCAGTATAGAAGGACCCCTTCAGCATCATCATCTTGAGTTTAAATTCTTCATCATCCACCTTCCATCCAAGTCACCTCCAACCTTGATTTTTAGGTTACCGTTACATTAACGAAAGAAACCTTGTGGTTGCAAGATAAATTTTTTTTAAGAGCTATGAGGTTAGCCAAGGGGTTTCCTATAATTCATCTACAAAGATACACATTTACCCCACCTCTCCTAACCTTCTTCTCATCATTTATAACCTTAAACGCCTCTCGGACTATTTCCTGTAGCATTTCAAGACATCCTGTAGCAACTTATTATAACAGTGCCAAACACCCTCTCCTTCAGCCCAAAATCAATCTTTCACCTTAACAAAGCCTATCCAAGCCACAAGTAGACCTTTAGCCTTGAATAATTTGTCCAAATACCCTCTTATACCACCCAAGTGCCTCCTTCCTTTGCTACAAAACAGAGCCATTTTACAGTGTGATTAGTCATTGCAAGATGCATGATTAAACACAATAGTTAAGCAATAGTTAGATAGGAATTAGTTAATCATTGATTCCATATGTCTGTTCTAGATTAGTTTCCCTTTCTACAATTCAATTCAGTAATATAGACTATGAATGCCCCTTAGTGTAATTTCATTATTTTTCATTAGTATAAGTAGCAATACTTCTTTCTTGCAAATAGTTAGATGAATCAGTGTCATATAGAGTAGTTTCTTTTCTTATTGATAGAGTAATGGTTATGATATATTTTTAGTCTTAGATTTCACCTATAAGCATGAATAACTCCCTTTTCTAGAAGTAACCCTAGTATTAGCATATCATTGTGGAACTAAGATGAGGATCGCATGAGTAAAGCTCATATGTTGTGCATATTGCAATGTCACCTCAAAGTTTGTACGAACCTTCGGTAAAAACATAAATTATAATCTGAGACTTCAAAAAAAACTTTGCTCTTCTCTTATTATTGTGATTCTTGGTGCTCTCATACCATGTAGAAAATCTAACAACATGATTACATTTGAAATTTTAATATACTAAAACAAAATACTGAATCCTTCTACCATTTGCGAAAACAAAACATGTTCGCAAAACCACATAACGAGTAAGAGAAATATATAATCAATTACAAAAACAAAGATGTATCTGCATAAATCACACTTCCTAAAACCCTGATATCTGTAAATTGTATAATGTTTATAACATGAAACAATCCAATTCTTTTCTCTCACTGAGAAACTCCTCCACTCTCCAAACTATCTCATTCTAATCTAGGAAAAAATAGTCAATTAATTAACCAATTCTCACCCTCTACGTAGCCTACCTTGCTCACGCATTCCTCGAGGAATTTTATCCCTATTAAATAGGAAATTTTGAAGAATTAATTGCGCAAAGAATCATAGTTTGCACATGACTCTATAACTCTCCTTTACAATTTTCTAATTATACAATTGATATTTATCATCTCTTTAACCTCGATCTCAACTAGGTCTTCCTTAGAAATGACATGCAACAATTATTTATAGAAAATTATCACTTAACTGGTTGACCACATTGTGTGAATTAAATCGGATTTAATTCACTCGACCTATCACTATCTCATCTCTCAGTTAGAAGTAGTTAAACTGATTTTCACTCAATCAATTGAGTTAAATAATTACAACTCATAAATAAATTCAGTTAGACCCCCTTAAATCATGGGAGAACTCTACATGCCTCCTCTTTGACCTTCAATTCAAATTGCCTAAGATAACTTAGTTTTTGTGACTTTGATAACTAATACAAGCTGTCATGAGATAAAATTACAATTTCTATTCCAATTTAATTAATAAAAAATTAAATCAAAAGCCACCTTGGGTGAAATTTGTTGGTTCCATTTCAACAAAAAATGGTAACAAATTTAGTAGTATAGTTGGGTGTTTGGCTTCTACCTTCACCTGTTGATACTCTAATCATTTATCAAAATAATCAACCACTTCTAGTTTCATGCTTGGCCAATAATATTCTTTTCATTATTCTATTATCAGTTTCTGATATCGAAGATGACCTAAAAAAGGTTGTTGATGGTGTTTCTTCAAAATTAGCTACATCAATGTAGCTTCATATGGAACATATATCATTTTCATGAATTTTAATAACCCATCTTGATTTTCTAGATAACCAGGAAGCTCCACATCATGTAAATTTCTACTAAAATTGTCTATAAACTTCATCTTTCACAGTTGCAAGTCTTATTTCTTTTCCAAAGTCTCTCTTTCAACTACTGACAAAAAAATAAGCTAAATGATTTATAATTCTACTTAGAGCATATTATACTTTGTTCTATTTCCCTTCAATGTGCTTGATATCAAGTTCAAATTTACTTAAGAATCTCATCTTCCTTACCTATCTAGCATTCAAACATTTTTGGCCGAAAAAATGCTTAAAACTTATGTGGTCAGTAGTAAGAGTAAATTTTTCCCTATTAAGTAATGTATCTACATTTTCAATGCCTATATAGTAAAAAATAATTCAAATTCATGAACAACATAGTTCTTTTCATGAGGATTCAACTTTTTTGACTCATAACAAATTGCATAGTTTTCCTTCATTAATAAACCACCCATCCATCGAATAAATGTTGGAAAAATGTTGTCATTGATGTCAACATGATAGTTCCCAATGTCAATAGGGTGTCCATTAAAAAAATGGTTGAAAATGGTGTCAGTAGGTGGCCTCGGTGTGTGAGAAGAAAATGTTCTAGGAAAAATAACAACTATAATATTCCTAATTAGCCTTTAGCTAATTGGAATATCTATTTTTGCTTTCTTTGACTACGTAGTTGAATAAGAGGGTAGAGGGATCCATCAATCCATTTAGTAGAATAAAACCACTACAGTAATGTGAAAGTGGAACAACGCAGTAGTGGATAGGGCCAAGAGATCATGCGAACAACGCAGTTATGATGTGGGTCTAGGGGTGTGAGGGTTCCACAAGTATAGGAAAGAGGTGAGGGCAATTATAGAGGGCATTCTGAGTTATTTGATTTCTTTTCATTTACGACTTGAGAATGCTTGAGCTATTTAGCCAAGACTACAGTGTTGTTTAGCATACAGGTGTTTCTGAGGGGAAATACCAAGCTTGTCCTTGGGGGACTTCGAGTTCCCACTAAGGAGAGGATTCCTTCTATCTTGTGATAATATTTCAGTATTCTGGAATTTGGCCATTTGCAGTCCTCTTAAGCATTGTAGTCACCTAGTGACTTACGTAGTGTAATAGTAGAGAGATATAGAGGAGGGTAAGATTCCATAGAATTGTCACTTTGAATTCCATGAGGGGATCAACCCTTCAACAGTTGAGCTACGCATGAATTTTTATAGAATTTTAATTTTTAGTTAAGTTCATCTCACTGCATACCAACGGTTGTTCATTTTCATGCCCTAGGAGGGTGATTTCCTAGGGTCTTTCAATTTGGAAATCCTTTCTATTTTTTTTTCTCGATTTTATAAGTAGAAGTGGGTGTGCAAACCCTAGCATTTTTCGAGAACTAGAACAACCTTATCTACGTACCCCATTCTAGACAACATCTTCATTTCCATCATTTCTAGTAGGGGTAGCGAAGTGAGGTCTTCAAAAAAGTAGCAGTTACACAGTGTTCTCAGTGGGGGACCTTAAGTGTCAGTCTAGCCATCTGTGTCGGAATGAGTGCTACTATTATTGAGAAATTTTGTACTATTTGTCCACCTCCTAATTAATAAAATGGCTGAGCTATTTATAGTTCTATTCATGGTGTTTTGATATTCTGACATTATTGCTTTATTTCCTTTTTATTACTGTCGTTTTCCTGTTTGGAATATTACTATGGTATGAGATCTCATAGACTTGGCTTAGATTGTGGAGAAACTAGTATATGAAATCTGAAGATAAAGAACACATCATGGATTGGGAAATGAGGTACATAGATAGAGAACACAAAGTCGAGATCACATCCGGTGAAGGGGATTGTGTTCCAGTAGAGGAGGATAAGGGGAAGGCAGCAACGGTACAAGAGGATGATGGGAAGGAGTTTGGAAACCTCCTCCTCAAATCTGTAAAGAGATCTTCAACAAAATAGAAGATATGGGGCAAAGAGTTGCTGGAGAAAATAAACAAAGATGAATTTCACGGTGATTCCACAATGGAGAAGGATTGGGGACTTCTCACCATTGGGCAGATAAACCAGTGGTACCACAAGTATCATAGCACTCCACCATGCCCACTTTCTTAGAAGTGGGTGTGGGAGAAGGAGGACCTCAGGAGCTAGAGGATCTGGGTGATTACTTCATAGAGTACCAATCTCATAGCCAGGATTTCAGACATGAGTTGACATTCGATATTAAAGATAAATGAAGAATGCGCAGTCATAATAGAGGAGGAGGGTATACGCTGGGAAATGACTTGTGGCATACTGTGGGTAGAATTTTTATGTGTACTTTCAATGTGTCTTCCAAGAGTATGAGAAAAGCTTGGGTGGAGAAATTAGACATCTATTTATAGCTAGAAAAAGTGGTAGAGGTAGAAGCCATCAAGGTGGAAGCACTTCACCTTGAGGGGGAAGCTCATGACTGGTGGTTCCATGGGATGTCCCAATTGGGTCATGCAGGGGTGACTGCGTATGCATAGTTCACCAATAGGTTGGTAGAGAGATTTGACATAAGGGACCCAAAGGAGAATTTTGTTGAGCTAGCCAAACTCAAACAGACAAGGCTCCTGGAGACTTATATTTCCAAGTTCTTGAAGTTGTTAGTGATGGTTCCAGACGTGTCCATGGCCAGGAGGGTGTATCTGTTTATTGACAGACTCACAGAACCTCTACATGGATTATTCAAATCCACTACACTAGCTACACTTGAGGACGTAGTTGGGAGGGCCCAAGATTTACAGGATTCCTTTCCTAGAGAAAGAGATTCCTTTTCCTAGAAAGAAACATTTCAGACGAAGGGAAAAGACATGAGGATTCCACCTCCAAAGGGGAACCAGGGTTGTGGACCTTTGGATGATGACACCTAGAGGGATTTTAGACAAAGGAAGCTATGATTCACGTGTGAGGAGACATGGGCACCAGGTCATCGATGTGCCACAGGAAAGGCACACTATATTGAGGTCTTCTCTGACAGTTAGGGAGAAGAGGGAGCATATGAGGATTTGGAAGGGGATGTAGATGTTCATGCACTAGAGAAAGATCACCTACCTCCACCACCACCACCAACTAGGGGAGGGGCATTTTCACCTACTAAAGGAGTCCTTCCATATTGCAAGAAGTTGCAAATTATTTGACATTTAGGGTCTATGGAACAGTCCAAGGACAGTGTGTTATAGTGTTGGTGGACAGTGGAGCCACAAATAAATTCATTGATACTCAACTAGTGTAGAGTAGGGGCATACCAACCGATAGATTTGATGGATTCTCATTATTAGTCCAAGTTGCCAGAACTATGCAGTGTTTTAGGTATGTTCCCATTAGGGGAATTTTGAGGTGTAAAATCGGCCTCCTAAGGAAATTATAAAATAATAGTAGGAATAATAAAATAATATTACATTACATCATCAATTATTAGAGGGAAAAAATAATAAAATTATAATAAAATTATAAAACTATGTTTTCAACTCATATTTTCAACTTATCTCCCTATGATTTTACGCACATTTCGAGCGGAAACATTCCTTGGATGCAGAATTCAACTTATTATCCAATGAGTACCCATGTTGCATAATTGTGATGAACCCGCTACACAAAAAATGAGAAATAGATGAAAAACGTGATTGCAATCATGTTTTTTCATGTATTTTTTATTATTCGTGTAGGAAGGTCCATCAAAAGTATGCAACATGGGTACTCCTTGGATGAGAAACTAAATTTTTCATCCAACGAGTACTCCCACTCGAAATTTTGATTAAAAACTTAGTGAGATATGTTGAAAATACAAGTTTAAAAAGTAGTTTTATTATTTTATTTTATTTTGTTATTTTTACTTTTTTACTCCAAAAATGGTGAGCCATCCTCTGTGGTTAACATCATCATCTTGAATCCTATTGATTCTTATAAAGTTTATTTTGGCTGTACATTTTTGTTAGGGGGCCCATTTTAGACCTCAAAATTCCTCTAATGCAGCATTAGTTGTAACGATGGGGAACTATATGATGACATATCATTTCATTGTTGTAGACATTCCAGACACCGATGTAATATTGGATGTATAGTGGTTGATTACACTGGCAAATGTCACTAATGATTTGGAGACATTGGAGATTGAGCGGACGGATAAGGAGAGTAGGAAGTGCCAACTATTCAGTGGGATGGACACATATCCACCCCAGATAATCTCGGCAAACCAAATGGAGGAATATTTCTAGAAGGGGAAAATAGAGTGTGTAATACAACTACTTATTTTAGAGGCAAGGGTCATAGGGTAGTTTGTACACCCCGATGTGCAGTCTATATTAGACCGCTATCCTTCAGTCTTTGGGGACATACCATTGTGGAGACCACTGAACCAAAGATTCGAACCCACTATTGAGTTAAAGCAAGAGAATCCAAGCAGTGATCACCACACCTTATAGGAACCCTACGACCAATAGGGATGTGGTCGAAAGAGCCATCAAATCGCTCTTGGCACTAGGACACATCCTACCCAACACTAACCCATTATCTTCTTTTGTGGTGTTGGTGAAGAATAAGGATGACACTTTGTGCATGTACATCAATTATAGGGCTCTGAATAATAAGACAATGAAGAACAGATACCTCATTCCCAAGATTGATGAGTTGATGGATGAGATGTAGGGATCAAATTTCTTTTCCAAAATTGATTTGAGGTTGGGGTACCATCAGATCAAGGTGAGGGATCATGATGTCCCAAAGAGTGCGTTTAGATGCCACTATGGCCACTTCAAGCTCTTTGTGATGCCATTTGGGCTAACCAATGCTCCGACCACTTTTCTATCTTGTATGAACCACATATTTTGTGATTAGCTGAGGACGTTTTTGTTCATGTTCTTTGATGACATCGTCATTTATAGCTGCAATTGGGATAAGCATCTGCAAAATATCGAGGAAATATTACGCATTTTGGAGGAGCAAAATTTTCATGCCAAGTGTGAATTTGGACTTACAGAGGTGCTCTAACTAGGGAATACCATTGGTGTAGATGGAGTAAGGGTCCATGAGGAGAAAATCCAGGCCATTCAGATTTGTCGTTGCCAAGGAATGTGAAAAAAATTTGGGGCTTTGTAGGAATTTTCACCTAATATAGGATGTTTTTCAAGGGGTTTTCTCAGCTAGCAACACCCCTCAAGGATCTCACCAAGAGAGGAGTCTTTATATGGATATATATTGTGCAAAGAGCATTTGAGAGGCTCAAGGAGGTAATGAGCAGTTGTCTAGTATTGGCATTTCTAGATTTCACGCAGTCCTTTGTGTTGGAGTGTGATGCTTCAAGGGAGGGATTTGGCGTAGTGTTGATGCAGGGAGGTCACCCTATAAATTTCGAGAGTTGGAAGATCTTACGACATGAGAGGTTGTATTCTATATAAGACAAGGAGATGTTGGCCATCATGCATGCATTGGCCAAGTTCCGACAATATTTTGTGGGAAACAGATTTCGGGTGAGGACTGACCACAATAGCCTCTAGTTTTTTCTTGAGTAGAAGTAGTTGCAGGAGAGGCAACATAACTAGGTCAAAAAAATTTAGACGTATCACTTTGACATCGAGTATTTAAAAGGGAAGAATAATATTGTAGTGGATGCCTTATCATGTAGACCAAAAGTGTTTTCCTTGATGAGCATTAATATATATTGGAGGGCCCAATTGTTAGTAGAGTATTCTAAGGACTGCTTCGCATGTCAGATATTGGATGGGCAGGTGACCAATGACAAGTACCACATGATGTATGAGGTCATATATTAATAGAACCATATATTCTTTCTAGGAGCCTCTTAGCTCAAGGATAATATTTTGTACACAACACATGATTCACCACTTTCAGGCCATCAGGAACTCACCAAAGAATATTGTGCCATGAGAGAGAGGTTCTCATGGAGAGGTCTCAAGGAGGACATACTCCGACATGTTAGGGAATGTGAATTTTGTCAGAAGAACAAAGGAATGTTGAGCCATCTTGCGGGATTTTTACAACCGCTTCCCATTTTAGAGGGGAAGTGGGAGATAATTTCCATGGACTTCATCATGGGATTGCCTATGGTGCAAGGCAAGGATTGTATCTATGTGGTCATTGATCGTTTGATGAAGTATGCTCATTTCTTCACCATATCTTCACGATACAGTACCTCATAGGTGACCAAACTATTTTTCAGTGATGTTTTAAAACTTCATGGTCTCCCCAAGAGCATAGTCAGTGACACGAATTGTTGTTTCATGGGCAGATTTGGGTAGGAACTTTACAGTTTAGTGGGTACAGAGCTAAAAAATAGTACTAGATATCATCCACATATGGACGAGAAGACATAGATAGTAAACAAGTGGCTAGAAGGCTACTTGAGGAACAATGTATTGGGGTAGCAGAAGGCATGGCTGCACTAGCTTCATCTAGAAGAATACTACTACAACATGACATTCCATATGTTGATCAATTTTTCTCCATTTTTTTCTTTATATCGTTACAATGATTTAACATTTTCTGATGTGATGTTTAGAGTAAGAAATGCCCTAAAGGTCAAGGATTGGATCCATGAGAGTCATGATATACTACGCGCTCTTAAGGAAAACATTTCTATAGCTCAGAACCAACAAAAGTTGTGTTCATATCGAGGCAGTTTGAGGTAGATGATTTGGTCTACCTTTGTCTTCATCTGTACAAGTACTCTATGTTGAGGTATAAGGGAGATCGGAATATCAAGCCCCATTTTTATGGGCCATACAGAGTGATCCTACGTGTGGGAGAGGTAGCATATGAGTTGGATATCCGAACAGGGAGTAGGATGCATAAATTTTTTCTTGTCTCATGCCCAAAAAAATCTCTTGGGAAGAATATAGTTGAAAATGGGGAAATCCCACCTATTGATGATGACGGGCACTTGGTATTACAGTCAGAGACCATTTTCAATACTCAGGAGAGCCACCTAAGGAGTATAGTAGTCAAGGAATATTTGATCAGATGGAGGAACCTTTTAGATGAGGATTCCACTTGGGAGGGGGAGAAGATTATGCAACATCCGTCCTTGTAGTTTCTTGAGGACAAGAAACATTTCTTTGGGGAGGACACTAATATTCCTAATTAGCTTTTAGCTAACTATAATATTATTTTTTTCTTTCTTTGACTAAGTGGTGGAATAAGAGGGTAGAGGGACCCATAAATCCCTTTAGTATAATAAAACCACATCACTAGTGTGAAAGTGGAACAACGCAATAGTGGAGGGGGTAAAGAGATCATGTGAACAACGCAATCAAGGTGGAGGATATGAAAGAAGAGAGCATCATAATTATGATGTGGGACTAGGGGTGTGAGGGTTCCACAAGTATAATAAAGAGGTGAGGGCAGCCATAAAGGGAATTCTGATTTATTTGATTTCTTGTCATTTATGAATTTGGCATGCTCGAGTTGTTTAGCCATGTTTTTAGTGTTCTGTAGCACACGGGTGTTTATGAGAGGAAATACCAACCTTGTTCTTGGGGGACATTGAGTGCCCACTCAGGAGAGGAGTCCTTCTATCTTGTGAGCATATTTCAGTATTCTGGCATTTGGCCATTTTCAACCCTATTGAGCAGCACAGTGACCTAGTGAGTTATGTAGTGTAGTAGTAGAGAGATCCAGAGGAGGGTCAGATTCCATTACATTGTCACTTGGAATCCACCGGGGGATCAACCCTTCAACAGTTGAGGTACAAAGGAATTTTTGTATCATTTTACTATTAGTTCAATTCATATCACTGCATACGTAGCAATTGTGTGATTTCATGCCCTAGGAGGGTTATTTTTCGGGTTTTGCCAATCCAAAAAATCCTTTGTGGGTTTTTCTAGGTTTTGTGAGTAGAATCCTACGTAAAAATCCCAACATTTTCCGAGCTTTAGAACAACCTAATATACACACCCCTTTCGAGCCAACAATTGAATTTCCAACATTTCCAGCAGAGGAAACACAACGAGGTCTCCATTAGAGTAGAAATTATGCATTGTTCTAACCGGGAGGACTTGAGGCTCACTCTTGCCATCTCTATCGGATTGAGTTCTACTATTCTTGAGAATTGTTGTACTTGTTTTCCAACTCTGTATTAATAAAATGGCTCAACTATTTATAGTTCTTTCATGGTGTTTTTGAGGCCATTTTTTATGTAGAAAATGAGCCCAAATACTACATCTGGCCCACTTAACCAGAAAGTGATTTGAAATATATTTCTAATGGTATAAATAAATCTACAAATGGCCTCATAGATCAAAATATAGAGGCAGTGAAAGTTGGGCCTACGAAAATAAAAATCCTTGAACCTTGGAAGGTCCAAAATCGTAGAAGGTAAAAATCTCGTAACTCTTTAGAAAATGAATTCCCAAAAGCTTCAGGCACTAAGGAACATAAATTCTATTTTAGCAACATGGAAGTATGAGGAAGGGCCATACCCGAAAGGTGAAGAGCCAAGAGAGGTAGAGGCAAGGTCCTACCTTGGAAGTGTTGAAAACGCATAACATGATGGAAACATAATTCCACATGGTATCAAGAATAAAAGCCCAAAACCCTGAAACCCCATAATATTTTGTTAAATGAATTTTGTAAAAGCACCGGGATTGATAGATTGGAGCATTAATTTAGTAGTAGGTCACTTCTGGTATAGAAAATTTCACAAAGGAAATCACTTGAAAAACCAATGATCGAGGGATCCTTTCTCTCTCTTTTGATAGGACAGCTGGAAATATAGTATTGATCATAGGTGCTATTAGTAACTTCCCATTGGGAGGTCGATACATGGTAAGTAGTTTATTTGTTTTAGAGTACCCAAAAGGCCCATTTATGGGTGACATGTGCACTACTCACAGGTCAATATGTGGCATGGATGACATTACCATGATGCCACCTAACCAGCATACACTGGAGGGTTCAAAACTCATGGGTGCATGATATTTTATCACAATCGATGATGCAGATCAGCTCCAAAGAATCTTGTGGTGAGCAACGACACAAGGTTATCAAATGTTAACGAACAAAATGGTTCGAGAATGTGTTTTAAAAAATTGAGCTCTATGACTCACAGTTATTCAGTGGGCACTCTCCTTGAATTAAAAAACCTCCAAGGGTCACCTCAAAGGTGGGTTTCGATACCACCATGGTATTTTATATGAACTGTAAGAGCACATAACAAAGGGTGCGATGTATTAAGGCTGAGACATACATTTGAAATCGTGGATCCTATAACTTTTAATAATTCCATTTTGAAAAAGTCCCAGAATATGGAGCTATTGTCATTGGAGTCGGTGTTTTTTCATTTCTTATGTAATATGGACAACCAAGGGCACAAATAATTTACAGAGCGAAATGGGCCCCTGATAGGACTGTAATATCCCAAATGGGAATCATGTAGCAATACTAAACAATACTGCTAATAAATAATGCATTTCAGAAAAGTAAAAGTGGGAGGCCAATATGGAGGCTCAGAAGGTACATTTACATCAGAAAATTAGATTTATAATGCAACCCATACGATGTAGAATAGAAAGGGGAGACTTTTACATGAAGAAACCATAAAAATTAGGTGTTGCAACCATAGAATATGACTGAACAAGCTTGACAACGTTATTTTTATTAGCTAATAGAGCAGTATATTACACTTCCAATATCGAGCAGATCTGTGTACAAAAAGTTAGATCTATATCAGACCTGTACACTATAAAGGCTCCTTTACAAATACCCCTTCGGGTCTTGCAGCAATACATGAAGCACATGGAGTAGATCTAAGATCTTATGCAACAGATCTGCAAAATTATTTAGAAATTTTGAAGCAAATACAAGAGTATTCAAATCAGATATGAATATGAGATGGATTAGAGATGAAATCCAGAGATCACCACAGTGAAGGTCAGATTCCCAACACTAGAGATCTCTCCTCCAAAAGTGTGCCAAAACACCCTGCAACTTTACACTTGCAAAAAACATAGTACTGGAAGATAGACTGTGATGTAGGCTCTAAAACATAGGCGACCTCAATCCAAGATCTAAAATTAGTGCTCCAATCATCCAATACTCTCTTGCCAATGGGATAGAAGACTCTCCCAGTGAAAAGAGGCACTAGAATGGCCTAGATCTGAGTAGATCTAGCCTCCACTTGGTACAGCTTACAAAGACAACCAAAACCTCAAAAATATCTACGTTGTAGTTGGAATAAGAGCTTGGCCAAATGCCTAATAGTGGACAAGAAATTCAAGACTCCTCCAAAAGCTATTGAATGGAAGAGGTGGGATCCCTGCTCAGGAACACCCAGTGCTAAACATCATTATTCGCTGTTAAAGAACAAAGAGAATAAGAAATGTCTAAACAAAAAAAAATCTTCAGAAAATAATATGGTCTTCAACAACTTCTCTTGTTGTCCTCCTCTTCCTTTTATAAGTTTGAGATCTTGCAAAACCTTAAACCATCTCAATGATTTAGCTCCTTTCACATGTACCACCTCCAACTAAAATTGCGTTGTGCATCAAGGAGGATTACTTCTTCTAGACAACATTGTTTATTTGGTCATGGTTGACCTAGTCAAATGACTCAATCCCTTTCACACATAAGGGTGTTTTATTTACATAGCCTAGATTTAACCTTTTTCACATGTGGCATTTATTTATTCAATGTTTTAGGATTTCTTAATGTCCTCCTTTACAAATTTATTCATGCAATAGGAAAGTGAAACAAAATTGTATATTCCCATTAGCTTGGGCTAATCGGGAATATTACAGTCCTCCCCTCCAAAATGTTGCTTGTCCTCGAGAAACTGATAGGGTGAGTGCTGCAACACTGCTCCTCCTCCATTGGTGACAGCATCATGAATCAGGTATCCCTCATAAGCTAAGTGTTCACCAATTCAACCCTCCATGAATTGTTCCTCCAAATTCATTATGAGATGTACATAGTCCATCCCACAAGGAGTTAAGAACTCAAATGAACATAACATTTCTGAACCAATACTCTCCCTGAAACATGTAGCATAAGGTACATTGAGAGTCTCCATCCCATGTGGTACATACATGCTTCCCATCCTCCCTCCATAAAATCCTAGAAAAGGTACAAGTATATCATCAATGTATGGAAGCAAAACTAAATATAAACAAACATAAATTTGAGCATGAGGAGGTGGGTCATAGTCCCATATATGATACCAATGCAGTGCATCTCCTACTTGCATCAGATCAAGGTATGGTAAGTAGTTTCCCCACCACTTACCTACTTCCCATGTTATCTCACTATGGCTGAAAGTGTGAGATATGTTTGGTGCTTTAGGAAAGCATCCATCATGAAAGAAAATCTCTCTTTGCACATCAAGGGAGTGGCCAAATTCAGAAATCTTAGGGCCCAGTAGTTTCCATGAGATTTACATGATACATCACTCCTCCATGGAGTCATGGCCTACATAAACATGGTGAAAGAATATCTAAAATTAGAAAATGAAACTTGCTTTACATGATCAGATTCTTCACCAACAATGTCTCTCATACACATGGAGTTGTACATCGATCTTTCTCCTCTTTCAAAAGAAGGAAGAGATGTCTGAAATAACTCTTGCATAGAGTCACATGGCTGCCCCAACTCCACATAGTTCATGCATTCTTGAAAATGATGATGTAGTTCTTCTTTCAAGCCTTCCCAATCAAAGCTTCTCATGATGATGTTGTAGATCTTCATGAAGTAAATATGGCTGAAACAAAACTCTATGTATGCTCTATCTGATAACTTCTATTTGAGCTTAGAAGCTCTAGACAGGAAGATCCTACCATAATAATAGATGAGTCCTCCTTGGACTAAGTAGCCTTCTTCATGCAGCTGGTCATCGAGTATCATACAAGTGTTAAGATATTTGGAATAATCCACCAACAATTGGGATTTACAATACATATCTAAACTTCTCAACAATGATAGCGCTGATGATGCATCAATAGAAATGTCTGTCATGTTGCTGCTCTCATCCTTGACATCTCTTATGCCAAAGGTGTGTGTTGGAAGGTTGTTCCTCCCATTCTTCTCCTCCCACAGTACAGATCTAGAAATGAGAGTGGGTGATGATGATAAGGGAAGAATATTTCCCTCCTTATAGAGCTTACCCAAGTATCCCAGCACTATAGCTTTGTCTTCAAGTCCTCCAATCCCTCTTCGATATAATTTTGGAGCATCAAATTGTGAGGTCTTCCACACAAAATCTAAATCAGGTGGTCTGCCACTAGATAAGAGTGTCCCATAACATTGTTACTGATGAAATAGGTAACCTAACCTCAAAACGGGAACTCTAGCCCAAAAAGTCTCAGAAAACATGAAAAAACACCCCAAAAACAAAAAGTGTGTCTTCCAGAATGCACTTGGTTTTTTTTGAAGGTCAAATTTCAACATTTTATAAAATTATGCTAAAAAAAAAATTGTTTGTTGAAAAAAGGATTGAAAAAACACCCTCAAAACAAAACCAGTTGATGCTGGAATAACAAAAAGAAAAAATTGTGTCATAATTTTGACACTTGTAACAATGGAATTAAAGACAACATATTAGGACATTTTTTAAAATCGTAAATTTCTAACATTTTTGATAGATGATGTTAAAGATAAACAAATACATGTCTGAAGGGCTTATCATTTCGAACAATTTCCATCCATGTTGTTAAACATAAAATATCTTGACTTTAAACAACCCCAAAATTGTAATTATTGTCAACCATAACCTTAAAGATAAAATTTGGTAGCGCATAAAAACCTTAATGACAAGTTGTAAATCTAAAGTTTTTAAATCTTAAGCGTTCAACATACTTGAACAATGTAATTACGGGGAAATTATAAGACTAAACAATTTAAAAAAATGAACAAGTAAATGAAAAAATTATCATTGAACAGAAACAAGTAAGAGTAATTTTAATTTTAAAGGATTAAAACTTATCTTTTTTCAAATCTTAGCATAAGACAAATTTAAATATAATTTCAACCAAAACCTAAAAATCAAGCATCAAAACAAAGTGTTCTGTTTCAATGACGCACATAATTATTAAAACTTTTAAAAGTATCTTATAGCAAATGGTAACAATACATAATATCATGGTAATATGACTGCATAATCTAAAAATTCAACATTAGTTTCTATTTTCTATTTTACTTATAATTAAAATATCAACATTGGTACATTGAATATAACATAAATTATTTTTGTAATTTATTGTTGCATTGTCGATATTCTAAAAAAATGAATTCTTCATAATTAAAACATATAATCCAACAAACATATAAATGTCTCATAACTTCATGAAAAATGAGATGGAAGTCAAAAATTTTATTTCAAGTTACCATGCAAACATGAATTACATAAGGGTGTCTTAGATAGTTATTCAAAATCAGCCATAGGTTTTGACACACCATCATAATCTACATCTTCAGATGAATGGCTCAATGCAGATGAAGATGATCCATATTCTTCTCTTTCATCAACTAGTGCTCCATCTGAGTCAACATGTATGACCACCATTTTAGATTTCAAAAGTCTTGTAGATCTACATCTACATTTTGCAGAGTCCCATTTCAACAGTAATTATTCTGGTAGCAATTTCTTCGAAATATTTATGGTCTGCAACTGAAGAGTTCCTCTCTTTGTCAAATTGAAGTCATACACAAGTATTTAAACATCCTCCAATTTTAAGACATCTGTGCGGTGATAATTTATATTTGTGCCCTTTCTTTTTCTCTTTCTGCCAATTCTTTTCTCCACTACCATCTCTGGCTTATACACACCATTTAAAGGGTGGGTACTTGTGGCATACCAATGTACATCAACAGCTGTAATCTCTTCATTTTCATTAATGACCTTTATAACCTTCGCAATCCAGAATGGATAGCCAAGTGGATCTTCATCTGCTAACACTGCTATCATGCAACCCTCCTTAAGATCCTGCACAGAACCCCTGTAAAGGCCTTCCATGGCTTCACGTTGTGCACATGATCTTCTAGAACCAATATAGATTTCTCTTTCCTCTACCTGTGGGGAATTAATAATAGCTTGAGGCTATTGTTGTTCAACATTGTGTGTTTCCTGATGTTCATGTTCATTTGGCATATTTTGTGTCAAAAAAAAGGAGTCTTCAAAAGTGTATCCCCATTTATTGATCTTGAAATCATATCACTTTGATTACTGAAAAAATAATCCCACCAAACTGAATCAGCAACATCGATGTATTCATATGTATCTCTAATAAATCTTTTAATTTCCTCTAGACATTCAGAATAATTTATGTCTCTCTTCTGCCTTCGTGCATTATGGAGTTCAGAAACTGACTGTAATAACAATATCTTTGATGAAAACATTGGAGGCTCTGGAATGAACTTCAAAAATGCTAAACCTGATGATGGTCCCCATTCTTCAATATTTGAATACTTCCTGCCCCATATAAGTGTCATCCCATCAATTTTTTTGATACAAAATTGATGTTGGAAGCTAATGCCGTTAAGTTGTCCAATTCATTTCTCCTCACCATGCGATCCAAAAATAAACCTTCGCATGTCAATAGTTTCTTCCAACACATGAAAAACAGGCTTTGCAATGTACGATTTCTTAATACATTCAATTAATGACGGTAGGCTCCCAACACCTTTCCTCCTAAATGTTACTGAAAAACTACTGAACATTTGATCAATATGATCATGAGTATGCCCAACAAGAAGGAAACCAACCTTTATCTTTTTAAAAATCCCCAATTCAACGAGCATTTTTAGATACCCAAAAGAACTTGATTTTTTGTTCTCATGACTTGTGTTGTCTAATTGTAAATACAAAACTTCAAGAAGAATCCCAGACCAATGAGTAACCACATCATGGATTATAGTTATGGTCAGATTTGCATCATTGTGAATATTTGGAGTTGTGAAGAAAACTCTTGGAAACATCTTCTCATTAAATACCATACAGTCAACCAAGTGAAACTGAATGAAATTTTCCTCCTGTAATTTTTTTGGCATGCAGAAAAAATGTGGAAGAAGTGTTTTTTTTTTGGTCCATACCATCAATTATCAATCCCAGATATTTATTTGGATGATCACAGCACTTCTTTCGATGTTTATACAACTTTTTCCTTTCACTTGTTTGCTGATTGTGATGGTCTTGAAGTTATTTGACAATGGAATATGTACATAAAATAAAAGAAACATATGAATAAATATATTTTCATAGTTGATAAGTATCAAATTTTAAAAAACAATGTTTTGAATACATACCTCTTTCCGCCCCTTGACATTTATCTCTTTTTTCTTTAAGAGAAGCACATGTGCTGCAAATCCCCATCCTTGTCTTCTTAGGAATATGAACATTGTTGAATTCAGCTTTCCATATCCTTGTAAAATAAGAATATGTAATAAAATTACCAATTCCTTCAATAGCTTCTGCATAATATTTGTATAACATGAATATTTATCATCTCGAGAAATTATCTGGAATATGTATTATGTCTTTATTTGGCATACACTCTCCATGATTTGAAAAGAAGTCTTTCATCCATGTCTTAGAAGTATTTGCAAATGGCCCCTCCTCCCGTTTATAATGTGCTTCTAAATAATATGTGGGATACCTTTCAAATCTATCCTGGATTCTTGACAAATGAAAATTACCAATTGAATGGAACCTTTTGAACGCCTTTCTGCAAAGCAATACATTTCCCAATATGATAATCATAACCTGCTAGTGTAGATTGCATGCAACCCACTAAATATGAATTTTTCATGCTTTTATTCATTGACATATATGTTTTCCTTTTCTCCAAACCAAAGTTGAAATCCATATTTTTCAAGCAATCCCTTTGACAACATTCACTTGAAATCAAATGAACGACAGAACTTCTTGTCATGAGATATTTTTTCCTTGCCCTTGTATAACTGGAATGATTTGGATTGATGTGAAAAGGTCTACTCCTACTCCTAGTTGCAATATTTGCTTGCAGCGGCTTCATCATTCTGTCATCCTTTGTAAAAGTAGTTTCATCACCATTAGGAGGAATATTATCCCCACTATCATCATCCTCAACATAGTTAAGAAATTCATCAACATCATTGCGTGGAAAATTTTCTTTACCATCATCAGTTGAAGAAAACATTTCACAAGAATCATTGGCACTTTTGTAACCCTAACTCAAAAGAAATTATTCACCATCTTGACCCATGCTTTCAAATTCTTCCCTGGGAGGATTCAATTCTTCATCGCCATGAGTGTCTTTGAAATGGTCACTTGGAGAAAATGCAATATTCAGATGTGTGCCTCTAAAATTATCATTTGCAATAAACTCTTCATCCTCCCCTTCCTCAGTGGTGCTCTCATAATCCTTGGGATTATGCATAAGTGGAAGCTTTGAATTTGTATTCACTAGAATTTCTTCATCCTGCCCCTCCCCTTCCTCACTGAAGCTCTCATAATTTTTAGGATTAGGAATAAGTGAATGCCTTGAATCTATATTTATTGGAAATTCTTCATCCCCCCTTCATCAATGGTTAAATTATAATCGTTATGATTAGGATGAAGTGAAAATTTTAGCTTTGGAAATTCATTCCCGTCTTCATCAGTGCTGTTGGCATAATCTTTAGGATTAGGATGAAGTGGATATTTTGACGCTGCAAATTATTCATTCCCCTCTTCCTCAGTGGTGCTGACATAATCCTTAGGATTATGACGAAGTGCATATTTTGACTTTGCAAATTCTTCATTCCCCTCTTCATCTGTGGTGCTGACATAATCCTTAGGATTAAGACGAAGTGGAAATTTCGACTCTGGAATTTTTTCGTCCCCCTCTTCTTTAGTGGTGCTTGCATAATCCTTAGGATTAGGATGGAGTGGAAATTTTGACGCTGTAAATTTTTCATTTCCCTCTTCATGAGTGGTGCTGGCATAATCCTTAGGATTGGGACGAAGTGGATGTTTTGACATTGAAACATTATCACTCCCCTCTTCATTAGTGGTGCTCGCATAATCCTTACGATTAGGACGAATTTGATATTTTGAATCTGGAAATTTTACATCCCCCTTTTCATCAGTGGTGGTGGCATACTCCTCAGGATTAGGAAAAAGTGGATATTTTTACTCTACAGATTCTTCATTCCCCTCTCCATTTTGTGTTCTCACATAATCCTTAGGATTAAGCTGAAGTGGATATTCTTCATCTCCCTTTTTATCAATGGTGTCTTCATAATCCTTGGGATTAGGATGAAGTGAAATTTTTGACTCTAGAAATTCTTCATCATGCCCTTCATCACTGTTTCTTTCATAATCCTTAGGATTAAGAGTAAGTGGTATAACTGGCGCTCGATTTACAGAAATTTCATTTTGCTGCACCTCATCAATTTTGTTCTCATCATCTTTAGGATAACGACCAAGTCGATTTTTTGACTCTCTATTCATGGTGAATGAACTCCCGTTATATTCATCACTCTGAATAGAGTTGTTGCGTGACAAAGATGTTGATGTTCTAGAAAGAAAAACATCGCTATGAGAAGAAACCATGGCTTTCAACAAGAATAGGTTGAATGATACAAATTCCTCTCCCACTTACAATATATAGCTTAAAGACTGAAAATTTCCCTCCAAATTTTCCCTCCAAAAATTTTCGTGAAAAATTTTCCCTCCAAAATTTCCCCCCAAAAAATTTCGCGAAAAACTTTCCCTCCAAAATTTTCATTTCAAATATTTGGTACAAATATTAGTCAAAAAATGTATTTAACATTTTTTTTAATAAACTGTTTATTTTGAAATATTTTACCGATATTTGTATTCAAAATATCCACAAAATATTTCTATCATGGATGTCTTCCAAACTAAAATAATGTTTTTATTTGAATGATTTAACATTGACTAGATGTAAGTATTAACTATAATATTACTATAATACCTACATGCAAATATTAACTATTTTAACTATAATGACTACATGTAAATATTTTAAATTTTAAATTTTAAACTTATGTTATATTCATCTAAAATTTATTTCAAAATTTATTAATAAACTGTTGGACTTCAAATATTTCACCATACTTTCTATTCAAAATATCCGCAAAATATTCCTTTCATGCATGTCTTCGAAACTAAAATAATTTTCTTATTTGGATGGTTTAAGATTGACTACATGTAAATATTTACAAAAATAACAACATGTAAATATTAACTATTTAAACTATAATATTAACTATAATTAACTACATGGACATATTTTAGATTTTAAAATTTAATCCCATGATTTTAAACATTGATTACATGTAAATATTAACTGTGATAACTAAATGCAAATATTAACTATTTTATCTATAATATTAAATATAATTAACTACATGTAAGTATTTTAATTTTTAATTTTTAATCTGAAATCATATTTGAATTATTCAACATTCAGTACATGTAAGAATTAAATAAAATATTAACTATGATAATTACATGCAAATAATAAGTATTTTAACTATAGTATGAACTATAATAAACTAAATGTAAATATTTAAAATTTGAAATTTTAATCCCACATTTGTTAAACAGTAAACCAATCAGAAAATATTCACTATTTAAAAGGAATGATTGTTTCTATTCATCACATCACATCAAGTTTTCTGGTATTTGTTAGAGCAAATTTCTGGAGATGTTGTGTTGGCATTGGTAGCTTCGTGGAGGCATTGCATTGGCATTGGAGGCGTTGTGTTGTTATTGGTGATTTTGTGGAGGTGTTGCATTGGCATTGGTAACTTCGTGAAGGCATTGCATTGGCATTGGAGGCATTGTGTTGCTATTCGTAATTTTGTGTAGGCGTTGTGTTGGCATTGGTGACAACAACGTTTTTCATTTCAAAGGTTAGTTTTCCCTCTATTCTGTCAATTTAAAGACGATTTTGGGGAAAATCTATTTTCCTATAGTTTTTTGTGTCCAAAAACTACTTTTTTAAGGTTTTTAGGTTCAAAAACCTTGATTTTTTTATATGTTTTAGTGAAGACAGTGCAAAAAAAACTAAATTTTTTAGGGTTTTAACGACAAAAATATAGATTTTTTTTCTTTTTTAAGACTTATAGGTCCATCTAGACAAAAAAATCCATAAAACGACCATGCACATTAAAAAAAAAAAGTAATATTATAACATTTTTTATTTGTTTTTTTTTAATCATATTTCATTATTTAAATTTATTATTTTTTTTTTTTAGAATTTTTTTATTTTATATTCTATTTTATTTTATTTTTTTAATTTTAAATCTTAGTTTTATTCTTTTTAATTTTAAATCTTTAATTTTTTTTTCTTTCTTTATTGTTTTGTTATATATATATATATATATAATTGTATTGTCATATAGTTTTTTTTTATATATATATTATTATATTAAAACAAATGTTTTTTATTTATTTATTATATTGTTTGTTTTTTTTTTTTTTTAAATTATATAATGTTCAGAAACCAAACATAATTGTGACTTAATAAATTGTTTTTTTTTTTTTTTATATATATTCTTGATATTTTGATATTTTTAACAATTTTTTTATTATTAAATAATGTCTTAATAATTATATTATATAAAAAATCAAAAATCAAAAATCAAAATTAAAAAAAAAATTATAAAACAGAATAAAAAATAAAAATAAAAATAAAAAAAATTAAATTAAATTAAATTAAAATTTAAAAAAAATAAAAAAAACAAACTTGGCCCGCTCGCGGGCGCTGGGGGCCGGGCAATGCCATGGTGGCGGGGCCCTTGTCGGGCCGACGGTCAATTCCCAGAATCGGCCCTCGGTCCAGCGAGGGCCATGAGGCCGGCTGGGCCGCCCTCGTGGCGCCGCCAGACTGGCCCTCGGTGCCCAGCGCGCTCAGACCCGAAGCTATTCATTTTTTTTTTTTTTTTTTTAAATTTTTTTTCTTAATTTTGTTTTTTAAACCTTTTTTTAATTTTTGTTTTTTTTTTTTTTGTTTAATTTTGTTTTTTAAATTTTAATTTTTTTTTTTTAATAATTTGTTTTAATAAAACAATTAAAAGTTCATAGAAACATTGTTATATATAGAAATAATATTAAAATTGTTATATAATATAATAAAAACATTGTTAAATAATAATTGTTAAAAATCTTAAAATGTAACAAATATATATATATCAAAAAAAAAAAATTCATTAAACAAAAATTATGTTTTGTTTTTAAACATTATATGATTAAAAAAAAAAGACAATATAATAAATAAAAAAAAAAACATTTGTTTTAATATAACAATATAATAAATTAATAATAATAAAAAAAGAACTATATAACAATACAATTAAAAAAATAAAAAAAATATATAATATTATAACATTTGTTATAAATAGTTAGTAATGTTTTTGTTTTTTTTTTTAATATTAAACAAAAACTGAAGTTTGAAAATACTAGTTTATTTTTTTTAAATTATTTTATACAAACACATTTTAAAATTTTTTATAAAATGTATTCAATACATATTATATAGATATATATACATATGATTTATAATATTTTTTTTTTAAATGAAATTTTTTATAGTTAACTTTACTGCTTTAATTTCAAACTATTTAGGTTTAGAAATAAATTTTGTTTATTAAATTTATTTTATCCGCAATATTTTTCCATTATCTAATATCTATCTATCTATATATATATATATATATATATATATATATATATATATATATATATATATAGATATATATATATATTAGAAAACAGACCAAAATATTTATGAATGTTTCACTGTCAGTAGGTCCCAAATCTAAAGTTGCAGCTGGACGCACTATGGAAAATGTTGGACGCAATAAGGACATTGTTGCACACACTAATAAAAATCAAGCAAGTGGGGCACGAGGTTCATTAAAGCTTATTTTTGATTGGAAGAACGCCGAAGAAATAGATAAAACTGATTTCTCATGGTATCTTGAAGATAATGAAATGGAGGCTGATATACACATCTATCTGATTTGTGGTATGATTGACTTAAATGAGCCATATGATGTGATGGGCTGATTACGAGACATATGTATGGTCCCGAATACAAACACTATTTATGTTCTTGCAAGGCAGGCTCAGAAATGTGAGAAGGTTAGATATCGTCTATCAATCGTCAAGTATGACACAGATGAAATATCTTCAAAATTTTCTGAAGAAATATCAAGAAACATTGCAAATAACATTATAAGTATGCTTACTTTTATTTCCTCTATGCATTATTGTAAGGATGATTCAATTTTTTATAAATTATTAATCATTGACATGTTTTATTTTGTTTCATAGGATTTTGTTTTGGGTCCTTCAAACATGTTTGATGGTATTTATATGTTGGTGCCAAATATTATGGATGTGATCAAAAATTTCCACAAAGACAAAGCCAAGGAAAGGAGATTGAAGCAAAGAGAAATAGCTTGTGACACTCCAACAGTACAAAGATGAGATCAACCAAGAGTCACTAAGGTGGGTCAATCTAGTAAACTTAAACATGTTTCTTTTGAAGGTGTCGAACATGAATCAGAAAATTATGATAGAATTAGTGAGGAGGAGATTAGAACTGTTGTGCAAAAGGAGAAAACAGATCAGACACCAAGAAGAAAAATTGCCAAAGATGTCTCTCTTTTACCTCATGAAGGAGAGCTTGTTTATAAAAAAACTGATATGTTATCAAACAAGACTAGGAAATCAAATATTGGTGAACTTGTAAAGGTCGTGAGCAGTAATGAAAAACAAATTGAAAGCTCTCACAGAAGCAGAGAAATCATAACACCAGGTGCTGAGTTAGATGATGGCATTATTAAAACAAAACAAAATGCTATTCGACAAGAGTTGAGGAAGAATAAATTAATTATTGGTGGCCAAAAATTTGAGCTTAATGTCAACCAATTTTATAGGCCAGATGAAGAATAATCTCAATATAAAATTAGAAAGGCCCATCACCTACATGTACATAATCTGAAAATATTGTTTAGGTTCAATCCATATGTGCATGTGGTGGATTATGTGGTTCTTGTTGATCCACGTCAGGTTCCCAAAAAATAGGCATTTGACAAGACGAATTGTTTTGATTATAAATATTATGTAATTAGAGGGAACCATTCGGTAGAGGCTAAAATACAGTTGATTGAGGAATATCCCAATAACTATCTTTTTAAAATAGTGAAATACATCATTTACGTTGCCTTAACAGAAATAGAGTCAAAGTTATTGTCATGGGATCGTAATGCAAATAATGAGTATAGAATGAAAATGAATTTCATCCAAAAGGTGAGATTTATTCATAATGAATTCATAGAAAAAAGTGGTGGGGATAATACGCAAGTTAGTCTGACATTTCGAAAGGAATGTTTAATGGAAACATGTTATCAAATTGATGAAAAAATCAAAAGATGGAAAATTGAATACAAATCTCTTCGAGGCAAGTAGATAAATTTTTTATTTGGCATTTAGAAGTGGGAGGTATGGGATTTGATTGATGAGAATTTTGATCATGGGAGAATATTTCCATAAAAAATCGTATAATAAAAATTGTAAACCTGTTGGCCATGTACCAACAAAAGGGGTCCCGAAATGAAGTACCTTCCATATCCATAGGATATGACTATTACACCTTGGAGAAAAATACAAGGTGTCAAGGATGATAAATTAGCTAATGATAGCCCGTTCTAAAGTTGGTGAATTATCAATGGAAGAAACTTAATTTCAGTAAGGTGCTTTGAATATTTCTTATTTTTCTTTCTCTATTATAATTTATTTAAAATAAAACATAATGATGTTGGTATAATTTGTTATACATGTCACTATATTAACGATTTTAACTTGATTTATTCAGTCAGAAATTTTTTATGAAATACAAGAACACATGGTTAAAATGTTGAATGAAGAAAGTTGGGATGATGTTGTATGCAACTACCCAGAAGCAAGTTCTACATCAACACTAAAATATTTTTATATTGCATTCAATAAGGTATGTTTATTTATACATTCATTTTATTCATATTTAAACTATTTTTATTTTATTACTTACACACACACACACACATATATTATATATATATTTATGTCATTAAAGATGTCGAAGAAGGATGCAAATGGAGTACCAAATACTTTCAAAAGATTTATTGAAAAAATTAAGGTGGAAAACATGAGAAAGAAGCGTCTTATGAATGTTGAACTTGATCATACTCTTAATCATTACATTTGGAATAGGCTCGACAATATCCAATATCAAATAATACAAGGTGACTGTGAAGACATTGCATCAATAATACCCAAAGGGAATATGGCCTAATTATCGCAGATATTCCTCATGCTTTCAATTTCCCGTGACATTGAATATGAGTGAGAATCCATATGCACTTATCATGATTTTAGTAAAGTGGTTACGGGCTTTCAAGAAGTGACAACATCACCACTTTGGCAATTTGTGACATTTCATTCAGACACATAGTTTCCAATGTTATTAACAAGCTTCAAGGGTAAAACAAACTCAAGGATGCAACTTACATGGTAAGACTTTGAAATTGTATGTTTGATTCCTCCTAAATTTTTTTATTCATGTAAAATTTAATTGAACTTTTACTATGTTATGTTACAGGCAAAAGTCAAATATTATTTCTTCCAAAGATCAGCCTATTATAAATGATTGTGAGTTCATCCATGTTGAATGTTGGACAAAATACGATAGCTATAAGCATATTATTATGAATCAAGTAGATGGGAAGAGTCATAGTCAAGTATTGGTTTATGATGCATTTGTAAGAAAACTAACATATGAGGATAAAGATGCAAAAGGAGATATAGTTAACATTTATCAAAAACCACAAGCATTGATTAACTGTCTTATAGATCTATGTTTAAATGAAGGAGAATGGGTTTTGAATTTATTCTCAGGTTCAGGTAAGTTTTATTATACAAATTTAAATTTAAATATTGTCTTTTTTACTTTTTATGTCTCCATACTAAGTTTCTTACTTATTTTTTTGTGCTTGATGATTAGGTACAACACTAGCATGTTGCCGATTAAAAGGAATATATTGCATTGCCATTGAGAAAGACCCAGTTCAATGCAAATTTATTCAACAAATAATTAACACTCTTAAATTCCTTCCAGATGCGAAGCAAGAAGTTGGTTTGAGGAAAGGAGATTTTAATGAATCACGTGTGGCAAAAAAATCAAAGGAACCTCAACCACCATTATATGGAATGATTGGAAAGGGACACTTTGGAAGATTTGCTGACATGAAAGATCCATTAGAAGATGACAATGATCAAAATGAAGAAGAAAATGCTGCGGAAGAAGCCATCAATGCTGTTCTAGATGATGTTGAAGATGTATTGGTTGATATTGTTGATGATGTTTAAGTTATGCTTGGAAACAAAGCTTATTTTTTAGAACTATTAATCAGTTTTACTTGTAATGTTTAGACTTTGGTATTTTATGAGAACAACCCTTTTTTTTTGCAAAAAAACATGTGATTGCTATTATTTTTTCACATAAAATTTAATAAAAATGTTGTTTTCTTAGGTTTTTTTGTTAAGATTTTCCCAAAAAAATTAGTTTATTTAACATGTTTTTTCCAACAAAAACTCTGTAAAAGTGTATTTTTTGCATTGTATTTATATTGAAAAATTGTATTTTTTTGTCATATGGTTCAAAATATTGGTTTTTTAGTGACAATATTTCGATGTGCATTGAAAAATTATTTAACAATACATAAACATGTAGAAAATATAAACTTTAGAATATTGACCATTTTTCCATCTTTTATGTATGTGAAAAAGTGAAGATATCATTACAAGTTTTTATTTTTTAAAAAATTATTTTTTTATTTTTAAAACACAAGTACATAAATGCACTTAAAAATAAACATCTCACAGAAGAAGAAGACATTAGAAAATCTATAGTGTCAAAATCAATCCTATAAAAAAACTTTGGTGATGATGCACCACCACTATTCAAAATCAACATAAAAAACATCACTTAAAAAAAAATTAATTAAAAAAAAAAAACAAAATGAAAAAAACTTAAAGTGCCAAAAACATGCTCAAATTTTTTTTTCTTGATTCTGCATCGCCACTTTTTCAAAATCAGATGTTTTTCTTGATACTTCAAAAACTAGGTAACAATGAGGTTACCTATTTCATCGATAACATTGTTCCATGCAGAAATCTCATGAACATAATAGATGGGACTGTGAGGTCCTTTCTTCCACTGCGCAAATCCATCTCTGTTTTCTGTGCGGAAGTGTTATGTGAGGGGTAAGTATGCATGCCCTTGATCATTTTAGATTCACCACTCTTCTTGTCCACCCACTCCATTTGCAAAGCCTCCCAATCAGTGGTGACTTTCCCCAATGTAATCAACCATTGAATAACCAAAATTACATTGGTGTCTGGTATGTCAACCACAAATAAGTGATCCATCAAGGTGTAGGATCCCATGGTGACTGAAAGTGATGGGACATAATGCATGCACTGCATTGTTCTATCTCTTGAGACCAAACAGAGAATCCCTAAAAAGTATTAGTGAGTATTTCCCTCCTTTGCACAAGATGGTAATCAATGAAGTTGTGGGTAGTCCCACTGTCAATCAATACAGAAACCCTCTGATTCATGATTGAACCTTGAACACTTGAGGTCAAGTAGTTAGGTACTCCACTCAAAGATGCAAGAGTTCCTCCAATAGGAGAAAATGTTCCATTTCCATCTCCTGATGGTGTTGGATCTCCTTCAACATTGTCAGCGCTGTGAACTCCTCTTGGTTCATCACCATCTTCTTCTTCAAGATCTAATAAGAGCTCTATGTAATGTGCTTTACGAGTAGCACATCTATGTCCCGGCACCCATGGTTCTTGGAAAATGAAGAATACCTTCTTTCTCCTTATATCTCTCTAGACTTCAATATCAAGAGGCTTCTTGAATGAGCTCTCCTTGGAGGGAGTGACTTTCTCCTCCTTACCTTTAGAAGGAAAATAGGGCTTGTGCTGAAATTTTTCCTTTGCTTGCGGAAAGGCATATTGAAGATCTCTAGACCTCTCAATGGCATCATGCAAGGTAGTGGGCTTGGTATAATTTACCAACCCATGAAGAGGTTCATCTAAACCATCGATGAAAATATAAACCCTTCTTACAATAGACAAATTAGGAACCATAACATATAATCTCAAGAATTCAGAAATGTAAGACTCTATATTCCTGATTGCTTTAGCTTTGCAAGGCTCACGAAAGGTGCCTCCAGATCTCTTCTATAAAATCCCTCCACCACCGTTCTAGTGAACTCAGAATAAGCAGTCACTTTGGAGTGACCCAATGTAGACAAGCCATGGAACCACCAATCATGTGCTTCACCTTCAAAGTGTAGCACTGCAATCTTGATAGCTTCCATCTCAGGGAATTTGTTCAGCTGAAAGTAGATGTCAAGTTTTTCTACCCATGCTTTGGCATAACACTTGGATAACCCATCAAAATTGGGTAGAAATAATCTTCCTATAGAGTGATTTCGATCATGATTCTTAGTGAATCCACCATCTCTATGTTGATGCCCTGGTCTTCTTTTGTCCTTCAGGTGAAAAAACTCTTGAAAACTTAGATGATCTTTGAATCTCTAATTCTGAGACTCATACTGTTCAAGGTAGTCTTCAAGGGATGCTTACTCTTGTAACCCTTCATTTCCCACAGCCAACATGGGAAACTTGTGGCTGATGCAGTGGTTGATCATTCCAGTGGTGAGATATGCCAGAGCTTTCTCCAAGATGAAGCCTCTTAGGAGATTCTTTGATTCTTTCCATCCTCATCCCTTTGATCTCTCTAGAAAAATATTACATGGCTTTCAAAAGGATCTTTGCAAAGTCCTTTCCTTCATCATCACTTCCAGATTCAGGGGATTTTCCCTTGTCTTTATCATCATTTGTGTAATCAAATTTCTTATGTTTTCTTATTAGATACCTCTTCTATCTGTTAGTAAGAGACTCTTATTATTCTAAAGATATATTGTCTCTTCAATAAAGCAAAGGCTATGCGACGATGATTGCTCTAATACCACCGTAATATCCCAAATGGGAATCATGTAGCAATACTAAACAATACTGCTCAGAAATAATGCAGTTCAACAAAGTAAAAGTGGGAGGAAAATATGGAGGCTCAAAAGGTACATTTACATCAGAAAATAAGATTTATAATGCAGCTCATAAGATGTGGAACCGAAAGAGAAGACTTTTACATGAAGAAACCCTAAAAAATGAGGAGTTGCAACCATAGAATATGACTGAACAAGCTTGACAGCGTTATTTCTATTGGCCAAAAGAGCAGTATATTACACGTTGGATCTCGACCAGATCTGTGTACAAAAATCTAGATCTATATAAGATCTATACACTAGAAAGGCTCCTCTACAAATACCCCTTGGGGTTTTCAGCAATACATGAAGCACATGGAGTAGATCTGATGTCTTATGTAGCAGATCTATAGAATGATTCAGGACCTATGAAGCAAATACAAGAGTATTCAGATCATATTTGAATATGATATGGATTAGATATAAAACCCACGGATCACCATAGTGAAGGTCAGATTCCCAACACTAAAGATCTCTCCTCCAAAAGTGTGCCAAAACACCCTAGAACATTACAATTGAAAATAACACAGTACTGGAAGATAGACTGCACTACATGCTCTAAAACATAGGTGGCCTCAAGCCAAGATCTGAAATAAATGCTCCAATAATCCAATACTCTCTTATCAATGGGGCAGAAGACTCTCCCAGTGAAAAGAGGCACTAGAATGGCCTAGATCTGAGTAGATCTAGCGTCCACTTACTGCAGCTTAAAAATACAACCAAACCCTCAACAGGATCTACATGTAGTTGGAAGAAGAGCTTGGCCAAATGCCTGATAGTGGACAAGGAATGCAAGAATCCTCCAAGATCTACTCAATTTAAGAGGTGGGATTCCCGCTCAGGAAAACCTAGTGCTAAACAACACTATTATCTTCTAAACAACAGGGAGAATAAGAAATTTCTAAACAAAAATAATCTCCATAAAATAATATGGTCTTCAACAACTTCTCTTGATGTCCTCCTCTTCCTTTTATAAGTTTCAAATCTTGCAAAACCCTAAACCATCTCAATGATTTAGCTTCTTTCACATGTGCCACCTCCATCTAAAACTACATTTTGCATCAAGGAGGATCACTTCTTCTAGACAGCGTTGTTGATTTGGTCATGGTTGACCCGGTCAAATGACTCAACCCCTTTCACACATGAGGGTGTTTTATTTACATAGCCCAGATTTAACCTTCTTCACTGTGGCATTGATTTATTCACTATTTTAGGAGTTTTTAATTCCCTCCTTTACACATCTATTCATGCAACAGGAAATTGAAACAAAATTTTATATTCCCATTAGCTTGGGTTAATTGGGAATATTGCAAGGACCGTGAAGGGATTAGAACCTAAGTTCTTAGTTATTGTTCATAGGACGGGTTCCTATGATGGCAAGTTATTACGAACCAAATAAAAAGGGGATAAAGGCGAATTTCAGCGGAATTCAACATATTTTCTTTAAAAAAAATTCTTTGGGAAGCTCTATTTAGTATTAAGGTTGTTTTTAGTGGTAGCAGCATGTTTAAAGGCCCTGAGGCTGAGCACGGTTGGATGAGTTAGTTGCTTGATTTGGTATGGATCAATGACTTAGATTACCGAGAAAAATAGGAAAAATGACAAAATAAGTAGGAAAATAGAAGTTTTACTCAAATAATGAGCCCAACATTACAGATAAGAGATTGAGAATTTATTGAACACATTTAAGGAACCAACATGAACAAGATAAAGGAGAAAATAAGAGAAACCATGCAATAGATCAAAGAGAAATATAATTCCATTCCAATACCAAAAATATCAGTTCAGAGTTATTCAAATGCATAATTCGAGCAATAGAGTGATGGATGAGAGAAACAAATTGTGAAAGACACTACAAGGAAAAGACCCTATAGCGGATGTTTTTGAGGAAACCCTTATAAAATAGCCCAAATATTCATTTGTAGTGGAGTTTTCTAGAGGAGGTTGCAAGTAGGTAGAGGTTTTTGTAGATGTCTTTTGTCTAGTACATTTAGAAGCACAAACCTCACTGATGCATTTAACTCGCAAAGCACCGGTGCGTACTACAAATTGGCACATCGAGACATCGTCCTCTCCATACAAACCCATGTCATGCATCTCATTATTGTAGCACACCATTGCACTACATAGAAATAGGCCAGTGCGTCTTAAAAACCCGCACTCAAACGAAAACAAGCCCAGTGCACTTGGAATAAACTACCTCGTGCACTTCAAAAACCCGCAAACTGGAACAGGGTTAAATAAAAAAAAATTATTGCCAAAAAATCGCATTGTCCAAAAAATTAATGTTACCATCCATTTCCCGCCTTCTGGAGTTCGAATTTTGGAAAACGGTGGGAAAAATTAGTTTTTTCAAATTATTAAGAAAATATGCCTCCTCGACGCCAAAATGTACAGATATTTTATTTTTTTCTCCATATCTAAAATTTTTATGGGATTCTATTCTCAACAAACTTAAAATTTATACTTAAAAAAAAAAAAAATTCCTCCTCGGTGCACTCAAGCTGGTCGGTTTGTGGAATTTCCTATAAATTTGCATGTCGCACTATGAACGGTGCTAATGGAAACTGCACTAGTTTTAGTGCAGTACCGAAAACACACATCGTGTTTTTTTAAAAACTTATATGGCGGTGCAGTCATTTAACTAACCATAGCATTGAATATGTACTAGTGTCGGGAGGGTGGTGTGTTGATCAAACTATGCATCCCGGGGCAGATAGTTTATTCAGTGCACCACCCTTTGCACACTGGTACATAGTCAACGGTGCAGTCATTTAAATGACCACAACCTTGACCATATACTGATGTCAGGAGGGTGGTGCGCTGAATAAACTATCCACCCTGGAGAACATAGTTTTATCAACGCGCCTCCCTCATGACACTGGTACATAGTCAATGGTGCGGCTGGTTAAATGACCACACGGTTGATCACGTACTGATGCCACGAGGGCAGTACAGTGACGAAACTATCTGCCCCAGGGTGAATAGTTTGGAGAGAGCACTGCTCTCCCGACACTGGTACATAGTCGATGGTGCAGTCGGTTAAACGACCATATCATGACCATGAATTAATTTTGGGTGGTGCATTTGCCTAACTATCCACGCCATGATTGATACTTTCATCAACGCATAACAAAATAAATTACATTTCATGTTTTGTGGTGCATTGCAAATTTCCAAGTGCACCACAGATGGTTCGTGATAAAAGCATACACACCGGTACTAGTGCATGCCTATTTATTTTGGCACACCGACTATATATATATATATATATATATATATATATATATATATATATATATATATATATATTTGTAAATACATTTCTTATTTAATAAAAGCTATGTATTTAATATGTCAATCATTTAGCGACGTCAAAGGAGAGAAGAAAGGGAACAACGATAACATATGGTGGAACAATATAACATGGTTTTCCTGTGGGAGGCATGAGAGAGGGAGAAACTTATGTACCATAGGTAGGTAGGCCTCCTGAAGTTCTATGAGGAGGTTGCATCCCTGAAGGGCCATAATGGGTTATTAGCACAACTCATCTTCAGGTGGAATGCCCACTAACAGGGCTTTTGAGTTGTTCCTAATTAGTGGTACGTGCCCACTGAGGAGTACATATATTTTATTACTGGCCTATTTAGGAGAGGGCAAGATTTTCCGTCGTTCCTGGAGGTCCCCGACCGATATGCAACAAGGAGTCAGTTGGTGTGCTCCTAGAAATACATTAGCGCTGATATACATTCTCCTGCAGAGTTTTAGGTCTTAGGTGGTCAATTATGTATTGCTTCATTTGGTGGAGAGGAGGTGAGGTGCCTCTCCCTACTGGTGATTACCATTGCACACCATACCAGTGACAGGGAATGCATTAGCTGCCCGATTTTATTTTATGTTGATTCATTATAATAGGTGCCACGACTTGTGAGGTGGTCTAAGATTTTTTCGTGGCAGTTTTGTAGAGCATTAGATAAATATTGTTCTGAGGCACATGGGAGGGTGAACTTCCCTTTTGCTTTAGAGTTATTTTGTTTATTTTTTGAGAGCTTTCTAGAGACAAGATTGACATTTTTTCGACATCCTAGTAGGCCGATGTTGCACATACAGATGGATATGTGTGGTGAGATGGTGCCCAAGAGGGGTGGGTCTGACTTTTCCACTAGGATATCCCATGATGCACTAGAGTTGCTAACACGTGTTGATGATCACACCTTCATTCTGGTACCATGTCCATATGTTGGCTTAGATTGGCGAGGTTGTGCCAAAATCCTCTTCACACAAGATGATCTGCCAGATGAGAGAGGTAATATTAGTGTTTTCTCCAAAATTATTGTAACACATTATTTAATTTGTTTTATTATATTCTTTAATGAAATTGTATAATTATGGTTGTGTATATATATATATATATATATTGGGTCATTTGTTGGCTATAAGATGCCACTACCACTGAACGATCCAGGTGTATATCCCGTTGACGAGGAGATGGCAAATGTGGAGGCTTAGGTCGGTGAAATACATTGTCCTCATGATAAAGCACAGGTACTAGCAGGTGTGAGGTGTAGGCCTGACACTCGATATAGGATGGAGTTAGATGACCAAATTTTTTTAATCCTAGATGAGGAGGGAGTTAAGCGAGTCACTATACAAGCTGATGATAGGCTAACAGAGATATGGAGAGTCATGCCCTGTGATATGTTGACCTTGATGTGACATATCATTAGAGTGACTAGATTACTGGTGTGGGTGAGGAGGGCTTGTTGACATAGACATGGTAGAGATGCAGTACATCAACAGTCGAGCAGCACATCATCTAACGGTCATGAAGGGAGTGATCATCGTTCTAGTACTCCACCTCCACCTCCACCTTGCACCAGAGATGATCATGATGAGCAGCCTGTAGCATCCAGCAGTCATGATCATGAGAAGGCACCTGATCTTGAGGTGGGTGCAGGTCTATCTGAGGAGGAACGTCCATCGACTGAGTTGGCCACCGCACCATCCACTGATGGGAAGATTGGACCATCCATGAGTCATGATCATGAGTAGGGAGTTCCTCATCAACATGAGGCACCTCCATATTACCAGGTAGATGATCGCCATCTATTTTAGCATGTCGATCCTGCACCATCGACTTAGTAGCCCTCGACTAGTACTACTATTGATGTACCACCAGTTGATATTTGAAATTTATATGCAATTATATTACAGTTGTATATTTTTGACAGTATACAGTTATATATATATAGAGATAGAGAAGAAAAGAATAAAATAGAATAAAAGAGATATCAACA
The DNA here is from genome assembly GCA_034641835.2 of Pinus albicaulis. Classification (NCBI taxonomy): domain Eukaryota; kingdom Viridiplantae; phylum Streptophyta; class Pinopsida; order Pinales; family Pinaceae; genus Pinus; species Pinus albicaulis. The sequence goes on from CM076572.1 coordinate 837,755,965, forward strand.
CCTTAGAAATAAGCCACTTCGAGGGGGAACCTCCAATACATTACATGAATGAACAATTATTGGATGATACAAATTACAAAACCTCCTTTCTATATATAGGATTCCATAGGGCCACAATGTAATCCTAGCTGACCTAACAATAATAATTTAAGGGCACAATAATAACAATATGGGGGTTACACTAACAACAATAAGGGACTATACTAGTAATATAGGGACCTAACATGCCCTTCTCCTTCAAAAAGGTGTTGTCCTCAACGCTTGAGTAGCTTTGGGTGCTTCTATATAAAATTCTCATCCTTCCATGTAGAATCTTCAGTGGGTAAGTTCTTCCACTTGATGAGATACTTTGAAATTGATTGATTCCGTAGCTTTTGAGTTCTAGTTTCCGTGACCGCTTCAGTTTCTAATATGATTTCTCCTTCCTCATCAAGTTCTGGAAATATTGTTTGAACTGGAATATTTTCACCTATAACCTTCTTTAAGCATGAAACATGGAAAATTGGATACACTTGTGAAGAAGCAGGAAGCTCCAATTTGTATGCCATAGTACCAATCTTTTGCAACACCTTGTAAGGACCATAGTACTTTGGCGATAATTTACTATCCTTCTTAGCTTTCTTGAGGGACATTTTTTTGTATGGTTGTCACTGTAAAAATACCCAGTCTCCTACATCAAAACTTCTCTCGCTGTGATGTTGATATTCCTGTTGTTTCATTCGATTTTGTGCCAAATTCAGGTTGTCCTTTAAGAGTCGAAGAACTTATTGTTGATGCTCGATGTGATCTTCCACTGCTTGAACCTTCAAATTTTCTTTTAAATATGATGTGATGGATGGTTGATGATATCCATAAAGTGCCATAAATGGGGTTATTTTTGCTGCAGTATGGAAGGAAGTGTTATACCACCATTCAGTGAGAGGTAACCACTTGACCCATTGTGTTTTTTTATCAGATACAAAACAATGAAAATATCCTTCCAAACATTTATTTAGTATCTCATTTTGACCATCGAATTGAGGATGATAAGATGAGGTATGAGCTAATTGAGTGCCCAAACAAGAAAATAACTCCATCGAAAAATTTCCAGTAAAAATGGGATCTTTGTCACTCACAATAACCCTTGGGTTTCCATGTAGCTTTTGAATTGTTTCCATAAATGTAGTAGCAACTGTACTTGCTTTAAATGGATGACATAAAGCAAAAAAGTGTGCATACTTGGTAAGTCTATCAACTACCACCATAATGACACTTTTTCCTTCAGACTTAGGTAAACCTATGATAAAATCCATTGAAATATCGTTCCCACATTGACTTGGAATGGATAAAGGTTGTGGAAGACCCGGGGTCTTAATTGTCTCAACTTTATTTTGCTGGAAAACCAAACATTCTGCCACAAAATTTTGAATATAAGATTTAAGGCCATCCCAAAAAAATTCTTTCTTCACCCTGTCATAAGTTTTTAAAAATCTCGAGTGTCCTCCTAAAGGAGAAGTATGCAATTCCAAAAGAATATTTTGTTTTAGTTTGGAATTATTACAAAGATATAAGTGATCTTTGTACCATAAGGAATCATTTTTCCAACTAAATGTATCAGATATACTAGGATCTTGCTGCAACTTTTGAATGAGTGTCCACACTTCTTCTTCCTTCTTCCATTCATCTCTTGCTTCCCTTATCCAGTCTGGTTAGATAACAGAAATGACACAGAGAAATGCTTCCACCTCTTCATTATTTCTTGAGAGTGCATCTGCAACAACATTTAACTTGCCTTTTTTGTACATTATTTCAAAGTCATAACCCAACATATTTGTGACCCATTTTTTCCGCTCTTCAGAAGATAGTCTTTGTTCCAAAATGTGTTTAAGACTATCATGATCATTTTTTACCTCGAAGTGTCTTCCCATTAGGTAAGTTCTCCATTTCTTTAGTGCATGCAGTATTACTAAGATTTCCTTCTCATAAATAGGTTTCTGTAAATACTTTCCTTTGATTGGACGACTTTCAAAAGCAATGGGTATTCCTTCTTGTGTTAAAACAACACCAATTCCATTTCTCGAGGCATCACATTCCATAATAAATGCTTTTGTGAAGTTTGGCGTAGCTAAGACTGGTGCTAGGCACATTGCCTCTTTAAGATGTTCAAAGGCCTTAGTTGCTTCAGGAGTCCATGAAAATGCATCTTTCTTCAATAATGTTGTTAGATGTGCTGCTATTCTCCCATAATTCTTAAAAAACTTGCGATAATACCCTGTTAACCCGAGAAATCCACACAACTGCTTTATGGTTGTGGGGACTTTCCATTCCTTAATGGCTTTAATTTTGTTAGGGTCTACATTAACACCCTAGTGAGATACAATATGACCCATATATTCCACCTCTTGTACTCCAAAGAAACATTTGGATGTTTTTGCATATAATTTTTTCTCCTGAAATAGTTTGAGCACTGTGTCAACATGTTGAACATGATCCTTCCAAGACCTGCTATAGATTAGTATATCATTAAAAAATACTAGCACAAATTTTCTAAGGAAGGGTTCGAAAATGGAATTAATCAACCCCTGAAAAGTAGAAGGTGCATTTGTAAGGCCAAAAGGCATGACCAAAAATTTATAATGACCGTCATGAGTTTGAAATTTTATTTTCGGAATATATTCATTCTTCATTCTAATTTGATGATATCTTGAATGAAGATCCAACTTGGTAAAATAAATTTCTCCATGTAATTCATCCAATAATTCATCAATCGCAGGAATGGGAAATTTATCTTTAATGGTGAGCTTATTGAACTCCCTATAATCGGGACACATGCACCATGATCCATCCTTCTTTTGTAACAATACTAAAAGAGTAGAGAAATAACTTTGACTACGTTGAATTATACCAGCCTCTAAAATTTCTACAATCATACGTTCAATTTAACTCTTTTGGAAATAAGGATATCTGTAAGGTCGGATGTTTGGAGGAACATTTCCTGGAATCAAATGAATAGCATGATCATGATCACAAATAGGTGGGAGTCCTTTGGGAGTATCAAACACATTAGAATGATTGTCCAAGACTCTTTGGAGATCTAGTGAAATAGATGATTTTGATGTTGGAACTTCTATTGAGCATAATTGTGCAATTACGCCTCACTATTCTTTCTTCAGAAGATTTTTCATGAAATTAGAGCTTATTATCTTTCTTGGCTTCCTTGTGATACCTTGTAATTATATTTCCTTTCCTTTTGAAAAAAAATTCAAGAAAAGGTGTTGAAAATTAAAAGCTATCATCCCTAAAGATTGTAACCATTGTACTCCTAGTACGACATCAGCACCTCCCATTGGGATGGAAAGCATTGTACTATTCAATACATATCCCCCCATGGATAGCTTGATATTATGGCATTTTCTAGAGAAATTTATAGTTCCTCCATTTGCGACCATCACTTGACATTCTGGTGTTGGGTATAGGAAACAATTCAATTCCCTGGCCACCTTATAATGAATAAATTTATGGGTACTACCTGAATCAATCAACACTATTACCTTTTTATTCTTGATATGTCATTCCATCTTAAGAGTTTGAGGAGTTGTAATTCCTACCAATGCATTACATGATACGGTTGGACTCATTTCTTCCTCTTCTAGGGTTGGTTCCTGGTGTATATCCTCTTCTTGTTGATTTTCTTCTTCCTCTTCACAATCTATGTAAAATAATTTCTTCTCAACACACTTATGACCTTTAGTGTATTTTCTATCAGAACAGTAGAAAAGCCCTTTTTCTCTTTTTTCTTCCAATTGTTGTGGTGTCAACCTTGTAGGTTGTTGAAATCTAGGAGTAGCAACACTTCCCTCTTTATAGAAGTGAGTGGTAGGCTTCCTTGTCACCATAATTTTACATTCAATTTTTCTTGCCAACCTGAATGCCTTCTCCAATGAATCAGGTTCCAAAACACAAACTTCATGTTGGATGTTATCCTTTAAAGTGCCTATGAAGAGATCAATCCTGTGTTCCTCTGGAATATCAGTTACCCTTATATTCAATTTTTGGAAGTCCTCAATGTGCTGCCCCACTAAACCCTTTGTTTGAGATTTATCAATTGGCTAAAGAAGGTGTTGCTCTTTGTATCCTCATAATGTGCTATCATTTCCTCCGTAAAAATTGACCAAGTGACAATTTTTTTACGGGAGCAAAGCCATCGATACCATACAAATGTATTTTGTTCTAGATGTAAAGTTGCAATGCATACCTTTTGTGTGTTTTGCACATTATTGAGATCAAAATATTGCTCCATCTGTAGTATCCATGTTACGGGATCCTTGCCATCAAACTTCCTCATATCCATCTTTGAAATATGGTGGTTCTTCTTGCCAACATTAGAGTTTATGAAATCATGATTATCATTTATTTTGTTCTCATCATGAGTTTCCTCTACTATATTTTCACCATTAGGAAACAGTTTTTGTACCAACTTTGTCAAACCTTCCATGTCTGCTTTTAGATCATTCTTCATGTTTTCCATTTTTTCATTGATCTTAGCTTCCATTTCATCCATCTTAGCTTCCCCGCAAACTTCCATACCATCCATCTTAGCTTCTAGACCATTCATCTTGGCTTACACGTCTTTCTTCAAACCATCCATCTTATTTTACACGCCTTTCTTCACAACTTCCATTTCATTTTTTGTTGCTCTTTGCGATAGCGAAATTTGCTGCACTTGCTCATGGAATTTTGATATCTCATGTTGCATTAATTCATCTTCATGAGTCATAGTAGAGCCTTATAAAGGCTTAATGGGTGTTGAATTATTTTTAAGGGCCATTTGAAAATCCAATACTGATATCTATTCTATAATATGCCCTTGGAATCAATTCAACTTGATTCTTCGAACAATACTTATGCAATTCCAAAAAAAAAATATACACCTTTTATTTTCTTTTGAGGAGCTCGATATTGAGATTGACTTATCTGTATAATTGCAGATCATCAATATTTGAAATTTGGCCCTATAGTAGTTCTCTGAAGCTTCTTTCAAATGCCACAGGTATGACTTGATTTCGATTCTTCAACGCAAAGTTATGTCCAATCTCCCACAATGACCTAATTATGGACTGGTTTAGTAGAGAAAACTTGTATGACTTGCCACGTGTCACTGTTTCCTCCTTTGGCTCTAAAATGGATAGACAGGAAACTAAACTTTGTGTACTTGTGACCACCTTTTACAAAATTCTAATCCGATGGTTAGAGAGAGAGCTATGAATATTTTCCCACGATCACCTCTTTGAGATGAAATTCAAAAGCCTGAAAAAGCCCTAAGTTCCACAGATCATATCTCTAAAAATATTCTGAACCAATATCTAAAATTTATTGCTGATCTTCCTCAAGAGTTTGGCTTTGCACTCTAAAAATTTTATCTTTTGAACCTTCATAGAAAAAACGTTACTATGCAAATACCACGATGACCTATTTAGGTTAAATTTAGTAGCCTACAAAATGACCTAACTTGCACAGATCATATTTCTGAAAATATTGCGAACCAAGCTCTGAAATTCTGCGACAATGTTCCTTATTATTTTGGCTTCACACTCTAAAAATTTCAGATTCTGAACCTTCATACAAAAAAAGTTATAGAGAAAATTCCATGATGACCTGTTTGGAGTAGCGAAATCCTAGAATCTCAAAGCTTTGATATGAAATGTTGTGAAACAAGCTCCAAAATAGAAGAAAAGAGATATCAACGCCTTAGAAATAAGCCACTTCGAGGTGGCAGCCTCCAATACATTACATGAATGAACAAATCTTGGATGATACAAATTACAAAACCTCTTTTCTATATATAGGAGTCCATAGGGCCACAATGTAATCCTAGTTGACCTAACAATAATAATTTAAGGACACAATAATAACAATATTGGGGTTACAAGGGTACAATAATAACAATATGGGGGTTACACTAACAACAATAAGGGACTATACTAGTAATATAGGGACCTAACAAGAGGGTGCAAGTCTATCTAAGGAGGAAGGTCCATCGACTGAGTTGGCTGCTGCACCATCCACTCATGGGAAGATTGAACCATCCATGAGTCATGATCATGAGTAGGGAGTTCCTCATCAACATGAGGCACCTCCATATTAGTAGGCACATGATCACCATCTATCTGAGCATGTCGAGCCTGCCCCATCGGCTCAGTAGCCCTTGACTAGTGCTACTATTAATGTACCACCAGCTGATATTTGACATTTATATGCAATTATATTACAGTTGTATATTTTTGACATTATAGAGTTATATATATATATGGTCCATGTGTTTTATGTTCATGTTCATGTTACAGATGTACTTAATTTACATGTTAGTGTTCATCATGATGTGTATATTGTTGGGTGATGTTAGATATGTTCATTTAATGTGCAGCTTGCAGATAAATGTGTATGTGATAGCAATTATTTGGCATGGGATGTATATTTGGTGTTTGTGTTATGATGATGTTATACAATTCTTCTGTTTTGTTAGATGATCATTATCACGATGATTAGATGATGTTATTCAATTTGAATGTGTTTTTTAGTCGAATATGATGTTTGTACGATGGGTATCATTATTACGGTGCTTATTTTTAATACTAAATCATAATATTTATTAAATATTATTTCGTGATTGTAATTGAAATTTTAATTTTAATTGTATGTAAAATTGTAAACTTGTAATTGTATATAAGTAAAATTGTAAATTAATTGTTATTGTATATAAGTAAAATTGTAAAATTGTAATTGTAATTGTAATTGTATGTAAATTTTTTGTAAAATTTTTATTGTATTAATGTCAAATGATTGTAATTGCAATTTTAATTGTAAGATTGTAATTGTAATTGTAATTGTATGTAAAATTGTAAAATTGTAATTGTAATTCTTATTCTAATTCTAATTCTAATTGTATGTAAAATATTTTTAAAATTTTAATTGTATTAATGTGAAATGATTGTAATTGTAGTTTTAAGTGTAGTTGCATTGTGAAATTGTAAAATTGTAAACTAATTGTCAATTTTCAACCAAAACTACTGTAAGTAAAATGTACACAGTAAATATTGTTAAATTACCATAATGGTAAAATTGTTTGTATGAATATAAATAATTGTAAAATAATAAATTTAGAATAATATGAATTTTTGTAACAAAATAAAATTTAGAAAACAGTGCAAATAAATTCATGTACTTTAGAATTATCATTATTGTATTATAATATTACATACCAAAAATAATAACATACATTTTGGAGATATCATTCACACATATCAAAAGGAATCAAGTAGTTGTATTATTTTAGGAATTGATATTATAGAAAAAAGGAACTTTATACAACACGTCATTGTTTTCAAGATCAATATAATTGCAAATTATCAAGTGAAATGATTTTAACATTAACATAGTGGAAATCACCAAATAATTCAAAATACATATTATAATGTTTCAAAAAAGAGAGCCTTAGTTATAAGGTAATTAACTCCTTACCACATGTACCATATCACTCTCATGTACCACATGTACCATATCACTCTCAGATCTCATGATCACTCTCATTATCTTCCAGCTCACATGCATGATAACAATATTGTTCTAAAAAATATGTTTTGATCTAGGGTCATGTCTTAATATGAACTACCAATCCCTATGCAAAACATCTGGGTAAAAAAACACCTGGTTGAAGTGTTTGGGGAAAACATAGTGCTCCTTAGCTTCATCCCACATCTTTCTAGAGTTGACACATACGAGCCTACTATCATGATATTCATTTATATTATTCCAATCAAATGTGTCCCACCACTTGCACCTACAAATAACACATTGGAAAGAAGAGAAATCCACTTCAATGATCTCTTATATCTCTCTGACGTAACCTAACATCCCTCATACTAGATTTTGATCGCGGTGGCTAGATTGACTAGATTGATTAAACTCGACTTCCACTCCACAGTCTTGTGTCATGTGTCCATCATCGAAATTTTCTGTGTGAAAGTGGTGTCCATATGCCCACATAGATGGGAACAAATCAACCTATAAAAAAGTTAAAAATACCATACTTCCATGTGTCTTATAATAACCCAACAGTTAAAATATGAAATATAGATGTAATTATATTTCAAAGGTGCATTATTAAGTTTAAAATGTACATAAGTAGATTATTACCGAGTGGTTGCACCAAATCCCTATGTTTAGTGCATCCTCTTCAAGATGCGAGTAACGACTGGTTGCACTATATTTTTGTATGACTTGGTCAATAACCCAACTGTTGGGGAATATTTTTGGCATATTTTATTTTAAATGATCAGGATAAGGCACACTTATACTATTAAACTATCTAAATTATTTCCTATCTCTATTCTATTTCATCCTCTTTTTTTCGTACAATGCAACCCACGATTGTGTCGCTTCAGAATTATAAAGAATGAATTTATTGATTTCTTCAATTTCTACATTCGCTGATGACATAAAATAGAGATATAGTACATATGAGATCAAATATACATTATATAGAAGTTCAACATGAATATTTACTTTTTGTAAATTTGAAAATCTATAAGTCACTTACTCTTTATCAAGCGCCTTTTCCCATTCGTTTGGCGCCGCTCCCATTCTCTTTTTACTTCATCCCTTTCATCATCCCAAATCATTGCACTTGGTTTGTTATTGATCTTCTTGATGTATTCACTGGCATAATAGAAAGACCCATATAATCTATACCCCTCTTCCATAAACCCTTGGGTTTTTCCCTTTGTCGAATAAAACTTTTCAATTTATTCATGTACCTCTCTAGGAAGAACATACAATGAAAAAAACCACCCGAGCTAATTCAACCTCATTTACTAGGTGGATTAGAAGATGAACCTGCAAGTCCATGAAAATTGTCGGCAATCCCTTCTCAAACATACAAAAAATCTCAACTCTCTCTTGATGCCACCGTGGAATGCTAGCCACATGAATCTCCTTTGACATGATCCAACATACAAATGCAAATAATTTAGATATGGCACATCCTAGGTCTTGGGGGAATTCATGTTTCACACACCTGTGCATGAATAGAGGATAATGACACTGCAAAGTTATAAACACATGCAGTAATATACAAAATTAGTTATGTTTTATGATCCTTGCATGGGATAAAATTAATTAATGTATTAACAAATAATAAAATCATGCTTTTGACATTATCCATACCCTTATAAAATTCAAGTGGTCATGCGATTTCAACCTCAAAAAATGGTCATCCACGGTGATGCAATGTCATAGTGAAGACCCATATGAAGATGGCACCCTCACAACCATTATAACTTCCTTTGCCAAAGAAAGATCATATTTTTTTAAATCCATGTGATATCACATTCTTTGAGATACCATGAATTTAGAGGGACTAGTGTGTGCCTCTGATCCTATGCTTTCTAATGGTCTTAGCCAATGTTTATTTTTAGTTTTTGAAGTAATAAGATCTTTCCTAACATCCCATGTGTCACTTTGTTTAGAGATCTCCAAAAATAATATGAACCATTTTAAAATATATGCATGGGATTGAATAAGTGGGTAATCTCTAGATGCTCCCAATATGGGAGGTTATAAAAGATAGGTTTCCTTTTTAAGAATTATGGATCATTGAACATAGGCTCGAAAATTTCTATGAAATCCTTCTCCTTCTCTCTCATATGCTCCAACCATTCAATTGGTGTTGTTATTGGAGGCCTTTGGGTTCTCTTTCGCTTACCATTGAAATGAGATGATACTTTTTTGTAAGGGTGTTCTTCTAGGACAAATACCCTAGCGGAGTCATACCCTAGCGGAGTCATACACGAGCTTTCGAAGGTTGTTGGACCATATAGCTTTTAGATAAGGTCCACAACATTTAAATCTAAAATACCCTTTTGTAACAAGACCTGTAAAATTATTGTCTACAATATATATGCATTGCACGTTAAATAATATTATGAAGATCAGAACAATTACAACGAATTAAATAACTAGTATGTAAAATAGTATTGTTACATATATAAACAAATCAATAAACTTTCAATAAACTTGTAATTTACCAGAGTAAAATCTTGAGCCCGGATAATCATGTGTTGTGTAAGCATATATGCCATACAATGTAAAAATCCTCTTTGTTGCGATGGGTCCCTATACATGGTATAAATTTATCCCATCCCATAATTCCTTCAATTCATCTACTAGCGGTTGTAAGTAAACATCCATATTGCTCACTTTTATTCTATTAGGGACTATGAGAGCCAACATAAGATGTTCATTCTTCACAGAAAGATACGGTGGGATATTGTTATTGATCACTACTACAGACCAAACACAAAACTTGGTGTTCTCGAGGGAATATGGGTTGACGCCATTTATGGCTATTCTAAGTTGTAGACTTCATACTTCATCCATGAATTTTTCGAGCCATGTATCCTCTATAAGCTTCATAGCTATTGAATCAGTTGATATTAACATAACTCCAAACTCACTTCTATGTGAGGCATGCCATACCTTCAACATAGCGAATTCTTTGCAACAAAAAATCCTTTCAATCCTTGGGATTATATGCATGTGCCTCAATATCCTAAAAGGAGGAACACATGTTTTACCCTTCTATTTTGATTTATCATACTTATTTACCCTTCTATTTTGATTGATCATACTTATGGCCAAATTTCAGACATATCTCTTTGTCGTCTATATAGAAAACAATAATTTGGAGATGAATGATATGATATGTACTAAACACCCAAACACTTTCAACAATTTCTTTCCCTCTTTGTAGCTACCACTCAAGACATTATCACTCACAATAACCTTATCTTTGAATAACCTGTAGTTTGTGATCATGGACAATATTAAATGTACATTAATGCTCATATATTTATTAACTTTCATATAATTGACCATTTATAATGTTCATTGTGTGATTATATTTCTCAAAATATAAAGGAGGACTTGATGCTCAATCACCTCAAAATTTCTGAGAAAAATGCATTAGACAAGTCAAACATTGCTTTTAAGTAGTACATTAACATTGTTGTCGCCAACTAGGTAGACATTCACTGACCATGAGGTCCAAAGAGAGACGTGGTGGAAGGAAATTTAAGGCTTTCAAAAATGATATCACTGATATGAGCATCATCCTGAATTGCTAAAAAAAAATTGAGATAGTTGTACTTATTAATTCCTTAAAAATGCAAACTATGTAAACTATGCATACTTGGGTCTGCTATTTTTGATATATGGAGTGGCATCTAGAGATAGAAAAGTTAATGTAGCCATAATCCATAAAGTAATGGGTTTTGGCCTTACTAGTACATGTGTGAGAGTGTGAGTGTCACTTAAGGAGGACAAATATGTGGCAACAAGAGCCAGTGTTAGAGGGTTCCATTTCGAAGAGCAGAAGCTCCGCTCAGGGATTTAAAGCGCGTGTCTTTCATTTTCATTACGGGCCGTTGGGACGATATCAGAATGAGAGAACTTCCAACTCATTTCATTCAATATAAAGCACGATACTGAATGCCCTGGCAGGCAACCCTAATGTAGGCAGATCGGATAATGATAGCAATTTCAAATTTTGTAGTTTCTATCACTATTTTGGCAGAATTCGTGCTTCATTTGGGAAGGGCTCTTATGCAACTAACAAACACATAATAATGTTTCATAAAAAAAATAGGAAATCAACAGCAGGTTTTCTTCAATGGCATATTTCTATGCTTTTGGCCATGGCAATATTGATGGGGATTTATGTGTAAATTAAGATTAGGAGATCAAAATTAAAATAAAGAGAATGAAAAGTAAATATCATAATAAGATTATTTCCTAATATTGCATAACTATTGGTAAAAGCTAAATAAATTAGCAATACATAATTATTATATAAAGCTGAATAAAAAAAACTAAAATTATTTAATTATTTATTTAATTGACATATTATATATTACATTAATACAATATATATAATACTAATATATTTATAGTGACTAAATTCATAAATATGAAATATATTAATACTATATTTGTGTGTTTTTCTTTAATAAAAAAATCTAATAGCTATAACAAAAACTGAGAACGTAACTAGTGACTAGTGAATTCATAAAATACAGATGAAGTATAAAGTAAACTAGTGGAAGATTATTTCTCAGGCTTGTGTTACCAAGGCCACCTTCTTCAAGATGAGAAGTAACCAAAACTTTCATAGGCCTGTGGTGAATCGGTGATAAATCCAACAAACAACCGTAATTGGTATCCTATTGCAAATGCATCGATGGAACTGAATTATAAATTATAAGCATTGTCAATGGAATTACGCAACAGCAAACACAAAAGGCTTCCAATGGCCTAAATTCATATCAATCCAAAGCCACAAGTATTAGATGAAGTTAAAATTTTAAAACAATACAATTTTGTAACGAGAATTCCAAGACATAACTAAAAATCTGAGTGAGTAATAATAAAATGCATTGTTAAATTATCTTTTTAGATATCTACAAAATTAAATACATTGTTAAATTTGTTAAATTAACTTTCTAGATATTTAGATATTTAGAAAATTAAATACATTGTTAAATTATTTTTTTATAAAAGTAATTTGTTGTAATTTAAAATATTTTGTATATGAAAAACATATTATAATATTAATCATAATAGAAATTTATTAATTATATAAAAACGTATGAAAATATAAAATATAATAGAACTTTACTAATTACATATGAAAATTCAATAGAAATTTACTAATTATATGTTACAAGGAAATAAAACATATCAAAATATAAAATACAAAAAAACTTTACTAATTACAAATTACAACACAATACAACTTTATTAATGGTAATTACATGTGACAAAGAAATATACAAGGCCATATCTACATAATAAAAAGATAAATGCTTCTAACAAAATAAATTCTTCTAGTCTTTATAAATCTAATAATTTGAAGTACTTCTAAATTCTATTATATACTAATGAAATGATTAAATTACACCACAATAATACATTTTGAATCATGTAATTTTATGTACCTATATATTAAATTATTTCAATTGTATTTCCACCATGATGAATGTGTGATACACTTAGTTTACATAAAATCAGAGTTTCTTCTCACCCAATCTAGACATTATCATCTTTAAAAAGACAAATAAGTTCAATTATATTTTTTCTAAAAATTAATACTTTGTTCTGAAATATAGAGGCATGAAATATCATTAGCTTATTCAAAATCATGCTAGGTGGTAAATCAATAATCACAACCACCTTTACCAATATGAGGTAGATAAGGTGCATAAGCAAAAGTTTTTGTTCTCCACATCCTTCCATCAAAATCTCAATTATTTCAATTCTTATGGTTCATCTTTTAGAAAACAATAAAAACAAACAATATTATTATAAGTTGTTTTAACCATTCATTAAGACATTTAAAAAATCGTAATATCTAATTCAAGGAAAAAAAATTAACCCTCAGATGATAATATAAGATATGAGACTATTGGAGACTTCCTATGGATGGTTGTGGCTTTAAGAAAATATATCTATTTCTTTTCCCTCGAATGGATTAGTATGGGAGACACTAAAAGGACAACAAATTTTGTAATTTGGAAAGTTCTTTTGACCTTTTTATTTTTTATTTAAAATGGAAGGGGATGGAATGCCACTAATGGGAAAAGGTGTGGATTGAGGTTAATTTCTTTGTGGGTGGGTTCTCGGGAAAAATTTAGATTTGTTTATGAGCTCGTAAATTTATTAAATATTAATGGTAAAATTAGGCTAAAGTAGATAAGAACCATTAATCAATGTGGGTTCATATATGAATCAATTCGCACCAAATAAATTTACAAAATTATTTTGTGGATCTATGGAAAAAATACACATTTGTTTTGAACACCTCCCATGTTCCTCTCAAAGATGTGGAACAATATCTAGCCTGGGTTCACTTTCTTTATGGAGGGTATTTTTCAATACTAGATTACATGTTCATGATTGATAATAGGAGACCTTAGGAAATGACCTCTAGGTAGAATAGAATCTTTAATATTTTCCAAAAACACACTTATTTTATTTCTATTTAAAAAAAAAATTGGTTCTCACTTGGGACAGTTAAAAAAAGAAAATTCCTTATAGCTCTAAGATGGTTCTTTCTATGTAAAATATTTGAAGATATGGTGGATCATTTATCTTGGGATTTTCTACAATATAGGAGAGGGATCCTATAATTTATTCTTGGAAGTAATGGTGGGATGAGGAGTCCCCAAAAAACTATAAAAATTTCACACCACTCATAGTCGGGGTATAGAGATTTCCTAAAACAATGAAAAATTTCAAGACAAGTTTTCACTACAAAAGTGGCTAAGTTCCAAAGAGGTGGATATATATTTCCCTTGGAACTATTCTGATGGATTATGGAGAAATTGTTAGCCTAAAACCTCTTCTTTTACTTTATTTTGAGAATGAATGTCACAATATACACAACAATAGTTATATTTTGATAATCATAAATTGGCTCAATAATATACAAATATGTCATGTGGGCACATTGTCTCCTATTCTTGAAGAAATATTACAACTTCAACAACTTTTTAATTTCTATTTATTTTCACCATATTTACAAGAAGAAATTCTCCAAAATACTTATGAATATTGGAGATAATATATCAAAATTATATCATAGGCCATTTATAGAGGGTTTGAAGCACTAGAAACCGTTTGAATAATTATTTTAACTAATTTTTCTATTTTTACTCAGATAATTGGAAGTCTATTGTATATAATTATGTTTATTTATTTTTATAGATAGTTTATAGACATGATAGGTGATGTTAATTAGAAATATTTTTTTTTTTTGTGATGTGGTTATCATCCATCTTGTTAAATTCACAAAAGTTCATATATTGAAGGTAATTTCGATTATGATAATATTTTTTTTTCTTCTACCAAATAAAAAGGTTATTAGACTATTTGGGTGACATGAGGGGGAAGGGGGTGGGTCATGTGGTTTTGGATGGGGATTCAAAGAGCATGAAAAATAAATTATAAACTAGTTATACCTCTTTGATCCTAAGCTCAAATTAATATTTAGGTGAGTTTAGTGCCGAGCTTCTCCATCCAAGTTGTGAAATTTCTAGATGTGCCTCATAGTCTCAATGTAAATTCTAATAAATTATCTAATATAGTTATCCTATTCAAAAATGGGTCCATATTTAATAACTCCCATATATGTTACCAATCCATCTCATGAGGAATTATATGTAATAAGACATAATGATATGGATAAAGGGATGACATACTAGATTTCTTGAACACAATTATAAATGCAGCATGCTAGAAAATTTACTATGTTTCTATGGACAAAACATGATACTAGATTAATGGTTATCTATTGCAAATGGTCACGTTTTTCATCATGGACCTGAATCTTTTATTTTCACTCTCATTTTTATTTTCTAGGGTATAATGCCACCTCATGTTGCAATTTTGTTTGACCATATTTTCTCTCATTAGGATTGAATGTTGTGTGCCTCATTCTTGTTTTCCTAATTCCATGGCATTTCCAACCCAAAAGAATTAGATTAATCCACATTTTGACCTCTAATATGAAATAACTAATCCAAAAAGACAAATTATAACACATAAAAGTGTGAATTAAGTAGTTCATGGCCAAACTTGTACCAAAAAAAAAGACATTTTTAACCATCAAAAGCAATGGATTCATTAGTTTGAGGATGAATTTGGTTATATTTAGACATAATTAGAGGAGGTAAAAAATGCAAAGCACCCAAATTATTTTCCTTTCATTGTTCATTTGATCACTCAAAATGCATTATAGATAGACCTAACTCTTCATTACTTGAACATATTGGTATACGTAGCTAAACAAGAGGTCACCCTCAAGTTAGTGTTGTTCCTTCTCGAGAATAGGGTGAATTTGTTTTGAATTAATCCAAATTTTAAGAGTCTAATGTAGATTCTTCACAATTATAATTTCCCAATTTTTAAAAATTTGTTTCTTTTTGTTTCAGAAGAAATATATATTATATATAGTAATGTAAAAAATTTTCAAATCCAAAGTAGTATCTTGGATATAACTCTATTAGGGGTTGGGGATACTCATTTTTGTTAATAAAATTATCTATTTATGGTTAAAAAAAAAATTATCAGGGTGCTACCTTCCTATGAAAACCTATCCATTTTATAATTCCTTTCCATAACAATTATTAGAATCAAAGCATGAAATTTAATTAAATTTTCTAAAATCATTTTGCTCATGGTAATAAATAATTATTAAATGAATGATCCCAAGATGAATAACTAAGGACATGAGAAACATTTTTTAACTAATGGAACACTTCTATAAATAAGGTATTATAGGGTAACAAATATTATAAGGTAAATACATATAACCATAATGCATCATACAAGGGAGGCCATAGTAATTTCAATTAGTTTATCTGTAGTAGATGAAGTCATGGAAATTCCAACTAGGAAAACTACTATAGCCATAGGACATATAATAATGGGGATAGAACTAGTGGGAATCATGAATATGCATGAGTATCATTGTGGGTTAATGGGATGGACAATATGGTGGGGTGACCCACAAAGAAAAAATAGATCAATGCCTCATAAGTCATCCACTTCGAGGGGTAAACCTCTTTACATTACATAAATGAACAATTCTTGGATGACATGAATGAGAAAGCCTCCTTTATATATAAAGGATTCCATGAGGTAACAATATAATCCTAGCCGACAAAAGAATAATAATGAAAGGGCACAATAATAACAATATGGGAACTACATGTGTACAACAATAAAAATAAGGAGGCTACAGTAACAACAATAAGGGACTACACTAGTAGGGCCCTAACATGCCCCTCTCCTTAAAAAAATTGGTATGCTCAATGCTTGAGTAGATATATATGCTTCTGTATAAAATTCTCATCCTCCCATGTGGAATCTTCTCTCTGTAAGTTCTTCCACTTGAAGAGATACTTTGAAATTGATAGAATTCGTAGCTTTCGAGTTCTTGTTTTTGTGATTTGTTGAGGTTCCAATATGATTTTTACTTCCTCATCAAGTTCTCACAGTATTTTTTGAACGAGAATTTTGTCACCTGTAACCTTATTTAAGCATGAAACATGGAAAACTAGGTGCACTCATGACGATGGAGGAAGCTCCAATTTGTATGCCACGGTACCAATCTTTTGCAACACCTTGTAAGGACCATATTACTTTAGCAATAATTTGTTATCCTTCTTAGCTTGCTTGAGGGAAATTTTCTTGTATGGTCGTATCCATAAAAATACTGAGTCGCCTACATAAAAACTTCTCTCATTACGATGTTCATCTCCCTATTGTTTCATTCGATTATGTGTCAAATTTAGGTTACCCTTTAAGAGTTGGAGAACTTGGTGTTGATGCTCGATGTGATATTTCACTTCTTGAACCTTAGATTTTTCTCTTAAATATGATGTGATGGAGGGTGGATGATATACATAGAGTTCCATAAATAATGTCACTTTTCTGCAGTGTGGAAGGAATTCTTATACCACCATTCAGTGAGAGGTAACCAATTGACCCATTATGTTTGTTTATGAGATACAAAGCAATGAATATATCCTTCCAAACATTTTTTCACTATGTGATTTTTCCCATCAGAATGAGGATGATAAGATGAGCTATGAGCTAGTTGAAAACCCAAACAAGAAAACAATTTTGTCCAAAAAATTCTAGTGAAAATGGAATCTCTATCACTTACAATAATATTTGGTTTTCCATGTAGCTTTTAAATTGTTTCCATAAATGCAGTAGCAGCTTTACTAGGTTTAAATGGATGAGATAATGCACAACAGTGTGCATACTTGATAAGCCTATCAAATATGACCATGATGACACTCTTTCCTTCGGACTTAGGTAAACATGTGATAAAATCTATTGAAACCTCCCCCCAACATTGATTTTGAATAGATACAGGTTGTAGCGAACCTTTGGTATAATTGTCTCAACATTATGTTGTTGGAAAACTAAACATTCAGCCACAAACATTATTAGACTTAAGGCCATCCCAAAATAATTATGTCTTCACCCTATGGTAATTTTTTAAAAATCCAAAGTGTCCTCCTAAGGGACAGGTGTGAAATTACAAAATAATATTTTTTTTGGTTGCGAATTATCAAAAATATATAAGAAATATTTTTACAATAGGAATCATTTTTCCAACTGATTGTATGAGATGCACTTGGATATTGCTGCAACTTCTGAATGACTGTCAATGCTTCTTCGACATTCTTGTGTATTCCAATCTAGTTGGATAATAGAAATGGCACAAAGAAATCCTTCCACATCCTCACCCTTTCTTGAGAGTGCATATGCAACAACATTTAGCTTCCCTTTTTTGTAGATGATTTCAAATTCATAACCCAACATTTTTGTGACCCATTTTCTCTGCACTTGTGAAGATATTCTTTGTTCCAAAAGGTATTTAAGACTATCATTATCAATTTTTACCTTGAAGTGTCTTCCCATTAGGTAAGGTTTTCATTTATTTAGTGAATGTAGTATTGCCAAAATTTCCATATGATAAATAACTTTCTGTAAATACTTTCCATTCATTGGAATACTTTCAAAAGTAATGGGTCTCCCTTCTTGTATTAAAACAACACCAGTTCGATTCTGTGAGGCATCACATTCCACAATAAAGGGTTTTGTGAAGTCTGGCATAGTTAGGACTCACACTTGGCATGTTGTCTCTTTAATATGTTCAAAGGCCTTATTTGCTTTAGGAGTCCATGAAAATGCATATTTATTCAATAATGTTGTTAGAGGTGCTTTTGTTCTCCCATAATTCTTAACAAAATTACAATAATACCTTGCTAACCCGAGAAATCCTTGCAACTGATTTATGGTTGTGGGGAATATCCATTCCTTAATGACTTTAATTTTGTTATGGTCTACCCTAACACATTCCTGAGATACAATATGACCCAAATATTCTAGCTCTTGTACTCCAAATAAACATTTGGCGGTTTTTTCATATAATTGTTTCTCCTCCTCTAGTTTGTGCACCATGTCCACATGTTGAATATGATCCTTCCAAGACCTTTTGTAGATTAGTATATCATCAGAAATTACTAACACAAATTTCCTAAGGAAGAGTTCCATAATGGAATTCATCAAACCTTTAAATGTAGAAGGTGCATTCGTAAGCCCAAAAGGCATGACCATAAATTCATAATGACCCTGATAAATTAGAAATGATGTTTTCATAATGTCCTCAGTATTCATTCTCATTTGATGGTATCATGAACAAAGATCCAACTTGGTGAAATAAATTGCTCCATGTGATTCATCAAATAATTCATCAATCACACGAATGGAAATTTTATATTTAATAGTGAGCTTTTTGAGCTACCTATAATCTGGACACATGTGCCATGATACATACTTCTTGTGCACTAGTACTACTCGAGAAGAGAAAGAACTTTGAATAGGTAGAATTATACTAGGCTCTAGCATTTATGTAATCATACATTCAATTTCTATCTTCTCGACATAAGGATATCTGTAAGGCCTCGTGTTTGCAGGAGCACTTCGTGGAATCCTATGAATATCATTATCATGATCACGAATAGGTGGGATTCCTTTGGGAGTTTCAAACACCTCGAAATAATATTCCAAGACATTTTGGAGATCTATAAGAATAGATGATTTTGATGTTAGAACTTCTGGTGAGAATAAATAGGCAACGATGCCCCATTGTTCTTGCTTCATAAATTGCGTCATGACATTAGATCTTATTATATTTCGATGCTTCCCTCCAATACCCTATAATTCAAATTCATTTCCTTCCGAAAAAAATTCAAGAAAAGTTCTTGAAAATTAAGAGTTATCGCCCCTAAAGATTGTGACCATTGTACTCCTAGTACAACATCAGCACTACCCATTGGAATGGAAATAATTGGAATATTCAATACATATCCCCCCATGGTTAGCTTGATATTATGGGACTTTCCAGAGAAATTTATAGTTCCTCCAATTACCACCATCAGTTGACACTGTGGAACTAGGTATAGGAAGCAATTAAATTCCTTGGCTACCTTACAATGAATAAAATTATGGGTACCACCTGAATCAATAAGCACTATTACATTTTTCTTCTTGATATGTCAATATATCTTGAGAGTTTGAGGAGTGTTAATTCCTACCAATACATTACAAGATATGGTTGGATTCATTTCTTCTTCCTCTAGGGTTCATTCCTCTTGTATATCGTCTTCTCTTAAAGTTTCTTGTTCCTTTTCTTCATGCTCTTTACAATCTATGTAAAATAATTTCTTCTCAGCACACTTACGACCTTTAGTGTATTTTATATCACAACTATAGCAAAGCCCTTTTCTCTATTTTCTTCCAATTTTTGCGAGGCCAACCTTATAGGTTCTAGAAGTCTAAGAGTAGCAACACTTCCATATTTATAGTTATGAGTGGTAGGTTTCCTTCTAGCCATCATTTTGCTTTCAATTTTTTTTTCCAACCTGAATGTCTTCTACATGTATGAGGTTCTCAAACATGAACCTTATTTTTGATGTTATCCTTTAGAGTCCCTATGAAGACATCAATCCTATGTTCCTATGGAATATTATTTACCCATATATTCAATTTTTGGAAGTCCTTAATGTGATCCATTATTGAACCCTTTAGTTTGAGATTTTTCAATTGGCTAAAGAAGGTGATGCTATTTGTATCTTCCTAATTTTCTATCATTTCCTATGTAAAAATTGACCAAGTGAGGATTATTTTACGATAAAAAATCCATCAGTACCATACAAATTGATTTTTTTCTAAATATAAAGTTGCAATGTGTACCTTCTGTGTGTTTTGATTATTATGGAGCTCAAAGTATTTCTCCATTTTTAGTGTCCAAGTTATAAGATCCTTGCCATGAAAATTCCTAATATCTATCTTTGGAATATGGTGGATCTTAAATCCAACATTAGGGTCTATGAAATCATGATTAACCTTATTTTTTTCTCATCATGAGTTTCCTCTAATACATTTTCTCCATTAGGAAGCTTTTCTTGTAGAAACCTTTCCAAACTTCCTTCAAACCCTCCGTTTCTTTCTTCAAATATTCCATGTTTCTTTTTATGACATCCATATTAGCTTCGATGCCATCCATTTTAGCTTCCATGTCATCTTTCAAACCGTCCATCTTACTTTCCATGGAACTCTTCAAACCATCCATCTTAGCTTCCATGCCTTTCATCTTAACTGCCACGTCATCCATATTAGCTTCCATGTCATTCTTGAAACCATCCATATTAGATTCCATTCCTTTCTTCAAACCATCCATGTTAGCTTCCACATCTTTTTTCAAACCATCCATTTCATTTTTTGTTACTCTTTGCGAGAGTGAAATTTGTTGCACTTGGTCTTGTAATTTTGATATATCATGTTTCACTTCTTCCTCTTAATGAGTTATAGTAGAGTCTTCTCAGGGATTAATGGATGTTGAATTATTTTTAGGAGGAATTTTATAACCCAATACTCATATCTATGCTTCAATATTCCCTTGCAATCACTTCAATCTGATTTTTTAAACAAGACTTAGGCAATTTTAGAAAAACATATACACATTTTTATTGATTTTTAGGACATTGATATTTACACTCATGTATCTCTGTAATTTTGAATCTAAAATATTTTATCTTCGATCCTTTAGTAGCCCTCGGAAGCTTTTTCTAATTCCACAGTTGAAACCTGATTTGGATTCTTCAAGACAAAGTTACGAAAAATCTCCACAATGATCTAATTATGGATTGGTTCAATAGAGCGAAATTCTATGACATGAAACGTCTCACCAGTTCCTCCTCCTCTAAAATTGGTACACAGGAAACTATAGTCTGTTTACTTTCGGCCACCATTTTTATCATTCCAATCTGATGCTTAGAGAGAGAGTTATGACGATTTTCCCAATGTCACCTCTTTGAGATGAAATTTGGGAGTGTGAAAAAACTCTAATTTACATAGATCTTATCTCTAAAAATATACTGAACCAAGATCTAAAATAGCTCCAAAAGGTTCCTCTGGATTTTAGTGCAAATGACCTTTTATTTAGCTTCTGAACCTTCATAGAAAAATAGTTATAGTGACAATTCCATGATGACCTATTTGAAGGAGCGAAACCCTAGAATCCAAATCTCTCATACCAAATGTTATGAAACTAGCTCCCAAAATAGAAGAAAAGAGAGATCAACGCATTAGAAACTAGCCACTTCAAGGGGGAAACCTCCTTTACATTACATAAATGAACAATTCTTGGATGACACAAATGAAAAAAAATCCTTTCTATATAATGGAATCCATGGGGTCACAATATAATCCTAGCCAACCTAGCAATGATAATGTAAGGGAACAATAATAACAATGTGGGGACTACACGGGTACAACAATAACAATAACGGGGCTACACTAACAACAATAAGGGACTACACTAGTAATATAGCACCCTAACATAAACACCCACAATATATAGGGTTAGATGTAATACCCTTGGCAACTATATGTATTCTTGAAGTATTGGGAAAAGGTGGCTTATGAGTGAACTCACCCTATAACATAGAAAATATGTTGTTGCTATATGAGGATGAGAAAAAAATGTTGTAGTGAATGAATGGAGAATGAAATAACATTCATAATTATTTTTAATATTTTTAATACTAAGAAAGCATAAATTTAAACGAAAATAAGAGGAAGAAGTTCCAAACTAAAATAAGGTTTAACTTTAGACATGATACTTGGAACATGGACATGGTTCATTTCTCCCGAAGATGTCAACATGTAGAAACAGAAAATATTATTACTTATTTATGACAATTAAACTCAAAATTTAGAAAAACAACCAATTTATAAAGGATACTAAGTTGATGATTGTAGTGCATTTCATTAATATATATTTTTATTATTTTTATGGTATACTTGAATACATACCCAAAGGTTAATTATTCCTAACTTGGTATGTTGTATATTCCTAGACAATAAAGGGAATAAATTGGATGCAACATAGTCCCTACATCTACTCATAATTAATTGATTAAATATTGCTCTCCTATAATGAAATCTCTTGCCACAATGCTCTTCACACTATCAAATATCTTTGCATAAGTGTGGTAATGTTTCACACTTGATTATATGCATTATTGCTAATATTTTGATATTAAATAATCCATATCTCCTTATTGTATGTATCACTAAGTCTACCTCTATTTGGAATCACACGAATGAAATATATCCAGAAACGAAATATTTCCACCCATACGATATTATTCGTGATATTTTAATAATAAATAATGCTTATCTCTCTATTTCAAATATTGTTGAACTGAGTAAAGGTTGTGCAGAGTGTGGTCAAAAAAATCTACAATGAAATCTCTCCACAAAATGGAATCCCTTGGCACACAACTCTCGGCATAAGTAGTGTAAGCTTTGTTTATGGTTATCTTTGTGAAATAAGGCTATATTTATAAATTTTCTTCTCCAAATTATTTTTCTCCCACATATCACACACGAGTAGATATATGAAACTTTTAAATGTAAAATAGTTTAAATTCAAATTTATCTCTACACCCCCATTGTTCCATACAATCTCGAACCTCTCCTCTGTAAAAGCTTTGTAGAATGAAATATTCACACAAGGAAACATGATAGTACTAATTTGAATTTTTTTCATAGTTAAATTAGTTATGCATAGGAATTGTGTTGACCATCTTGTATCATTGTTGGTTGGAAAAGTTGTTCAATTTTTAACCCCTATCCTACTCTAAACTCACTACCTGAAACTTTGTTTAACCTTGGAAGCAATTTATTTCTCCACTTTTACTCATTCATGCACTGTCTTTATGTTTTTCATATTAAAGGTTATACATAGACTTAATTATTTATTTAATAGATTTTATATCTTAAATTTCCTTTGAAAATAATATATTTCATTTCCTAAGGTAATTTTACGATACAATGTATTAATCCACGTAGGAGATAGATTAGTAAAGCAATGCTTCCTATATTGGCTGACGGTTCCTGCACTTCCAAGGCAATTGTCAACGATAAGTCAGAGTTTCCATATGTGGTCGAGACAATTCAACAACCATGCATATCTCTCATCACAAAGATCAGTTCATCATTTGTTGGGATTGAAGCATAAACAAGGAAGCGGATATGAAGACCGAAACTTTGGCCATGTATCTTAGTTTATCATTTTCATAACAGCCGAAAGGCTTAAGTTGAACTTCTATTATATTTTCCATTATGGTCGTAGGATAAGAATATGTATTTAATGTGATTTTCTAATAGAGGATAGCTAGTGATCATGACGAATTTTTTTTGTGAATTGTAATCATTTTGGTATCACCTTTTTCTGGGCTAGATCAAGGATCCATGATGTACATTTTGTCTTTTGAAACTAAATAAAAAGGACTACACCAATTACGTAATTTTGTGTTTAAATTTCGTTGTGATGTTTCATTCAGTGATTGAGTTTCTAGACCTTGTAGCACAGAAAAAAACTGGTTGGCTAGGTCCCAGCCAACCCAGCTCTTTCTCCCCTTATTGTCACATGTGGTTAATTTAGTTTATTTATGTAAAGTGTGAATAAAATCATATCTAATTCTTTCATAAGTAACATGCCTTAATTACTTTGAAAATCGTGTGTCTTAGATCAGAGGTGTGTGTTGGCTTGATTATGTGTGATTCTTAACTTGTACATTTTTCCTTTCATGCTTGTTACATTTCGACAAGATGAGTGCATTCAAGATGCTTGCACCAATACAATTTCATTTCTGCAGATCAATGTTCCTTGGTTTATTTAAGAAAGTTCCTTTTACTTATTTCCTTTTGTAAGATCTTCATTTATTTTCTACAAATAGTGTTTATTTCTGAGCAGAATAATTCTTAATACCTCAATTTTAGTTAAGAATCAATTTGCAATGATAAAACTGAAATGAACATTATCGAAATATGAAGGTTTGGGCTTGCACTTATTACTTCCATGGAAAGAACTAAACCTAATATTAAAATCCTTTAATGAACTTTTGAGTTAAAACATTTTAAAGTGATTATCTAACTCGTATGATAAATAATCATCTCAAGGAGAAGCCTACTAATACATGGATCAAATAATTTATTTATTTGCATGAAAGAAGTTTCCTATTCTACGAAGATTTACTTTGACATTTGAAATAATTTCTTATTTCTGAATATGAGATTGGTTGAAGAATATTTTCTCTTATAAAAGCTTACTTTTGAGTTTTGTTCGCTTTATAATCTATTTTTTCAGTTAACATGCTCTTTATTTTATGTAAGTGATTTGGAAACCAGGTGCAGGAATGCTGGTTTTCTGGTAGTGGAACCTTTGTTTTGGTACGAGAACTGATATCCTAGTACAAGAACAGAGTGCTCTGGTACACAGACATAGAGCTCCTGTATGAAGATTAGAATATTGAGTGTAGGTAAAAAGCACACTTTTTATGTATACACTTCATTGTAGTGTAGGAACAACGTTCCTGTACAGGAATGTTTTTGCAGTGCAAGAACGATAGTTTAGTCCATGAAGGAATATCTTTGAAGAAGATAGATATCATGAATAACCTAATCATCGTTCTATCTCATAACTACACTGAATATAATCTTAAATTTTGAATTCGCTAATCAAGATTTCTCACAATTAATTTAGAATTCCTTTTATTTAAATTTCTGCAAAGTACTTTCTTTTATATTCTAGCACTAGAATTTATTTGGTACGAATTGTCGTGTGATCATTTTATTTGACTCCACCAATTGTAATTAAGGAAGTTGGAATTGAACTAGGAAGGGGTCATATCATCCTTTGGATCACCTATGCTACACCTCTAAGATTACGAAGCCCCCAAGTTGAGAATTATGTGGTCAAGGAGTTTGTTGAATTCTAATTCGTACATCCAACATTTTGGCTCTATTGCTGGATAGGAATTTTAAGATTGGTAAGAAATTTTTGTTTTATTTTGTAGTAGGCATAAGTCTACTATTATTTTTTCTGCAGTGTGCTTATATTGTTTGAAGGACTTTATAAGTGTTGATTGATTATTTTTATTGTTGCATTTGATTGAGGTTTTTTTTTTTTGTTTTTTCATTATTTTTTAGATGAATTCCTAGAAGTGGTAAGGCTCTGAATCCCAATAGGGGCCGAAGAAACACTGATCAAACTAAAACTTTTTCTCATATTGGGCCTTCTCTTGCAGGAAAAAATTCCAATTAGACATAGACACACCACACAGGAATTGTCCACTTGGACTGTGGAGATAGTAGTTCGGGTGGTACAACCAACAAAGGGGAAGAAGGAGACTGCTAGACTTCAAATAAATTTAACGCATAGTCAACCTTCTTAGCCTGTTGAGAGCAATTCACTTGGAGGTACAGAAATGGTAGAACACAAAGACCATGCTCAGGGAAGTTGAGAAAATAAGGTAAATGAGGAACAATCAACCGTCAGATTTCTGATCATGGATCGAGATATAGTTGTGCAAATGAAGAACATTCCTCCATAAAAACTTCTTTATTTCTATGGTAAGGTATAGTGGGACCCAAATTATTTCTTATTCGATTTTGAAATATTATGTAGAAGTTATGATTACCCCACAGATGTGCAGAAGTTAACATTATTTCCTACAACTCTCAAGGATTTAGCATTATGCTGGTTCATGGGATTAGCAGGAAATATTATAGCCTCCTCGGAGAAAATGAAGAGACTATTTTTGTTGAAATATCAGGAATATTGTAAAACTAGAGAAATGAAGGATGAAATCTTCAGCATTGTGCAAGGTGATAATGAGACCTTGGAAGATTATCATGAAAGATTTTTATATATCCTCCAAAGGTCAAAACACAAATTTTATCTAAGTACTATCAGAACCTTGTTCTTACATGGGCTTACTAATGATTCTAGAAATAATTTAAATGTGTTAGGACAAGGGGATATTTCTCAAAAACATTTTGATCAAATTTGTGACCTATACAGGAAATTCTCATGAAATCAATCTACATCTTGGAAAGGAATCTGTATTAAAAATAACAAACTTGGATCTACAGATTCTATGATTACTAGTTTGGAGAATAAAATGGATAATATGAAAATTGAAATAATGAATATTGTTAGCAAGCAAATGCACTGTATGAAATTTCAGCAAAAGGTTGTAGAAGAACAAGATTCATTGTCTATTTTTTGTCTAAAGTGTATGAAAAACATCCTTTAAGAGAATTTCCTAATGATGTTAAGGGAACTAATAAATCTATAATTTTTCCATAGAAACATTCTATCAAGAGATGCCCCTCCATACCTAGATTGAATGTAGTATTTGAAGGAGGTAATTCACAACCTAAGTGGTTGCATGTTATGGAAGCACGGAGAAATTTCCCTCCAGTAGGTGTAGGTATGGTTCCTTAACCTCCTCCACATTTATTTGGTTATAATGCACATCCATATTCCTATCATAACACTAATCAATCTCAACCTTGGTAGCATGGGAACCATTTTTAGTACGGAAAACCCTTCTAATCTTGGAAACAATGATGGAGAGGGAAAAACCATTCATATCCTTCCTATCCTGCACCTCTGCAATCTTATCCTCTTACATATGCACCTTACGCAATGCCACAACCATCATTTCCCTAGATAAGTCACCCTATGCAAACATTACCTTTACCTCAATATTTTTTACCACCTTGACTGCTTCCTAAACCCATATGAAACCCTAATAATAAAGCAATACAAATGATTCATTCCATTACAACAATTCTTCCACCTAGTTATCATTCCATGCCAATTGGGGTCAATGACCTTGTACTGAGATCAAGGAGGTAGTAACATTAGAAATAAAAAGTAACCCATGTTGATTATTGATGAGAAAAGTGAGGAGGAAACTCCTAACCATTCTAGAAGAAATGTCACCATTCAGTCCATCCCTGTACCTTCTCTGCCTTTACCATCTTCTTCAAACCATCCTTCCTATCTAGAAAGGCTAGTTATTGGGAAGAATGACACTGCTCCTTAGTTGAGTCTAGCTTCCGAGCTTAGAAATATTTTTATAAAGGTCCCTTTGCTCCAAGCTATCAAAGAGGTCCCCATTTATACAAAAAGAATTAGGGAACTTTGTCTGAAGAATCCAGGAAGGAAAAGAGTAGCACCTCAAACCATTCAATTTGTTGGAAGAGAAGAAAACTTAATGACACGATGTGTACAAATGGAAAAATATAACAACCCTAGAAACCCAGTTGTCTCTGTTCAGATATGTGACGTCCTTGTCTCCAATGTGCTTATATACCTAGGGGAAGTCATTAATGTTATGACCAATAAAACCATAGATCATCTCCGGTTGGTCCATATTCGTCCTACTCCTACTATTCTTGAATTGGCAGATATATCTAAAATGAAGCCAGAGGGGTGTTGGAAGATGTGGTTGTTTCGATTTATTATTGGGAATATCCCACAGAATTCATCGTGCTTCGGCCAAATAGTCCTATGGGAGGACATTCCTTGATCTTCAAATGACCTTGGCTTGCTACGGTCGATGCCTATGTTGGATGTAGTTCTCACGACATGTACATTCCCATGGATATTCTAGGAACAACGTCACCTTATATCCACCTGCCAGAGATTTCCAGGAGATTCAGGTTACCTTATGGCTATATTATAGTAGTGATGAGGATTCTCACTCAGTTTCTATGATACATCATCATACAAAGTCAACTTGGGAGGGTAAGATACAAGACTTCTTGAATAATATAGATACCATGCTAAACTTTGAATTACTGTGTCAAATATTTAGTATATATTTTTAGGAAATTCATGATTCCCAACCTTCCTTACCGTAGTCTCTAGCAACACCTCTTTGTACACTTGAACCCGAAACCACTTTTGTTGATATTAGTTCGGGAAAATCTTTACATACTAGCTCAGACTTGGATTCATCAAAACAAGAGCAGCTTGTGATTTTTTTGCAAAACCATATTGATGCCTTTGCATGAGGATATGAAGACATGAAATTCATTTCTCCTAAAACCTGTACTCATCATATTTATATTTAGAATGGAGTTCGACTTATCCAACAACCCCAAAGGCGTATGAACCCAAATCTAAGAGAATTTCTGAAGGAAGAATTACAAAAGCTCTTAGATGATGAATTTAACTATCCCATATCCGATAGCTAGTGGGTCTCTCCATTACTATTAGTCCCAAAGGAATATGGGAGATGGAAAATTTGTATCGATTACAAATAATTGAATAAATACACTCTCAAATATTACTTTTCTCTTCCTTTCGTTGATCAGGTGGTTGATACCCTTGTTGGTAAAAAGTAGTTTTCCTTTTTAGATGGCTTTACTGGTTACAACCAAACACAGATCGCACCCAAGGATAAATATAATACCACCTTTACATGTCCATGGGGGCCATTTACATACCGAGTGATTCCCTTTGGGGTATGTAATGCCTTAGCTACCTTTCAAGCGGAGGTTTTGGCAATTTTTACTGACCTTGAGTGTGTAAAGATCTCATTGGATGGAATTTTTCTATTTGGTGATTCATTTTAGGAAGTCCTCCAAAATTTGGAAAAGATTTTTTTCATTGCCAAGAATCTCACCTTGCTTTGAGTGACAAAAAGTGTATATTAATGTGCAAAGGAAGAGTAGTTCCTTGCCACCTCATTTCTGACAAAGGTATCCAAGTTTATTGAGCTAGGATAGAAGTTATTTTGTGTCTTCTAGCACCGAAAAAGCAAAGGGAAGTGAGAGGACTCCTGGGACGTGTGGGCTACTACAAGAGATTCATTTAGAAATTTTATAGGATAACTACCCCCTTCTTTATATTTTTAGCTAAGGAAAATAATTTTTCTTGGTCTACAATGTTAGTCATCCATAGTTTTGACTTTATCCAAAGATGACTAAACTTGACAATCCCAAATTTCTAGAAACAATATTGAAAAAACATTTTTAGTTCTAGAAATCTCATAGCCTTTATTATCCTAAGCCTATAAATTCACTATTTCCACTTGAAACCTCCAAGTTATCCTACCATCTAAAAAAGAAGAAGTTCTTTTCAGGCTATATCTCCCATTTTTCACCTCCATCCTCTACCAATTTTCACTCATTTTCACTTATCCAAATAATCATTTTTCCTTGCTAAAAATTCCTTTTTTCCCTCTTCATTATCCACCATTTTCCCTAAAATACTCTTTTAAAACCATCAAAAACCCTTTAAACCTGTAAAAATCCCTTTTTATGGTTTAAAAATGCTTATTTTACCCTATCGGAACATCCAAAAAGGCTTAAAAAACCTTTTTTTTAAACCCTCTTTTTGTATATAGGCTTTAAGCCCCTAAGGGCTTAAGCCTTTCATTCATTTTTTTTCTCCATGTGTCTGAATGTTGTGACCAAGCGCCTAGCTGCTAGTCCCTTTTTTGTTGCTCCTGGTCACCTTATCTCCCCACGGGACCCCTTCCCACCCCTTTCCTTTCAGCGCCCTTCCCTTACTGTTATTTTACCCTGCGCCCCTTGCTAAACGCGTTTATCTTTATATTTTTCCCCGCCATAATTACCCAATCGCAGAGCAATCCTAGCCATAGATCAAAGGCCTTAGGCCTGGATCTGACGACCATTAGGGTACCTCCATTTTTCCTCCATCCACCATCTCACTGCACCATAACATTTCTCCGACGCATCCACACCGTCGATCTACGTGATCTAATGGCTTTGCTTTCCCCTCCCATCCTCTGGGCTACCCCTTTTCCATCCATCCTCGCAATTGATCTACACCATAGATCTTAGTGATCTGACTTTTCCCATTTAACCGGACATTCAACCCCGCCAATCACATAACCTGCTCCACGACAAAAATGGTTGATGTCACCACTTGGGTCCCACTTTCCACCCAAGCCTTCACGTCTAATCCTCCTTTTCTAGTTGTACTCCACCATTCACCTTCCGCTCGAACACCTTCCACCTATCGTGCTCCACCGTGGGCTTCGGATCTACACCCCCAGATCCAACGACCCACATTCGATTTCACGTGGATATTTTTTTCAGTGTTTAATGACCTAAATCTACGAAAAATTGGTGGTATTAGGAGGACGTATGTCGATCAACGATGCGTATCGTGTTTGATCATGGAAAAACTTAGTACCACCGTAGTCTCGTGCGAAAACTGTCGACGGTTTTCGCAAAACCACTAATCTACAGTTTCGTGCCAAAATCTTTTTGAGTCTCGTTTTTACATGTTTCTGCCATGAAACCTCCTCCTGCATACATTTCCTCCCTCTGTAGCATTCCTCCACTACTCCTCTGCCACTCCTTAACCTCTGTAAGCAGTTTATCCCACGCAAACGCAGGGTTTCATTAATTGTTTCGTTTATTTTGTAGGTTTGATGGTGCCCCAAACCCAAGGGGCCATCCCACAGTCGAGGTCACGACTGATGGCCTCAGGATAACTCTGAGAGTCTGGAACAAAAGGGATGTGGTTGTATAAAGTTTCAAACCCTCGACGAGTTATGAAAACTTCCAGCGCACCAAAGGGAACCCTGCAAGCAGATCAAAGAAAAGTAATTAAAATATAGAGGAACATAAGGTTTAAAAGAGTCTGAAAGTGTTAAAAGACAAAAAAAAGGATGATTATAAAGGCTGAAGGTCAAAGGATAAAGAAAGATAAACAAATGTTTTAAACAGAAACAGAGAAAGGATAGTGAGGTAGGTTAATTGAAGGATAATATTGTTAAAGTAGGTTCAGGACTTAAAACACAGTTTAATGATGAAATAAAGGAAAATTAAGCCTAAAGAGTAGTTTTATAATTAAATCAAGAAAACTTAGGCTTAAAGATAGCCTCGGATACATCAAAGGAGCAGTTATTCACTTGATAAATCAAAATTGACACCTTTCATTTACCTTATGTCTCAAAAGACAAATTAATAGTTATTACACTAAAGAAGATATTATAAAATGTTAAAACAATTAATATAAGGACAGAAAAAGGCCTCAAAGTCAATATTTTCAACTATTTCATCCTCAGGAAGTAAAGACAGATTTATTACACAGAGAAGTAGTTGAGAGACATTCCTACCTTATGCCTTGCATGGTTTTGAAGGATAGGAGTTCATTTACTATGTCATTAATAACATTTTGAACCCTAGATGGTTCCACCTCCTCATTTGCAGCATAAATACTACTTTTGAACTCATTTTATGTGGGAATTTGATAACTCTTTGAAGTAATACATAGTTCTGCTGAAGTTGAAAGATATTTGATGTTCTAGAACCTGTGGATGTTTGGACCTATTTGTTGATGGAGAAAGCTCTGTCATTGGATCCCTGAGCTTGGCTGTTCGTGAAGTATTCTAATCTGTTAATGTTTTTCCTGTTTTCCATTCTTTTATCATTATTTCTTGCTTACAGTAGAGTAAAAATTTTAGGCTAAGAAATGTCTTCTAGAAGCACCTTAGACCTGTTTACTCTTCATTGTCTTTATGTTTTCATATATTGAAGGTTTATTAAGTAGTTTGACTGGTTTTCAATTCTTAAGCTTGTTTATTTCAAGAATGGTTCAAATAGTTGGTCTCAAGAATGATTTATGGTTTTCCCTGCTTACTTGTTGCCACTTGAAAACTGTTTTTGAAGTTTTCCTTTAAAGTACCATTATTTAGAGTCTGCCGAAGAGGTCTTTTTTTATCATACCCTTTGTTCTTTCTTAAATAATTGTTTTGAAGGTCTTTATAGCTATAATCAAAGATGTCTAGGAGTTCCCTCTTCTATGAATGTGGTTATTTGTGAATATGGAATGTTTTCTTATCCTTTAAGTGAAATCTTTGGATGAGATAGAGCATTCCTCAACTCCTAGATTTTACTTCAAAAGTTTGTCTTGAGATTGTTATTTGCTAAAGTGTGATTTGTAGAATTCATGGTTAGCCCTATCTGTGGAATACTTCTTGATGTTTAAATGATGTTTTAAGTCCCTTTTTTGAGAAGTACATATAGTTAAGAATTCTTAATTTCCCTTAGTTCTACTTTTCATTCTAAACCCTTAATGTTCATTTCACTTCACCTAAAAACTTTGTAGATCCAATAGCCACGTTAGATTTTCCCTTTGATACCCCTGATTCATATACAAACTTGTTACAAACCTCTACTTGACTCTAATACCCAATGATTTAGATATTTCCCTTTCCTATCTATGCTTCCTAGATCATCATGTCCCATCAAACAATCAAACAAACTCATGCTTAATAACTAGCCTAAAATCAACCTTTTACAAGTAAACAATTCATATCTTTACAAACAATTGAGAGATCCCTCTTTGAGCCTAGGAGGGCTAGATCCTAGAGCTCCAAGGACTAGTTTATGTGTTGCCTTTTCATTTAGTATGGCAATCTGCTAAATCACAGGACCCCAACATTCTGGCGATCACAGTGGGACATCTGAGTTCATAGTTTCCTAGCAAGCTCTTATAGACTCATTAGTCCTTCAAAAACCATAGAAACTCAAAAAATTCCAAAAAAATTTGAGATTGGCCTTCATAAAAAACATTGGTGGTATACCATAGAATATTTTACCTCCAAAAGAGCTAAAAATTTCCATCTGGTGACTCCACTGGCCTCCAGTAGGCCTATTACTTCACTAGTCCTTGTAAACTCCCCTGGGAATGCATTGAGCAAACCCAATCATGTTGTTGGTGGATAGAAAAGTTCAAATCTTCCACCTAGTGACTCCAAAATACCTAAATACTCCACTAGTAGAAGACTCTAGACTGGTTGAAAATATTCAGTGATCCTTTCTGACTTACAAACATGGATCCAAGGATACAAAGGATATATGATCCAATGAATAGAGATCATATCCCTAGATTCCCACACAAAATTCCTCAAATATATTGGTTGAAAAACCTCCCTATTTTTCAAGACGAAAAGTTTGATGACCCCTTGTTACATCTCATCAAGTTTCATATACATGTATGGAGGTTAAAAGTTGAATGGCATGAAGAATGTCTTATGAAAATGTTCATGGCAACATTAGAAGGTAAGGCAAGAGATTGGTATGAATGGCTAGAACTTGGCATCTTGTTTTCCTTAAAGGATTTCCACAAGGTATATTACAAACACTATATAGGGTATTTTCCATCTCTATCCTTAGCTAGAAATTGGTGTGATCAATCTGAAGATCTCATACAACACCTTGTTAGCATTGATGGAGATTTTGTAAATTGGCATCATGAGGATCTGTTAGAGGAAGTCCATACATTTCTTACCAAAAGTAACCATCAAGACTATCAAGAAGAGTTAGTCGAGGATGAAATCCATCAAAAAATAAGAGAGGATCCACAAGAGCTTTTCGAAAAGGTTGAAACAAATAAATCTTCCCATTTTTGTAAAATACAAGAGGAAATTTAGCCACCAGATCAACTTCCACAAAAAAGGGAAATAAATTGTTACCCAATCCAAAGAAATCAGAAAACGCCTCCTTGTTTAACTGAAAAACAAATAGATCAGATGTTATCCACTGCTTCCTTACCTACTAAAGAAACAGAGGAACCTATTGTTGTTAAAATTGGAAAACCTCCTCAAGGAAACATTAAACCCTATAAATAGTAACAAAAGGAAGAAAAACATCATGATTCTATTGAGAGAAAGAGAGAAACGTCTCCCCTTTTAACTGAAGAATAAAATAATCAGATCCTAAACATGCAACCAATTTCCAAACTTTTATGTAAAGAGGATATATCTATATGTTCTACTTCTGATCTATCTGTTGATGCCTTTTCTCATACATAAGCTATAAAACATATTGATGATGATGCTAGACTACCTTATCAAGAAAAAGTGATGGTAGGGGATGCTCCTACTCATCAGGATTATGGCTCTCAAACAGAGATCAGCTCACTCAATCAAGGCATACCAAGATTGCTTGAAAGTAGCATAACATTTCATTCTGAAGTTGTCAAATCAAATAGTCATAAAGAAGGAGAAGAAATTCTTTCTCAAAAGGATCCCAAGGTTATTGAAGAGAAGGAGGGAGTAATCCTAAATGAGGTCTATTTCTCGAATCCTCTATGCCAGTTATTATTAGAGGACCCCTTGGATGTTTCCTTAGAAACTTTAAAGAAGGGAATAAATCATGCCAAGAACAATTTGTGGAAAAGCTTAAAGGAAATTTGGAGTGCTACTACTCATCAGAAAACAAAGTGGGAGTGGCCTACAAGCATACCTATGAGGTGGAATAAAATGAAATTATCCAGTCACTTACTTGATCGACTATATTGGAAAAGGGAGTTCATCAACTAAATATGTAACTTTCCCAAGTTAGATTAGGTTAGATAGGAATGAAATAAATCTTAGCCTTTGAGAATTTAGTTAGTTTTTTTTTTCTTTGAAACATAAAAATGAAAAAATACAAAAAACAATAAAAGAAAAGAGAAGGAAAAGAGGGCATATTCAAAACAGGTACAGCCCCATGCCCAAAAAAGAGAACTTTCTAAAAGTGAGCAAATCTAAGTGCCACTACTGATTAAAAAATGACATTTTTTTCATTCATGTAGCCTAATCATGGTTGAACATACTTTAAATTTATGTTGATAAGTTAGTAGAAGCATAGATTGATAAGATTTTTTCATACTTGGCTTATCAGTAGAATAGATAGGACAGAAAGGAAATGGTTCTAACAAGCTCAAAATCTAAACCAAGAAAAGGAAAAAGATAACTCTAAATAGATCAAAACCAGAGCTAGAAAAAGAATAGAAGGATTTTTATAATTTTTAGATCTTAAGCCTTCACAATTTTGTTTTATTTTTCTGCAAATAAAGTCTATGTGCAGCGTGTGCATACAGCCATAGACACCATAGAAAATCAGATAGTCTATTCCTAATTTGACTATGTTTAAATTTCCTATTTTATAAATAGAGAATAAAATCTATCAAACCACTTAGTATTGATAGATAGTAGCTTTGGTAGAAAAATAAAGAGTTTAAAAGTTGAATCTTGACTCTTGGAAGAAATAAGGATAAGATTAGATAGTTTATTTCTGTTTTTCGAAAAGAAAATGTTGAAGATTTTTCTAGTTCAAATGCACTCAAAAAGGAAGAAAAAATGCTAGGAAAAAGTAATATTGGGTAGGTAGAGATGTTGTTTTGAGGAAATTACATGTTGCAGATTGATAAAAGTTGTCCCTTTTCAGAGAAAGATCAGCAAGAAAAGAATAAATATGCCCAATGGATAAGGCACTAGTCTATTGAAATCCAAGTATTGATAAAATAGAGGTTCTAGACACCTAAAAATATATATGTCCTCCCCAAATGGAGCCATTGTTAGTCATCCATAATTTTGAATTTATCCAAAGATGACTAAATTTGACAATCCCAAATTTCTAGAAACAATATTACAGAAACATTTTGAGTTCTAGAAATATCACAGCCTTCATTATCCTAAGCCTGTCAATTCACTATTTTCACTTGAAACCTCCAAGTTATCCTACCATCTAGAAAAGAAGAAGTTGTTTTCAGGCTATATCTCCCATTTTTCACCTCCATCCTCTGCCAATTTTCACTCATTTTCACTTATCCAAAAATTCATTTTTCCTTGCTAAAAATCCCTTTTTTCCCTCTTCATTATCCACCATTTTCCCTAAAAAACTCTTTTAAAACCATCAAAAACCCTTTAAACTTGTAAAAATCCCTTTTTATGGTATAAAATTATTATTTTACCCTATCAGAACATCCAAAAAGCTTAAAAAACTTTTGTATTTTACCTTTTTTTGTATATAGGCTTGAAGCCCCTGAGGGCTTATGCCTTTCGTTCCTTTTTTTTCTCCACGTGTCTGAATTTTGTGACTAAGTGCCTAGCCGCTAGCCCCTTTTCCTCCGCTCCTGGTCACCTTATCTCCCTACGGGACCCCTTCCCACCCCTTTCCTTCCAACCCCCTTCCCTTACCTTTATTTTACCCCACGCCCCTTGCTAAATGCATTTATCTTTATATTTTCCCCTGCCATACTTATCCAATCATGGAGCAATCCTATCCATAGATCAAAGGCCTTAGGCCTAGATCCAACGGCCATTAGGGCACCTCCTTTTCTCCTCCACTCGCCATCTCACTGCACCATAATGTTTCTCTGACGCATCCACACTGTTGATCTGCATGATCTAATGGCTCTTCTTTCCCCTCCCATCCTATGGGCTAACCCTTGTCCATCCATCCTCGCAATCGATCTAGTCCATAGATCTTAGTGATCTCATGGTTCCCATTTAACCTGACATCCAACCCTGCCAACCACATAACCCACTCCACGAAAAAAATGGTTGACGTCACCCATTGGGTCCCACTTTCCACCCAAGCCTTCACGTCCAATCCTCCTCCGCCATCCGTCCTCCACCATTCACCTTCTGCCCGAGCACCTTCCACCTATCACGCTCCCCTGCGGCTGTTGGATCTACACCCCAATATCCAATGGCCCACATTCGATTTCATGCAGATCTTTGTGTCAAGGTTTAATGACCTAGATCTACGTGAAATCGATGGTATTGGGAGGATGCATGTCGATCAACAACGGGTATCGCGTTCGATCGCGGAAAACCCGCTTACCACCATTGTCTCGTGCAAAAACTGCTGATGGTTTTCACAAAACCACTAATCCACAGTTTTGTGCCAAAACCTTTTTGAATCTAGCTTTTATAGGTTTCCACCATGAAACCTCCTCCTGCATACATTTCCTTCCTCTGCAGCATTCTTCCACTGCTCATCTGCCACTCCTCAACCTCTATAAGCAGTTTATCCCACGCAAACTGAGGGTTTCATTAATTTTTTGTTTTATTTTGTAGTTTTGATGGTGCCCCAAACCCAAGGTTCCATCCCACAGTCGAGGTCACAATTGATGGCCTCAAGATAACTCTGAGAGTCTAGAACAAAAGGGATGGGGTTGTATAAAGTTTGAAACCCTCAACGAGTTATGAAAACTTCCAGAGCATCAAAGGAAACCCTGTAAGCAGATCAAATAAAATTAACTAAAAGATAGAGGAATAGAATTTTTAAAAGGGTCCGAAAGTGTTAAAAGACAGTAAAGGATGATTATAAAGGCTGAAGGTCAAAGGATAAACACAAATAAACAAATTTTTTAAACAGAAATAGAGAAAGGATAGTGAGGTAGGTTAATTGAAGGATAAGATTGTTAAAGCAGGTTCAGGCCTTAAAACACAGTTTAATGATGAAATAAAGGAAGATTAAGCCTAAAGAGAAGTTTTATAATTAAATCAAGAAATCTTAGGCTTAAAGATAGCATTGGATACATCAAAGGAGCAGTTATTCACTTGATAAATCAAAATTGACACCTTTCACTTACTTTATGTCTCAAAAGACAAATAAACACACTAAAGAAGATATTATAAACTATCAGAACACTTAATATAAAGATAGAAAAAGGCCTCAAATTCAATCTTTTCAACTATTTCATCCTCAGGAAGTAAAGACAAATTTATTACATAGAGAATTAGTTGAGAGACATTCCTACCTTATGCCTTGCATGGTTTTTGAGGATAGAAGTGCATTTACTATGTCATTAATAAAATTTTGAACCATAGATGGTTCCACTTCCCCATTTTCAGCAGGAATACTGCATTTGAACTCATTGTATTTGAGAATTTGATAACTCTTTGAAGTAATACATGGTTCTGTTGAAGTTGAAAGATATTTGATGTTCTGGAACCTCTGGATGTTTGTACCTGTTTGTTGATTGAGAAAGCTCTGTCATTGGATCCCTGAGCTTGGATGCTGGTGAAGTATTCTAATATTTTAATGCTTTTCCTATTTTCCATTCTGTTTTCGTCATTTCTTTCTTACATTAGAGTAAAAAATTTAGGCTAAGAAATGTCTCCTAGAAGCACCTTAGACCTATTTACTCTTCAATGTCTTTATATTTTCATCTGCTGAAGGTTTATTGAGTAGTTTGATTGGTTTTCAATCCTTAAGCTTGTTTATTTCAAGAATAGTTCAAATAGTTGGTCTCAAGAATGATTTATGGTTTTCACTACTTACTTGCTGCCACTTGAAAATTGTTTTTGAAGTCTCCCTTTAAAGTACCATTGTTTACAGTCTTCCAAAGAGGTCTATTTTGATCATACCCATTGTTCTTGCTTAAATAATTTGTTTTAAGGTCTTTATAGCTGTAATCAAAGATTTTTAGGAGTTCCCTCTTCTATGAATGTAATTATTTGTGAATCTTGAATTTTTTCTTATCCTTTAAGTGAAATCTTTGGATGATATAGAGCATTCCTTGACTACTAGATTTTACTTGAAAAGTTTGTCTTGAGATTGTTATTTGTTCAAGTGTGATTTGTAGAATTCATTGTTAGCCCTATCTATGGAATAATTCTTCATGTCTAAATGATGTTTTAAGTCCCTTTGTTGAGAAGTACATATAATTAACAATTCTTAATTGCCCTTACTTCTACTTTTCATTCTAAACCCTTAATGTTCATTTCATTTCACCTAAAAACTTTGTAGATCCAATAGCCAAGTTAGATTTTCCATTTGATACCCCTGATTCATCTGCAAAATTGTTAGAGACCTCTACTAGACTCCACTTCCCAATGACTTAGATATTTCCCTTTCCTATATATGTTTCCTAGATCATCATGTCCCATCAAACAATCAAACGAACTCATGCTTAATAACTAGTCTAAAATCAACCTTTTAAAATAAAACAAGTCATATCTTTGCAAACAATTGAGAGATTCCTCTCTAAGACTAGGAGGGCTAGTTCACAGAGCTCTAAAGACTGGTTTATGTGTTGCCTTGTCATTTAGTATGCCAATCTGCTAAATCATAGGACCCCAACATACAACTTGCCAAAATTATTTTGAGACATTATAAGAAAAATTAGTACAGGCACTATTTTCTAGAGGACCTTACTGGTCCCTTCCATTCCATATTTCTTCTGATTCCTTAGATACTTTTATTGGTAGAGATCTAGGACAAGAAGACAAAAAAAAAACATATGCTATTTACTTCATTAGTAAAAACTTATCACCCACTAAATTAAATTATACAATGAATGTGAAAGAGTTTTTAGCTATGATTTTTTCTATTAATAAATTTAGACACTACATTATAGGATATGAAGTCTTTGTGAATACTGATTTTTCTGTAATAAAATACTTGATGAATAAACCATTGACTAGTGGTAGAGTGACTAGCTAGTTACTCATGTTAAAATAATTTAATGTTACTATTGTTGATAGACCAAGAAAATGTTATGTTGTAAATGATTATCTTTATAGATTAAATATTCTCAATGAAGAAATTGCTGTTGATGATGATTTCCCTGATGAAAATATTTTCACTATGTCAACAAAATCCCCGTGGTTTGTTGACACTACCAATTATTTGGTATTCGTAGATACACCACCTCACTTATCCGCTCGTGAGAAGGGGAATATCATATAGAAAAGTGTTGCATATTCCTAGGTTCAAGGAGTCCTCTTTTACACTGGACCATATATTTTTATTTGCAGATGTGTAAGAGAGGAAGAAGTGTTTGAAATATTGAAATCTGCTCCTGATGATCCTTGTGGTGGCAATTTTTCTAATAAGAGGACCGCATATAAGATTCTATGACCTGGCCATTTTTTGCCTTCCTTGTTTAAAGTTGTCAAACAATACATAAAGTGATGTGATACTTGTTAGTGAATGGGCCAGCAAGGTCAAGCCAATGAAATGCCTATATTTCCTTGGATTATGATCGAGCCCTTTGAAAAATGGGCATATTGATTTTGTAGGACATGTCAATCTAAAATATTTAAATAAAAATAATATCCCGGTTTGCATAGATTTTGTTACAAAATGGGTAGAAGCTCAAGCTGTTTCTTTTGCTACTAAAAAAGTTTCTTCTAATTTTTTATTTAATCATATCTCTGCTAGATTTGGTTTGCCTAGAGAGGGTTTTTTTGACAATGGACCATAGATTTTCTCTAATCTGGTACTGGGTGTGATCGATCAATAGAAAATTTGGCACAGAAGGTCTACACCGTATCACCTGCAAGAAAATCGCCAGTCGGAATCTACAAACAAGGTGATATAGTCCATCCTTACCAAAAAAGTGAACATGCATAGGAAGGACTGGGCTAAAAGATTTTCAGAAGCCTTATGAGCATATCAAACTACTTGGAGGAACAACACAGGACAAACACAATATGAGATGGTGTATTGAAAACAAATCCTTTTTCCAATAGATTTCCAAATCAAAACCTTCAAAACTACATTTCAATTGGGGTTAGATCTATCAGAAGCCCATTAGAAGTGCCTATTATAGTTAAATGAGTTAGATGAGTTTAGAAGGAATGTTGTTTAGCAAAATGTGTTAGCTCAACAACAACATAAGAAGCGGCATGAAAAGTCTATCAAGCAAAAGTGACTCCAACCAGCTGATTGGGTACTCCTTTATGATTCCAGCTTTAAAAATTCTAAAGGTAAATTTGACACATGATGGATGGGAACTTATGAAGTGGTTAATTTTTTTTTGAATGAAGTGGTAGAAATCAAAACTTTTGATGGGCGAGGTTCGGTATTCCTTGTGAATGGGCATAGACTTGAAGCATATTTTCAGCCTCTCACAAAGGAAGATTTCATAGTGCAAGTACATCAACAAGCAGAAGTAAAGGTGGCAGGTGGTTGTTCCAACCTAATCCAAATCTGATTCATTCTTTTCAAAAAAATTAAAAAATAAAAATAAAAATAAGAAGAGATATAAAAATAAAATAAATGATGACAAAAATTAAAAACAAAACAAAGAAAAAAAAATTCTTGTCATTGTGAAAACCACTTTACTAACATAATTACAAAAGGATCAGCCTGAAAACTAACATGTTGGCAACAGGATCAAATTTTTAATAAAATGGGAATGTTGCTTGATCTTTATATGTGCTAACTGTCACCAAGAAGAAGAAGGTTTTAATTGCAGGAATCAAGCCCTTATCAATGTTTCGAACAACTGATACAAAAAATTTCATACAAGCAATGATCAATTCCCACTGCATTTATTTTTCACTCAGCACCATTCAAGAAAACTTTTGAGGTGAAAATTTCCCCTTCTTCTATTCCATACTTCATAAATTTCCCTCTATTTTTCTTGTTTTTATCCTATGATTTACCACCCCCTTTCTTCAAATGGAAATTGTCCCTATCTAATTTTTTATTTCCTTCTTCTCCCCTAAATTTGTTTCCCAAATCCCTTTTTCAATATATCCCTCTTGGTAGTCTCACTCTTCAATTCCATGTCGTAATCTCCTTACGATTCTAAAAATTTACCATTTTGCTGCTTATTTTCTCCATCATGGATGATATTTCAGGATCTGATGTGAGCTGATGAATCAAATTGGAAAGCATATATTAATACCAAGAACTAGAAAATAAAACCTCCTTGGGAAATTCATCAAATCTGTCAATATCCAGCCTATAAATTGCATTTTATTAAAAATTTCTTTAGTTATCCCACAATGTCCGTGGCCCAAGAACGTGTGTTGAGTGTAGGAATATCCAATGTAGGAATACACACTATTGAGTACTCCTAAGTGGAGAAACATGTGTTCAGGTGCAAGAACAGTGATGATATTCAGAGAATAAATGTATATTGTGGTGCAGGAATGTCCGGTGTAGGAAGGTGTAGTAGGAATAAAGAAAGCTTAGTCTTATTTGTTATAAAATTTCGTTCAGGCATAGATGACTGCACCACTTCCAATTATGGCATTTCATGATTTTATTTCTCTATTGTGATTAGACCTTATTTTCATCATTACTAAGTTAAGAAATAATTTTTTAAGTACAAGGTAATTTAGTTATGAAATATTAATTTTTATAAGTATTATGTGTACCTTATATTAAATCATGATTTGATTGGGGAATTTGTGTAAAATTTTCCCATAATTCATCATCACCAATTAATGATGATTTGATCATACATCATACCTCATATTTCTTTTGTAATGAATTACCACCATGGTCGCTACCCTCTACCAATGATCATTGTTTCATGCATGTCAGATAGGCCGTATCGCATCCTTCCTAAGGCTGCAATTTCTATGATGGAAGGTGACCATTGGAGGGTGGCCAATATATCAGTAAGCAGTTAGTCTGAAAAATTTCAAAAATATTTTGGACACAACTCCTCAAATCTCTACTGTGTGATCCTTCTAAGTTTTGGTAAGAAAATCAGGTGAATTCGAACAAGAGATGGAAACTGTTCGAATCAAACCATGGTCTGTAAAAGAAGTGGAATAGATATCTGAGTACATGAATAGTCTTCCTCTATTTAAGGAATCAAGATTTATCCCATTCTTGCTCAATTTATATGAGTACGACTCGACCGTAACATTATAATTCACCCGGACCTTCTATGGGAGAAGAGCTAAGGTGGGGTCGTTGTAGTTTGCAATAACAGAGAAATCCATTTCAAAGGTTATGAAACTAGTAGCCACAGTTGAGAAATGGTTCAAGAAAGGGAAGCTCGAGAATAAGTCTTGGCACAAGTTCGTGGTTGATAGGAAGAAGAGCGTGGATTGGAAGAAGGGATTTCAGTGTAATTCCATGATATAAAAGTGGAGGCATTTGTTGTATATACTACAAAAGATACTCACTTGTCAAGGTTGGTATTCAATGATCATCTTATACCACAACCAATTTTTATTACACTTTGAATTATGAAGCTCATTAACTTTCCTTATGTCATGTTAAGAAGTTCAGTGAAAATTTGTAAAGGTGTTCAGAAGAGTAAGGAAATCCAAGTTGCATTTAAATTATATCATTACGGGTTGATTTGGATTCTGGTTAGAAAGGAGTTGGAAGAAAGGGACATGGTATAAGAAGGGTTCTTAAAATAATTTTAGGGAAGGGGCACAATGGAGTCCCCAAGGAAGAGGAGTACAAGAAGAAAAGAGAATTCTGAAACCCTAAATCATAATACTAGTAAAACTAAAGGGAAATAAACCTTATCTAAAAATATGGTGCAACCAGAAGACAAAGGGACCACCATCAAAACCCTGACCCTTTCAAAAATAAGAACTCGAAGTTCGATCCAGAGGATTGCCTCCTTAAAGGAGGGCCACATTCAGACAACCTCTCCAATAAACTTGGATGATTCCTATCCTAGTTCAACGATTGCAGACAATCTTTCTCTCCTTGGAGATGTTGTGTCTCACCAAGTGGTTAGTGAATATTACATATAGGAGGAATATGTCACCCCTCTTTCACTCTTACTTGGGAAAATCAAGAAAATAAAATCCATGGAGACACTTGATGCAAGTGTAGGAAAGGACCCATTGGTGGGTCAAAAGGATGACAAAACGTAGGGTTCTGACACCCTTTATGATGAGGAAATGTGAGATATTGATTACTAGGGTGATATAGGCCTTGATGATAATAACACTTATTTTGATTCAACTACTGAAAAGACTCTGACATAGGAGGAATTGGATAAAGAAAAACCTACTCTCTACCTAAACCACCAAGTCGAGGAACTTAAGCAACACATTTATGGATTGGAGGTA
This sequence comes from Pinus albicaulis, assembly GCA_034641835.2. Classification (NCBI taxonomy): domain Eukaryota; kingdom Viridiplantae; phylum Streptophyta; class Pinopsida; order Pinales; family Pinaceae; genus Pinus; species Pinus albicaulis. The sequence goes on from CM076572.1 coordinate 837,800,550, forward strand.
CTAAACCAAGCCATGTAGGAACAAGGAACAATGTTGGAGAAGAGGAATACTGGACTGACAAGGAAAACACAAGAACATAAGAGGCAAGTAAGAGTATTGAAATTTCAAGCATCAAAATGCTATGGGTGCCTTAGGAAAGTGGTCAAACGACTTAAAAGGTTCAAGGAAAAAGGCTGAAGACATTAAAAGTATGGATCAACGTACCGATACAGGATTGAAGAGAGGTATCCATGTTTTTTTTTTTGCAGAAGGTAAGCCTATGTGAGGAAAAACAAAATATAGGGATGACATGATGTTGGCTGGAAAAATTGTTCTATTTTTAACCCCTATCCTACTTTAAACTCACTACTGAACCTCTGTTTTAAAATTGGAGCCCATTTCTTCTTGGACTTGTACTCATTCCTGAACTCCCATTATGTTTTTCATATTAAAGGTTATACATAGACATAATTATTAATTTATAAGATTTTATATCTTAAATTTCCTTTGCAACTAATATATTTCCTTTCCTAAGGAAATTTGAGGAGATGGTGTATTAATCCACGTGGAACATGGATTGGTGCAGGAACAATTCCTCTACCGGGCGATGGTTCCTGCACTTCTGAGGCATATGTCAATGATAATTCAGAGTTCCCATATGTTGTCAAGACATCTCAACAACCATGCGAGTATCTCATCAAGAGGATCACCTCATCATTTTCTGGGCTTATAGCATAGAGAAGGAAGCAGATATGAAGACCAGGACTTTAGCCGTGTATCTTAGTTTAGCATTTTAATAACAACCAAAAGGCTTAAGTTGAATTTTTGTTGTATTTTCCATTACAAATGTAGGTAAAAAGTATTTATTTAATGTAGTTTTCAAATAGAGGATAGATAGCGATGTTGTAGCAATTTTGTTTTGTGAATTGTAATCATTTTGGTATCACCTTTTTCTGGGCTTGATCAGGGATCTATGACGTACATTTTCTCTTTCGAAACTGCATACAAAATACTGTACCAATTATGAAATTTCATTTTGATGTTTCATTGAGTGACTGAGTTTGTATATCTCATAGCAGGGAAACATGTTGGTTGGCTAGGGACCATCCAACCCAGCTGGTTCTCCCCTTATTGTGAGGTGTGGTTAACTTAGCTTATATATGTAAAGTGTGAAACAGATCATATATAATTATTTTGTAAGTAACATGACTTAATTATTTTACAAACCGCGTGTCTTGAATCAGAGATGTGTGTGGCCTTGATTATGTGTGATTATTAACTTGAACATTTTTCCTTTGATGCTTGTTACATTTACGCGAGAAGAGTACAGTCAAGCAGCTTGCACGAGTACATTTTTTTTTCTACAAGTCAAAGTTCCTTCGTTTATTTATGAAAGTTCCTTTTACTTATTTCCTTTTGCAATATATTCATTTATTTTCTACAAATAGTTTTTATTTTTTAGTAGAAGCATTCTTAATATCTCAAGTTTAGTGAACAATAAATGTACATTGATAAAACTGAAATGAACACTGTCACAATATGAAGGTTCGTTCTTGCACTTATTACTTCCATGGAAAGAAATGAACTTAATATTAAAATCCTTTAATGAAATTTTGAGTTGAAACATTTTTAAGTGTACATATCACTCATATGATAAACATTCATCTCAAGGAGAAGCCTCCTGGTACATGGATCAAATAATTTATTTATTTGCATGAAAGAAGTTTCTTGTTTTATGAAGATTTACTTTGACTTTTGGAAGCATTTATTATTTCTGAATAAGAGATTTGTTGAAGAATATATTTTCTTATAAAATTTTACTTTTGAGTTGTCTTCACTTCACAATATATTTCTTTAGTTAACACGCTCTTTATTTTCTCCAAGTGATTTGGAAACCAAGTGCAGGAACATTGGTTTTCTGGTACAGGAACCTCTCTTTTTGTACAGGAATTGATATCCTAGTATAGGAACAAATTTCTCTGGTACAAAACCTCAGATCTCCTGTATGAAGGTCAAAATATTTAGTGCAGGTACAGAACACACTTGTGGTGCATAAACTTCATTCCAATGCACGAACAATGTTCTAGTACAGGAACATTGTTGTAATATAGGAAAGACAGTTTAGTGTAGGAAGGAATATCTTTAAAGAAGACCTATATCCTGAATAACATAATCATCACTTTGTTTCATAACTACACTGAGACAATCTTAAATCTAAATTCCGTTGATCAGGATTGTTCACAATGAATTGATATTTCCTTTTATTTAAATTTCTGAAAAGTACTTTCTTTCATATTCAAACACGAGAATTTAGTTCATATTAATTATCGTGAGATCATTTTCTTTGATTCTGAAAATTTTAATTACGGGAACTTGGAAAGTTTCATATCATTCTTGAAATTACATGTGATATGCCTCTATGCTTATGAAGACCCTGGGTTGGCAATTAAGTATTGAAGGAGTTCATTTAATTCTAATTCCTACACCGAAGAATCACCTTCAATTTTCTTGATAGTTTTGTAGCGAGCCTACACTAATGGTGAATATAAAGGCTTAAAATAAAGGAAATTTAGTGTTGCAGCTCCTAGAGACAACCTTGAGTTGCAAAATACTAGTGCCTAGGACATATTAAAAAACAAAGGTTAAATGTATACAACTATATGGATGCCTCTGACATAATAAGAATGAAGAGAAGTAATTGTTTTGGTGGTTCAGGAATGGAGAAGATATTTGAGTCTGATTCCTGTGAATTACCCTATACTACAAAAGGGCTCAAGAGGATAGATAGCTAGATGGCTTTCAAATGGGCCAAGTTTGAAACAATGAGCAAAGGCTTTCAAATTATGTAGAGGTGTTAAGGAAGAACAAAGGAGGATTCATGCAAAATACAAGCTTAATATCCTTAAGACTATGTCTCTCATGAACTCAGAGGAAACGAATGTAAGTAGAATATGACTAGCAGTATAGATTTTTGGAGCAAAAATTAAGGAAGTTCAACAATTTTGATACATGAGCATTATACATAAATGAATTCATGAATAGAAATGCATACTGTCGGCAAATACATTACACAAATCATTAAGGCAGCAGAACAATGAAAGATGATTACACATAATAGGAGATTACTGATAAACAAAGAGAAATATATATATACTACTCATTGCCCCATATGGAATCCAAATAAATAAAATTGTATCATATTAAATTCAAAAAACTCTCCCAAATATGTATCTAAGAGCATAGGGAGCACAATTATACAAAACTACAACAAAATTATCCAAAATTCAGAACCTTTCTTTCATCTTAGAACTCACTACATATAGAGTTCTCCTTTACGGTTTACGATCAAATAATCAGTCATGATTGGCCCACACATGTTAAAATCAAAATATCCTAACAGACTAACTGAGCGTGCATCAATAAATCACTCCTGTAACATAAAATCAAAGCAGAATCACGTGAAATAGTGATTTCACCAGCAAAAAATCTTAATCAGAAAGTAAAAGAAAAAAAATTATGGGTCACGTAGGCAAATCCCTAGAATATTCCATGGGGATGGCAAGGAGTGGCCATGAATAGGTTGGTAGTCTAGTTTCCACCACTTGATTTCATCTACTAGTGAAAGGCCCCTACTCCCTCATTCTCATGATTCACATTGACTGTAATGAACTGGCCAGTTGTGTTGTGTGTTCTCCACTCTTTAGCAGAGGTTTCATGGATCAACTAGACAAATCCTAGTTGTGTTGTTCCACAAAAAATCAATGCTTGTGCTAGAGATGAAGGGGATATGGTGGAAGTAATGGTGACACTATCAGGATAATTAGCACAGAAAATAGAGGGATAAAGGCCATGGAATGGCTATTGATGACGTGGTGAGAAGGTGGGTCATGAACTGATATCAAAAATCATAGACCATAGGTTTTACATAAGAGCAGCGATAAGTAAGAGTTAAAACTTGCAGGGAGCGATGTTCGGTGAGCGGGGGAGGTGACGTGGCAGACGGAGGTGGGACTGCCCACAGATCAAAAATCGCAAGATTTGAAAATGAGCAGTGAAGGGTAATGATTATAAAATTCGATGTGTGAAACAGGGTGGGTGGAGGATGTGATGTGGCAGGATGGAGGTGCAGACTGCCTGCACATCACAGATTGCAAATCACGAGGTTCAGTTGTGAGTAGTAGAAGTTAAGAGGTATATATCACAGGGAGCGATGTGCAACAAGTGGAGACGTGTTAAGGGTGGTAAATAATATTATGCATATTATATGTAATATATAGCATATGTAATGGTTTGTGGAATGCGACAATTAATCACAGCTTTGGGTCATATTACCTCGACTGTGACACTTTTCTATTTTGATTGCAGGGCTTTCCGCCTAACCTGCACTTGAATTTCTTGGCCTTATCCTTGAAGATTTACACCTATGCCCTATGATTTCCTTATAGGGATCACTTCTCCATGCTGAGTGTGATCATAGTCCAACATTAACTCCATCTGGGGGCAACGTGTTGTTCTAAGTGTGTTGAGAACCTTTAGACCTAAATTCCTATTCTTTATTGGGCATATGGAGTCACAAAATCATACTGATTAGACAAAGTTTTATACCAACAGTCAAGTGGGCACAAAATGGAATATGAAATGGAATATGATGTGGAAGATGAAATGGAAAATTGAAAAAATCGATGAAATATAATGGGAACAGTGGAATACGATACAAAAGATGAGATGGAAAATGAAAATAATGGACGAAACCAAACAGAGTATAGATAGTGGAATGATATATACTATGAGCTGGATTAGCCCTTGTCAGTGATGAAAATATAACTTGAGGAGCTACCCATTTATGGGCACCTTATGTATGTCTCCTCTTAATTTATCCTATGCAAAAGTATTATTGCCTTTTACCTCTACCACCCTGAAAGGACAAAACTAGAGGGGTTCAAACTTCCCATGTTTCCCTTTGTCTGCCCGCCGAACATCCCATAAAAACACCAAATCCATTGCTTGGATTTCGCTGTCTTTAGATCTTTTATCAAATAATTCTTTCATCTTTTCCTGGTACTCTGCTAGTCTGAGGCTTACATGTTCCCATGTTTCACTTAGCTTGACCAATTGATTCATTCTTCTTATAAGTTTTTTTAGCTCTTCCTCACTCTCTTGTAAGAATGAGGCTACCAGTAATGCAAGCTCAATAGGAAATACTGCAACTCTTCCACACACCAATTCATACAGGGATTTCCCTATGGATCTTTTTGTGGTGATGAGATTTGACCTGAGTGCAAACTTGAGTTTGTATTCCCAGTGCTTTTGGTTTTCATTGACGGTATTTTTTAGAATCCTAATGAGTTTCTTGTTAGATGACTCTGCCAACCCCTTCCCTTGTGGTTAATATGCAACGAAGTGTCTGAGAATGATATTATAGTACTAACATAATTTCATGAAATTAGCCTATTTAAAAGCCTGGGCGTTATCGGTGATTATTTTAGCAGGGCATCCAAAACTAGCTATTATGTTCCTCTCCAGGAACTTGATCACTACCCCATTGGTGGCATTCCTTGCAGGCACAAATTTAACCCACTTAGTGAAGTAATTTGTGGTAGTGAGGATCCATTGATGTTGATTTCTAGAAGTCAGGTGAATCTCTCGTATGAAGTCGATTCCCCACTGTTTGAAAGGTTAATTAACATGTACTTGGATTAATGGGAGAGGTGCATACCTTTTCTTTTAAGCACACGTTTCACACTTCTCATAGGCCCTAATGCGAGAATGTATATCACCAAAAAATTTAGGCCAAAATAAACCTGTCCTTTGATTCTTGTGTGTAGTGGATCGCCAACTATAATGCCTGCTACAGATCCCTTTGTGGAACTCAGTCATCACTTGGTCAAATTCTTGCAATGTTAAACACAATAATAGTATCCCTGTTGAGTCCTTCCAATACAGTATCCCATTTGAGACAATGTATTTTTGAGACCTCAGCCTGAAGGTACGGTACTTGGCCTTTTCATATTGAGGGGGGCATCTCAGTGTTAAAATATATTCCACTATATCTTTATACCATGAGGATATAAGGTACCTCACATGTGTCTTTTGCATTGAATATTTTGTGCCTTTATGTTCACCTATATCCTCCTGTGCTTCTCCTCCTGTCATAGACAAATTTATCCCCAGAGCTTGATAGTTGGATCCAGATAGAAATTTTTCCAGCCCTTGGCCTTTGATGAGTTTGATAGGCTTTATCTCCATATCATACTCCTGAGTATTCACTATCCATTTTCCCCTCTTCCCTTCACTGTCGCCCTATACTAGAATGTATTTCACTGTTGCAGTGGAAACATAGGAAGTTATGGTAGATTGTAACACATACGCATGGAATGCCTTTAGAGATTTAACCAAAACATACACCGGCTTTTCCAGGATATTATATTTCACTTCAGCATCACTCAAAACCTGGATGAAGAACGAAATAGGTCATTCATGCCCTTTCTCATCCTTCTTTAGCATCACTACAACTATTGTATGAGGAGAGGCAAAAGAGAAAATCATGAAGGGCTTCCCATAGTATGGACCTATCATCACGGGAGTTTATGCAAATTCCTGCTTGATTCTGTCAAAAGAATCCCTCGATTGACAAGTCCACCTCACTTAACTATTCTTTTTTAGCATTTCAGTGATGCTTCAAATGATCTCGACATAATTAGGTATGAATCTCCTTAGGAAATTTATTCTTCCCAGGAACACTTGCACCTCCTTTTTGTCGAAGGCCATACCCACAACATTTGTCGAAGGTTAACCAAATATTTTTTATCTGTTTAGCGTCACTCTTTGAGAAGAGAGTGAGTTCATCTAGGTAAATCACCATAAAATTATCCTGCTCTCCTATGAAAGCAATGTCCATAGAACGCTGGAATGTGGCACCGACATTTATCAGGTCGAAAGGAAATCAAGCGTACATGAGAGTTCCCCAAGGTGTAGTCAATTTCGTCTTATTTTGGTCTTCCAGGAGGACTACCACTTGATTATATCCTGAGAAGTTGTCCATCATGGACATGCGGGAGGATCCCGCCACCTTTTGTAAGATGTGGTCCACCTTTGAGAGGGGATAGTTGTCTTTGACTGAAGCTCTGTTCAGATTTTGGAAATCCACAAAGAGCCTGATTTCTCCATTCTTCTTCCTAATGGGTACCATGTTCGCCACCCATTCAGAGTACCTTATAGGGACAATGATCTTTTCCTGTAGCAGCTTCTTTGTTTCCATTTCAATAGCTAAGAGAATAACAAGATTGATTTGTCACAGCTTCCACTTGTGAGGCTTAGCATCCTCTTTGAGTGGTATCTTGTGTTATATAATGTTAATGTCAAAAGTCTTTAGATCCTATTATGACCAGGCGAAGACATCTTTATATGATTGGAATAGCCTAAGGTACTGATCTTGGTATTCTTCAGGGACCACTTTCGATAGCTATACCACACTTGGATATTCTTCTGTCCCAATATTCACATCCCTGACAAGCTCATCGAGGGTCATTTTGTTGGGGTTCACCGAGATATCACTCTTGTCAAACAATCTCTTCAATGGTACGATACCCCTGGGAATGACATTTCTCTTTAATTGCATAACATGGTGCCCAACAAGTGTCTCTTCCCATATAGTTTTTGGCTCTTTGCTCTCATCCTTGGTGAGTGAATCAATCACCATATTTGAGAACTCACCCACCATTTCAATAAAATTCTTGATCTCCTCTTCATCCTCCAATAATTACCAATTCTTTACATTGTCTATAATGGACGTGTGGTATCACACTTCAACCTGATATCTGAGCAGGGGATTCTACGGGGAGCAGAAATTACTAGTAGCCATAGCTAGTGAGGTTTCCATTCTCTTCTTATCCCTCAGCATGAACTGGATGTTAAAAGCATAAAATAATTTCTCAACCAAATCCCATACATCATTCTTGTAAGCTTTGAGTCATGGGTATTTAGATTGGAACTTGCTCCTAACTTGCCTCACTAAAAGCTCTGAATATCTGAATACCTTGAGATTATGTATGTTCATGATTTTTTCCATCTGCAATCCCAACAGTAAGGCTTCATAGTCAGCCACATTATTTGTGGCTTCAAATTCCAGCACAAAGGAGAGGGGAACCAAGCATACTTCTAGTTATATACAAAGTACCCTAGCCCTGTTTCCTTCTCATGAGTAAGCTCCATCAAACTGCAAGGCCCATATCTTTTTTTCCTCTATATTGGTAGTATCCTTCTATATTAGAGGACAAACCTTCATTTCTTGTACGAATTTTTCATTCTCCTCGAGCATAAGACAAGAGAATTCACCCACTTTAACATATAGTGGAGAATTTTTCGAACAGTCAGCTTTAGTGATCATCTTCACAAACCTAGATTCTAGGTATAATCTTCTTTCCTCCCCACCAAATACTAGAATAGTGGCATATGTGAGCTCAAGTTTTATTGATCCTCCAATTTTGGAACCCCTAGATCTCGACATCAACATTCAAAATTGAGCTATGATATGAACTACAACAATGTCCATTACCACACTTTTCGCTAGAATATAGGCCAAGTTTACTACCAGATATTTGATCATGCCTAAGAATTTCACTCTCTTTGAATCAAAATAATACAGGTATTTATAAGGCCTGGTAATCTACAACTGGAACTGATCCGTGATAGACAATGGCAAGAGGTTATGTGAGGCATCGGAATCCAGCATACATTTGTGCAATAATAGGTCATGTATAACTAGAGTCACATAGAATGGGGGAGTGGTTGGGTCTTGCTCTTCTACATCAATTCCAAAAACTACCATCGGCCATTCTTCTTGGAGATTGAGGTTGTCAGGTAGAGGTCTTACACCTTGGGGCAACACGAATTGGGACACTTGGGCCTTGTATGAAGGTGGGTTTTAGGAGCTCAGACAGGGGAACCGGGATATTAACTTTGTCTAATTATTTCTAGAGGTTAAAGGGCATGGGAGATTTTTCTGTAATAACTTCTATGAACTGCTCTTTAGGATGGTCGAGTAGTTTCAAGGGTATAGCTATGGACTTCTCAATTTTGGGAGGATCAAAGCCTTGTTTCGTGGAAGATGATGCAATGGCTTTGTGAGGGCCACACTCTTTTAATGGTTTTTTCCCGTTACTGGTAGAACTAGGAGGGGTCTTTTCTATTGATATTGACTCTTCATTTTGTTCTTGTACTTGGGTTCTCTTCCTGGAGGACCTCAAATCATACTTATTGTGGAGTTGAGCTTGCATGAAATCAACGAAATTCCTACAGCAATTATCAATATCTTGGTCTTCTGAAGGGACTTGCTTCTCTTCTTGCTCCTTTTTTAGGGTGATTCCACCCTCCTAATCATCAAAGTAAGCAAGGAATTGATTCTCCTAGCTATCTGTGACTTCCTCGGTCTGTTCCTCCAGCTCTCATTCCAAGTATAGAGGAGGTTGAATGTGGTCTTGTTATTCCTTCCTTTCACGTTGTAGCAGCTTTAGAGGGGGCTTCTGATATTGGGGATTAAACCCACGGTTTTGAATCATTTGGTTGGAATGAGGAAGGTAATTACTTGCCTTCAATTCAAGCTTAACTAGATTATTTGAAAGGTTCTTGATCAACTTATTCATTTCTCCCATTATATATTCTTTTGATTCCCTGTCCTGATTTGAGGTAGAAGCCTCCACCTTGCTGTTTCTTCTGGCTTCATGCTCTATATTCCCTTTGAATGTCCAAGTAGAAGGAAATTTTTCTTCTACCTCCAGTGCATCAGTCCAGATCTGATCTAGAGATATGGATTTTCTTTCTCTTAGGGTGAACCCAAACTCTAGTTCGAAAGCTCCTGTGAAGACCACCTTAGCATCTACTTAGGGGGCTTTATTTCAGCAGGGAAATTATTATTGAACGTCCTTATGAATTTGGTTACATCCTCATTGTGTCTCTTTTTAAGAGCATTGAACTCTCTAAGAATGTATCCATGGTCCCTCTTTTCTCCCCATTTTAGTTTGAAGAAATCCTCCATTTCTTCCAAAGTGGTGACTGTGTTATCAGATAGAGACTTGAACCAGTTTTGAGCCTCTCTATCCAAGGATTGGAAGAAAAGCCTCAACACCACATCTAAGTGCTCTACATTCACATTCTCATTAAATGCACAGAATTTTTCAATATGTCTCTATACATAAGTACTATCTTCCCCTGTGAAATGAGGCATGACATTTAAATAATCTCAAGGCATATCATTCAATACTCAGGGTAGAGCGAACAAAGCATACTTGTTCAGGAGGAATCCAGGCACAACCATGGGGGGTGGTGGTGGTAAACTATGAGGATGATTTGGCTGTGGTAGAACAGGTATATGGTGAGTAGATGTTGAGATATTTATCTGTGAAGAGGTTAGGTCCGTATATTACTAGTATAGTCCCTTATTTTTATTAGTGTAACCCCCTTATTGTTATTATTGTACCCTTGTAACCCCCATTTTGTTATTATTATGCCCTTAAATTATTATTCTTAGGTTGGCTAGGATTACATTGTGGCCCACAAGGATTACATTATGGGCACATGGACTCCTATATATAGAAAGGAGGTTTTGTAAATTGTATCATCCAATAATTTTTCATTTATGTAATGTATTGGAGGTTTCCCCCTCGAAGTGGCTTATTTCTAAGGCATTAATATCTCTTTTCTTCTATTTTTGGAGTTGGCTACACAACATTTGGTATCAAAGCTTCGGATTCTAGGGTTTCGTTGCTCCAAATAGGTCATCGTGGCATTTTTTCTATAAATTTTTTTCTATGAAGCTTCAGAAGATGAAATTTTTGGGGTGCGAAGCTGAAATCCTAAGGAACATCATCAGAAAATCTTAGAGCTTTTTTCACAATATTTTCAGAGATATGATCTGCGGAAGTTAGGTCTTTTTTCAGGCTCCTAAATAGGTCATCGTGGTGTTTGCACTATAATGTTTTTTCTACGAAGGGTCAGAATCTGAAATTTTTAGGGTTTGAATCTGAAGTCCTAAGGAAACGTGTCAAAAAATTTCAGATCTTTTTTCGTAATATTTTTGGAGATATGATCTATGGAAGGTAGTGCTTTTTCAGGCTCTAGAATTTCATCTCAAATAGGTGATCATGGGAAAATATTCATAACTCTCTCTCTAAGCATCGGATTGGAGTGCCGTAAAAATTGATTGCAAGTAAATGGATTTTAGTTTCTTGGCTATCAATTTTAGAGCTGAAGGATGAAAAATTCACACGTGGAAAGTCTTACAAGTGCACTCTACTGAACCAGTCCATAATTATGTCATTGTGGGAGATTGGACACAACTTTGTCTTGGAGAATCAAAATCAGGTCAGAACTATGGCATTCGAAAGATAATTCGGAGGGCTATGTTGGTTCTGAAATTCAAATATTGAAGTGCTGCAATAATAGGGATAATCCAATTTCAATATTAAGCTCCTCAAAAGAAAGAAAAAGGTGTGTATTTGTTTTTCGAATTGCATAAGTCTTGTTTGAAGAATCAATTTGAATTGATTCCAAGGGCATATTGTATAATAGATATCAGTATTGGGTTATAAAATATGCCTCGTAAAAATAATTCAACACCCATTAAGCCTTCAGAAGGCTCTACTATGACTCATGAAGATGAATAATTGCAACAGATCTATCAAAATTACAATAGCAAGTGCAACAAATTTCACTTTCGCAAAGAGCAACAAAAAATGAAATGGAAGTTTTGAAGAAAGGCGTGGAATAGAAGATGGACGGTTTGAAGAAAGGCATGGAAGCTAAGATGGATGGCATGGAAGCTGGCATGGAAGCTAAGATGGATGACATGAAAGACAACATGGAAAACAACATGGAAAACATGAAGAATGATCTAAAAGCAGACATCAAAGGTTTGAAAAAGTTGATACAAGGGTACACTGGTAATGGTGAAAAGATAGTAGAAGAAACTCATGATGAGAACAAAATAAATTTTAATTGTGATTTCATAAACTCTAATGTTGGCAGGAAGAACCACCATATTCCAAAAATGGATATGAGGAAGTTTGATGGAAAGGATCCTGTAAAATGGATACTACGGATGGAGCAATATTTTGATCTTCATAACATGCAAAACACACAAAAGGTACACATTGCAACTTTACATTTAGAACAAAATAATTTTGTATGGTATCGATGGCTTTGCTTTCGTAAAAAAATTGTCACTTGATCAATTTCTGAGAGAAATAATGCTTGTATGAGATACAGAAAACACCCTCTTTGTAATTGATAAATCTCAAACAAAAAGGGTTAGTGAAATATATTGAGGACTTTCAAAAATTAATATAAGGGTAACTGATATTCCAGAGGGACACAATATTGATGTCTTCATAGGGACTTTAAAGGATAACATTGAACATGAAGTTCACATTTGGGAACCTGATTCATTAGAAAAGGCATTCATGTTGGCAAGAAAAAATAAATGTAAAATTATTGCGACAAGGAAGCCTACCACTCACATATATAAATATGGAAGTGTTGCTACTCCTAGACCTCCACAACCTACAAGGTTGAAAATACAACAACTGGAAGAAAAAAGAGAAAAAGGGCTTTGCTACAGTTGTGATAGAAAATACACTAAAGGTCATAAGTGTGCTGAGAATAAATTATTTTACATAGATTGTGAAGAGGAAGAAGAAAATGAACAAGAAGGGGATATACACCAGGAACAGTCCCTAGAAGAGGATGAAAGGAATCCGACCATATCGTGTAATGCGCTAGTAGGAATTAACACTCCTCAAACTCTCAATATAGAAGAACATATCAAGAAGAAAAAGGTAATAGTGTTGATTGATTCATGTAGCACCCATAATTTTATTCATTGTAAGGTAGTCAAGAAATTAAATTGTTTCCTATACCCAGCACCAAAATGTCAAGTGATGGTTGCAAATGGAGGACCTATAAATTGCTCTGGAAAATTCCATAATATCAAGATATACATGGGGGAATATGTATTGAATAGTCCAATGCTTTCCATCCCAATGGGAGGTGTTGATGTTGTACTAGGAGTACAATGGTTACAATCTTTGGGGACGATAGATTTTAATTTTGAAGAACTTTTCTTGAATTTTTTTTCGGAAGGAAAGGAAATCGAATTAAGGGGTATCGTAGGGAAGCCAAGAAATATAATAAGCTCTAATGTCATGAAAAAGCTTCTGAAGAAAGAACAACGAGGCGTAATTTCACAATTATGCTCACTAGAAGTTCCAACATCAAAATCATCTATTTCTCTAGATCTCCAAAAAGTCTTGGACAATCATTCCAACGTGTTTGATACTCCCAAAGGAATCCCACCTATTCGTGATCATGATCATGCTATTCATTTGATTCCAGGAAGTGTTCCTCCAAACATCAGGCCTTACAGATATCCTTATGTCCAAAAGAGTGAAATTGAACATATGATTGCAAAAATGTTAGAGGTTGGTATAATTCAACCTAATCAAAGTTCTTTCTCTGCTCCAGTATTATTGGTGCACAAGAAGGATGGATCATGGCGCATGTGTCCGAGTTATAGGGAGCTCAATAAGCTCACTATTAAGAAAAATTTCCCATTCTTTTGTGATTGATGAATTATTGGATGAATTACATGGAGAAATTTATTTTACCAAGTTCGATATTCATTCAAGATATCATATGTTTAGAATGAAGACTGAAGGTATTCCAAAAACAACATTTCAAAATCATGAGGGTCATTATGAGTTTTTGGTCATGCCTTTTGGCCTTACCCATGCACCTTCTACATTTCAAGGGTTGATGAATTCCATTTTCAAAAACTTCCTTAGAAAATTTATGTCAATATTTGTTGCTGATATAGTAATCTATAGTATGTATTGGAAGGATCATGTTCAAGACATTGATAGGAAGCTCAAACTATTGGAGCATAAAAAATTATATGCAAAAACCTCCAATTGTTTCTTTGGAGTACAAGAGGTGGAATATCTGGGTCATATTTTATCCCAGGGGGATGATAATGTAGACCCTGACAAAATTAAAACCATTAAGGAATGGAAATTTCGCACAACCATAAAGAAGTTACGATGATTTCTCGAGTTAACATGGTATTATCGCAAGTTTGTTAAGAATTATGGGAGAATAGCAGCACCTCTAACAACATTATTGAAGAAAGATGCATTTTCATGGACTCCTGAAGCAACTAAGGCCTTTGAACGTCTTAAGAAGGCAATGTGCCTAGCACCGGTCTTAGCTACGCCAGACTTCACGAAAACCTTTATTGTGGAATGTGATGCCTCGGGAAATGGAATTGGTGCAGTTTTAATGCAGGAAGGAAGACCCATTGCTTTTGAAAGTCGTCCAATCAAAGGAAAGTATTTACAGAAACCTATTTATGAGAAGGAAATGTTATCAATACTGCATGCACTAAAGAAATGGCGAACTTACCTAATGGGAAGACACTTCAAGGTAAAAACTGATCATGATAGTCTTAAACACTTTTTGGAACAAAGACTATGTTCAGAAGAGCAGCAAAAATGGGTCACAAAGATGTTGGGTTATGACTTTGAAATAATCTACAAAAAAGGAAAGCTTAATGTTGTTGCAGATGCACTCTCAAGAAATAATGAAGAGGTGGAAGAATTTCTTTGTGCCATTTCTATTATCCAACCAGATTGGATAACCAAAGAAAGAGATGAATGTAAGAAGGAAAAATATGTATGGACACTCATTCAAAAGTTGTAGCATGATCCTAGTACATCTGATACATTTAGTTGGAAAAATGATTCCTTATGGTACAAGATCGCTTGTATCTTTGTAAGAATTCCCAACTAAAACTAAATATTCTTCTGGAATTGCACACTTCTCCTTTAGGAGGACACTCAGGATTTTTAAAAACTTACCACAGGGTGAAGAAATATTTTTTTTGCGATGGCCTTAAATCTGATATTCAAAATTTTGTGGCGGAATGTTTGTTTTTCTAGCAGAATAAAGTTGAGACAATTAAGACATCGAGATTTATACAACCTTTATCCATTCCAAGTCAATGTTGGAAGGAGATTTCAATGGATTTTATCACAAGTTTACCTAAGTCCAAAGGAAAGAGTGTCATCATGGGGGTAGTTGATAGACTTACCAAGTATGAAGACTTTTGTGCATTATCTCATCCATTTAAAGCAAGTACAATAGCTACTACATTTATGGATAGAATTCAAAAGCTACATGGAAGCCCAAAGGTTATTGTGAGCGACAGAGATCCTATTTTTACTAGAAATTTTTGGATGGAGTTATTTTCTTGTTTGGGTACTCAATTAGCTCATAGATCATCTTATCATCCTCAATCTTATGGTCAAACTGAGATAGTAAATAAATGTTTGGAAGGATATCTTCATTGTTTTGTATCTGATAAACAAACATAATGGGTCAAGTGGTTACTTCTCGCTGAATGGTGGTATAACACTTCCTTCCATACTGCAACAAAAATGACCCCATTTATGGCACTTTATGGATATGATCACATCCATCACATCATATTTAAGGGAAAATTCGAAGGGTCAAGTAGTGGAAGATCACATCGAGCATTAGCAAGAAGTTCTGCAACTCTTAAAGGATAACCTGAATTTGGCACAAAATCGAATGAAACAACAGGCAGATCAACATCGCAGTGAGAGAAGTTTTGATGTAGGATATTGGGTATTTTTATGGCTACAAACATACAAACAAATCTCCCTTAAGCAAGCTAAGAAGGATAATAAATTATCGCCAAAGTACTATGGTCCTTACAAGGTGCTGTAAAATATTGGTACTATGGCATACAAATTGGAGCTTCCTGCTTCTTCGCAAGTGCATCCAGTTTTCCATGTTTCATGCTTAAAGAAGGTTATAAGTGAAAATCTTCCAATTCAAACAATATTGTGAGAACTTGATGAGGAAGGAAAAATCATATTGGAACCTAAAGTGGTCACGGAAACAAGAACTCGATAGCTACGAAACTGATCAATTTCAGAGTATCTCATCAAGTGGAAGGACTTACCCACTGAAGATTCTACATGGGAGGATGAGAATTTTATACAAAAGCACCCAGAGCTACTCTAGTGTTGAGGACAACACTTTTTTGAAGGAGAGGGGCATGTTAGGTCCATATATTACTAGTATAGTCCCTTACTGTTATTAGTGTAACCCCCTTATTGTTATTATTGTACCCTTGTAACCCCCATTTTGTTATTATTATGCCCTTAAATTATTATTTTTAGGTCGACTAGGATTACATTGTGGCCCACGAGGATTACATTATGGCCACATGGACTCCTATATATAGAAAGGAGGTTTTGTAATTTTTCATTTATGTAATGTATTGGAGGTTGTCCCCTCGAAGTGGCTTATTTCTAAGGCATTGATATCTCTTTTCTTCTATTTTTGGATTTGGTTACACAACATAAGAGCTTTGGTGTGTTGTAACTTATTTGACTTCTTTAGCCTTAGGAGTAGGGTGCAAGTGAGGCATAGATGTATCAGTGGATTCATCTTCATCTTTTATGGTTGAATTGGATAAAGCAGAGGTTTCTCGAGGATACTCAAGTACGCAGGCTATGGATCCAGGGCCGTAGATGTCAGCATTATGAGAGGAGGAAGAGAAATATTCTAGAGAAAATTAGGGCAGGTCAGCCTGGCAGGGTTGCTTCTCCCTCCAAATTCTCTTAAATATGATCTTCTTAGGATGAGATATAGAAGGGGTTCTCTACTACTAAGTATCTGATCAGGTATGAGGCCTGGTGTAAGCTAGGATTACACTTGATTTGAACTTTCATAATAGTGGAGTCTCCAAGGTGAGGGATATGCAACTCTCAACCCTTTGTTCTCAACTGATTGAAAGGTGAATATAATTTCGAATCCCAGGGAAAATATTTTCTAATTTGTTCCCTAAAAATGGCCCCAAAAAGATGTTGTAGATCCTAGAGACAGCCTTGAGTTGCAAAAGACCATTTCCTAGGACATCTTAAAAATTAGAGGTTAGATGTATACAAGTATATGGATTCCTCTAACAGAATATGAATTAAGAGAAGTAATGGTTTTGGTGGTTTAGGAATGGAGAATATTTTTTAGTATTATTCCTTTCAATTACCCGATACTGCAAGAGGTCTCAAGAGGATGAATGATTGGATGGTTTTAAAATGGGCCAAGTATGAAACAATGAGAAGAGGCTTTCAAATTATGTAGAGGTGCAGAGCAAGGATGGAGGAGGAATTCACAAAAGATAGGGTTAATACCCTTAATAATATATCTCTCGTGAACTCAGAGGAAACATATGTAAGTGGAATATGACTAACAGTAGAGATTTGTGGAGCATGAATTAAGGAAGTGTAGAAAGTTTGATACATGAATTTTATACATAAACGAAGTCATTAATGGAAATGCATACTTCCAGTAGCTACATTACACAAATCATCAAAGCAACAGAACATTGAAAGATGATTACACATAACAGTAGATTAGTGATAAAAAAAGAGAAACAAATACGTATTGCTCGTTGCCCCATATAAAATCCAAATAAACAACATTGTATCATATTAAGTTCAAAAAATTCTCCCAAATATGTATCTTAGAGCATAGGGAGCACAATTATACAAAATTACAACAAAATTCCCCAAAATTTAGAACCTTTCTTTCATCTTAGAAAATTATACATATAGAGTTATCCTTTAGGGTTTACGATCGAATAATCACTCATGATTAGGCCAAACATGTGAAAATCAAAATATCCTAACAAACAAACTGAGCGTGCATCAAGCAATCACTCCTGTAACAGAAAATCAAAGCATAATCAAGTGAAATCAGGATTTCTCCAACAAAACATCTTAATCAGAAAGTAAAAGAAACAAAATTATGGGCCGCGTAGGCCAAGTCCTGGAATATTACTTGGGGATGGTGAGGAGTGACCATGAACATGTCGGCAGTATGGTTTCCACCACTTGATTTCAGCTACTAGCAAAAGGCCTCCACTTCCTCGTTCTCATGATTCACATTAACCGTAAGGAAATCACCAGCTGTGATGCGTGTCATCCACTCTTTAGTGGAGGTTTCCTGGATCAATTCAATAAACCATAGCTGCGTTGTTCCACTAAAAACCAATGTTTGTGTTGGAGATGAAGGGGAGATGAAGTAATGGTGAGGTTATCAAGATATCTATCAAGGAAAGAGAGGAAAAAAGGCCATGGAAGGGCTATTGATGACATGGATGGAGGGTGGGGCCCGAACCGATATCGCAAATCATAAAACATATGTTTTACATAAGAGAAGCGATAGGTAAGAGCTAAAACTTGCAAGGAGCGATGTGTGGTGAGTGGGGGAGGTGACGTGGTAGATAGAGGTGGGACTACCCACGCATCGTAAATCACAATATTTGCAAATGAGCAGTGGAGGGTAATGGTTATAAAATGAAATTTCTGAAATGCGATGGGAAGAGGATGTGACGTGGCACGAAAGAGGTGGGGACCACCCGCACATCGCAGATTAGAGATCGCAAGCTTTAGTTGTGACCAGAGGAATGTAAGAGGTATATATCGCGGGGATAAATGTGTGACAAGTGGGGAGATGTTAAGGGTGGTAATTAATATTACACATATTATATTTAATATATATCATACGTAATGGTTTTTGGGATGCAACAATTAATCATAGCTTTGGATCATATTACCTTGACTGTGACACTTTTCTCTTTTCATTGCATGTCATTTCGCCCGACCTGCACTTGAATTTCTTGGCCTTCTCCTTGAACATTCACATCTATGACCTGTTATTTCCTTATAGGGATCACTTCTCCATGTTGAGTGAGGTCACAGGAAAACTATTATATTGTTGCACATGTTAAAGTTTAGTTTCAACAAAACTCTTGTAATGTTCCTAAAATGGGAACTACTACACTACTGGGAATAATCTGAGTTATTACCAATGTGGAGCTTCAGCAAACCATGAGCTTGGAAATGTAGAACATCTAATTATATGTCTAATAACATAATACCATCATATGAAATAACCTTAGCAACAAGATGATCTATATTCTCCTTCCTAGGTGGGGAAATGGAACAATATAGAGCATAAAATAGCCGTCTTCAGAAACGCTACACAAGTGAGAAATGGGACTTGGATCCCTTATAAGACATTATATAAAACTCACATGCATATTTTGAGGTGAAAAAAGTCAATATATCTCATATAAACAGATCTCCCAAGTCTATGTAGCTAAAACAAGCCAAAACACCATATCCTTGCTCATGCAGCAACTACTGAAGCAAGGAATGTGTTATTCTAATGAGGGTTTCTACAGAAAATGATGAAATAATTCTGATATAGAGTTTCTATTAATCATACAACAAATAAATAGAGGTTTAATGTCTTATACAACAGAAACAAGACACCTGGCAAAGGTTTCCGGCAAAATACATGAATAACAAATAGTACTGCAGAAAATAATGCAGCTACTGCATCTCTATATTATAAATGGCTGAATATGACATGAGACAATAGAATAATACAAGGAAATGGCCCTATTCCTCTTATTAGCACTCTCGGAGGGAAATAAGCACCTCCTTCTTAAAGACTAGCATAAAATCAAAGGGTGCAACCCTACTGCTGCTGCCCCTGCATAAAAGATGTAGCTTACTGAAGGGAATTGTGCTATGGTTGAATGTAGATGAATTGCCCCAAGAAAAATGCTAATATTAAGCTCAAATCCTTCGCTCTTGATCCCTTAAGAAAGCTGATCCAAAGAGAGGATGGAATTCCCGCAAGGTAATTCTCTGCACTAAGCAGTGTAGAAACTCCAACTAAAAAGCTGAAGCTTGCAATTAGTCACAAGACTAAGATAGCTGAATACATGAATGAATTCCATTTGATGATATTTCTTCCTTTTATCTTTGTTGAGCCTCCTCACCACAGACCCCACACAATGTTGAGGTGACTTCCTCATCAGGCTTCCTCTTTCAAAACTACGCTGCCCTAGCTACCTTCCCTCCTCTTTATGATAGCGCTATTAAATTGGTCAACTATAAATAATCCACCTAAAATGCATATTTTCACATTAATGGATCTTTAATCTAGTTTTCATATGTGTCTTTAGGCTAATATTTGTTCACATTGAGCTAGTTTACTTGATTGTTTCTTCTTCCTCAAGAATGGATGTTGACATAGTCAAACTTGACTGTGTCTCCATCTAATTTGTCCTTGTTCAGACTTGGAAGTGTAAAATAAGCTTCTAAGGTGATCTCATTCCTTACTAAGGTGGAATTTATTCATATTTTATTATTCATGGGCCTCCTTTCCCATTTATTCCTCTCCTAGGTGAAAGCATCAAAATCTAATATTCTAATTTGCTTGTTTGCAAATTTTGGAATATTACAGTCCTCACCTCCCAAATGTTGCTTGTCCTCAAGCAACTGCAAGGATAGGACTGAAGAGAATCCTCTCCTCCCATGTATTGACCTCATAAGATGAATTCTCCCAAGGGTCAAGGTGTTGCATCATCAATATATCTCCAAGTTGCTCCTCCCAAGTGTGTAAGCTATCTAAATAGCTGACATTATGTGACAGTGAAAAATCTATGCAAGCAACAATGGGATGTTTGAAGGTCCTCTTGAAGCATGAGGGCTGATTTATATTGGGATTCATCATCCCCATTTTATTCTCTCCTCCCCAAGCTATCAACCAAGAAAAATGAGTCACCCTCCAAATTGGTAACTCATGCAAATCATCCTCCACCTGAAGCTCTGGCAAAGTAGGTGGGCTGAAATTCTGGTCATGGTAGACATAGTAGCCTACCCCATGCTTCCTTCCTCTGCACTTAAGACAAGTGTAGAGGATTTTCTGATCTTGGGCTGCAATAATGTTGCCCTCCAATGGCAAGAAGGAAACTAGACCTCCAAAGGTCCCTCTCCCAGCGTTTTCAATCAAGCTGGCCCAAACCATCTCATACATGATGGACAGGAAATTACCATCATATGGCATCCCATCCATCTCATGGACCTCCTCATTAAGAAACAAAAATGTTGCTGTAGAGGCCATGTCTCTTCCCATGCTCACTTTAGAGCACGTAATGCAGAAAGTGTGGGGATGCTCCTCCCCCAAGAACACACCCACTCCATGTGTTCCTCCTCCAATCATGCTCCTCACATAGGAAAGAATAATATCAGTAAATAGGAACATGATCAGCACCATAATGAGAGAACGACTAAAGGTTTTGTGTTGTGCTGGAAGGTTCCAACAGTCTCCAAGTGGTCACAGCCCAGTCTTCCCCACCACAGCCTCAGATAGTGGTATGGCAAGTTGTCTCTTGACAAGTGGTTTTATGTATAATTCATCACACCCACTAGTAAATCGTAGATGGTTGAATACGTCAATTGAGCACATAAGAAGTAACCACATACTTGCCCCATATCATATAGTAGATGGTTGCCTCCATCATGATAGCTGGCCAAAAATAAACCATGGAGCCTAAAGAAGAAATTTCCCCTTTAAAGAGAAATGCACTGCAAAGAAATGGTAAGAGCATGCAAATATTGTGTGGTACAATCAATAAATGCAAAAATAGAATTCTTACCATGAAATTAAGACAAGATGGTGACAAGATCTATAGATGAATCCTCCATAGTAGTATGACATACCCATATCAGGAGGAATGACTCACATGCTGTATGAAGATCCTCCACCTCATGCCTGGAAACCCAAGTCAAGGAGAACATACCATAATGAAAAATGATTCCATCCACTCCTCTAGCAATATCATCTCCTTTATGCCCACCAAGTGCATCAAATATGAAGTGATCATGGGAACACTCCATCAACAAGTTGTTGCTCAATAGTGAAAATGTTGTGGGCCTATGAAAATAGGCTCCTGCCAACTCATAAATCCATTCTCTGACATTTCCAATGTCAAAGAATCCTCCCATGATGTTTCCATCTCCTCCCATTGCAACATCCTACAAAATGTGAGAGAAATTCTACCTTTTCTCTCTCTCAATCCTCCAAAGCAACAAATTCCTTTGCTGCCTCATCATTCCTCCATCATACAACCCATGTGGTGAAAATATCACATCATCATAATGCTCCCACACTTCTTGCCATATTATGCAAGTACCCTGCCAAGTACTCTCCTCTCACATACCCTTGGAAAATGGATATGCCTCATGATGGCCAAACTATCTCAAGAGTAGCCAACGGAGTTTTGCCTCTTGCTACCCAATATCATAGAGTTACAAGTAACTTTCCAACTTCCTGCTCTCTATCTGCATCCCCTTTTCCACCGATGGATGCCTCCTATCCTCCTCCATCTTGGTACTCCTCCAAAGGAGACTACCATCTTCCCATTTCAGATTTCCCTTATTGCATTTCATGGAGTGCTGAAATGCTTCCTCTAGGATATCCCTTAGAGAAGATCACATGTCCATAGCCATCTTAAATCTATCAAGATCCAAAGGTGAAGTAGGTAAAGCCTCTTCACTACTATTGTTTGGTAGTGCTGATAGTCTCTCCAATGACATAGTTGCTGCCTCATACTCCATTTCAAAATTTATGTCATCCTCCAAAATATCACACTCCAACCTCAAAGGTTTTGTGTAACTCATTAATGATACATGAGAATAATGGTTCATCTGCCCCTTGAACCATTCAAGTTTGCACAACGTAGTGCAATCCTGCTATCCTACCCCAACAATAGTGTTTGATCTTGGGCCATATGAATACATATTTCTACAACTTTTGGAAGGATTTGTTGCAATAAGTAAAAGTAGAAATCTTCCCATACCTTGATGAGTTGCGGGAACCCCATGTAGTGCTGCAAAGGCTCCTGCTTCCAATGTAATGGCTGCTCTAACTGCTAATGTAGAAGGCTACTCTTACAATGTTGTGATAGCACTGGTACTTGTTTCTTCCCATGGTGGTGTGGACCTTCTCTCTTCTGATCTCTCTCCATCAAAGGTTCTGATCAGCTCTTGAGTGAACTCAAAAAAAGAAGTCACTCTTGTGTGGTTTAAGTGACCGCACCACCAAGCATTGGCTTCACCCTCCAGGTGCAGCTCTGCAACTTCTGCTACCTCCCTCTCTACCTCTAGATGAAGTAGGAAGCATGCCTCGAGCTTCCTTGCCCAAGATCTTGCTGTATTTCACCCATCAAATGTAGACAATAGGAATCTATTACCTTTAATTTCTCCCTTTTTGCAAGGTCTTCCTTCTTCTCTCAGTTCAATAAACTGAGGAAAATCTAAGGTAGCTTTGGAAGCCCTAGGTTGGCACTTGTATTCTGCAAAATACCCACTCAGGATTTCATGCTCTAAATGGTCTCCTTACTGTCCACTTCCTCTATGAGAACAAGAAGTGCATGCATCTTCTTCTACTTCTTGAAACCTTCTAGAGGTCTCTCTGCAAATCTCTGCTCCTTGAAACCCTTTTGGAGTTTCAATGCATTTCTCTTCTTCTTTCTTCTTGGATATGAAAATGGATGAGAGTAAGCTCATCCTATCCATAATTTTTTTCTCCTCTCCTCTTTATCTTCTGATTGGATCTGAAATCCACAGGCTGAGCCAAGATGGCATCTTCGACACCACTGTAATGTTCCTAAAATGGGAACAACTACACTATTGGGAATAATCTGAGTTATTACCAATGTGGATCTTCAAAAAAAAATGAGCATGGAAATGTAGAACAGCTCATTTGATTTCCAATAAAATCATACCAGCATATGAAAGAACCTCAGCAACAAGATGATCTATATTCTCCTTCTTGGGTGGGTAAATGCAACAATATAGAGCATAAAATTTTGTCTTTAGAAAAAACCGCTATAAAAGTGAGAAATGGCACTTGGATCACTTAGAAGACATGATATAAAACTCACATGCATATTTGGAGGTGAAACAAATCACACTAGCTCATATAAACAAATCTCCCAAGTCTATGTAGCTAAAATAAACAAAAACCCTATAACCTAGCTCATGCAGCAATTACTGAAGCAAGTAATGTGTTATTATAATGAGGGTTTTTTGTAGAAAATGATGAAATAATTCTGATATAGAGTTTATATTAATCATACAGTGAGGAAATGGAGGTTTAACCTCTTATACAACAGAAACAAGACACCCGGAAAAGGTTTCCGGAAAAATGCATGAATAACAAACACTAGTGCAGAAAATAACATAGTTACTACATCTCTGTATTATAAATGGCTAAATGTGACATGGGATAGCATAATAATACAAGGAAATTACCGTAGGCCTCTTATTAGCACTCCTGGAGGGAAATAAGAACCTCCTCCTGAAAGACTAGCATAAAATCAAAGGGTGAAACCCTCCTGCTGCTGCCCTGCATAAAAGACGCAGTTTACTGAAGGGAACTATGTTGTGGCTGAATGTAGATGAATGGACCCAAGAAAAATGCTGAAATGAAGCTCAAATCCTTCCCTCTTGATCCCTTAAGCAAGCTGATCCAAAGAGAGGATGAAATTCCGGCATGGGAATTCTTTTCACTAAGCAGTGCAACAACTCTGGCTAAACAGCTGAAGCTTGCGATTAGTCACAAGACTAAGATAGCTGAATACATGAATGAATTCCCTTTGATGCTATGCTTTCCTTTTATATTTGGTGAGCCTCCTCACCCTGGACCCCACACAATGTTGAGGTGACTTCCTCATCAAGCTTCCTCTTTCAAAACTGTGTTTCCCTAGCTAGCTTCCCTCCTCTTTGTGACAACACTGTTGACTTGGTCAATTGGAACTAATCCACCTAAAATGCCTCTTTACACATTAAGGGATCTTCAATCCAGTTCTCATATGTGTGTGTAGGATGATCCTTGTTCACATTGAGCTAGTTTACTTGAGTGTTTCTTCCTCCTCAAGAATGGATGTTGACTTAGTCAAACTTGACTATGTCTCCATCTAATTTGTCCTTGTTCACACTTGGAAGTGTAAAACCAAATCCTAAGGTGATCTCCTTCCTTACTAAGGTGTAATTTATTCATATTTTATTATTCATGGGCCCCGTTTCCCATTTATTCCTCTCCTAGGTGAAAGCATCAAAATCTAATATTCCAATTTGCTTGTTTGCAAATTTTGGAATATTACAACTCTCTAAAATGAAATCTCTCCATGAAATGGAATCTCTCAGCAGCAAACTCTCTCCTTAAGGATAAAAATTAACACCTCTAGAGACTGAGTGGTTTTTCTGTAGAAGAAAACTCTTCACATAAGCACAAATATCACTGAACACCTTTTAGAGAAAGAGTGTTTCCTTTCACATGCAAGCATAATAATGTTATTTTGTGCTCAAGACTTTGATAATCAATTGATTGAAGGTTCTAATGAAACATCTTTGCACGAATATATTTATATTTGTATAATTAGGCATACGTGTCGAGTTGTGCAAGAAACTTGTTGTAGCTCCTATAGGCAATCCTCGGGTTCAGGAGAGGTTAGTGCCTAGGAAATATTTTTCTCTCTTGAATATGGATTCAATACTAGTCAAGATATAAATGTAAAATAATTTAAATATTTGGTTCAATAACACTTTTGAGAGGTAGATTCAATATACACATAAAGAGTATATCATCCTCAAGAATAATGTTCAGGTGTAATGGCCTACACGCAGAAACTGTAGATTGATTTGTTGTTGTAGTAAATATGGAAAGGAGAAATAAAAGGAATAAACCTAGTGAAAAGGGTTTTAAAGAAACAAAATCTTATTTTATAAAAACAATTAAAATCATGAAAAGATAAAGGAAATAAAGTGCATAAATTATGTAGTGCATTTTAAGGCCCTTGACTCAATATCTCACAGGTACTTTCTTCTATATCATAACACAGGTAAATCTACAATGTCATAGGTACTATTTGCTATTACATAACATAGATAAATCTACAATCTCACATGTATCATCTCCTACATTATAACACAAGTAAATCTATGATTTAGGAGTAAATCCACTAGCTATAAATTGTACAATTTCTGAAGAAGAACACATGAAGTGATACACAGAGGAAGAAAAAATACTAAATATTATAATGCTTGGAATCACCATAAAATTATTCATTAATCTTCAAAAATGAAATACATGTCATAGTCCCAAACTTGCAAAACATGAAAAACAATTACAATCTCTGAAATAGGAAAATAGAACCAAGACTTGGAAACTCCTCTGAAAATAGAATTTGGAACCCTTACTACTGAGATCCTATTCCATTTTATATGGAGAGAGAGAGCTCAAACAATAGTTACAAAATATCTCAAATGCTACAATTATCTACAATGCCCAGTTGTTTGAGCATGCGAATGGCCTGACTATCCTAATGATTAGCTAACAAGCTTTATTATTTTCTTGGAAATGCAAAAGTAACAGAACATGGAAAGCATGAGCTTTCATAACTGACATAGAAAAATATCTCCATTGTTGATTCCTCTTATTTTTTAAGGTGGAATCATGTTCCAATAACTATTTTTATGGTGGGTTGATCATATTGACACCCCTATATCATTATATTCCTCCCACGATTACCTTCCAATTCACATGTTTCTTTCTCCCTCTAGCTACTTGGATTGTCCCTTTTTGGAGCTGGTCTTGATTTGGTGTGGTGATATTGGAGGTGCTTTGTACTAGATAATGATAGAATGATATTGATATCTTACCACCCATTCATCGTCCATACTCTCTATAGTGCAGTATGGGAGCCTTCACATATTGTAACTCTATTAAAAGAAACATTACAAAATAACAAAATTTTGATTTCCTTCAGCTCCCTTTTTCTTAAACCCCTTATATTTTTTCCACCATAGGACTTGTTGTTGTGACATGATGCTAAGTCCTTCAGAATCCTACAAGAAGCCTATCTCTTAATGTATTTTCTCTTTGTATTTGGATTTTCTGAGCTCCATGACGAAATGATATTCAACATCAGAGCACCGCAAGGATAGTAACTTTTTTCAAAATGAGTTTTCACTGGAGTTTTGATCCATTACAATTTGGTGTTCATCCCTGCTATGTGACCTTGGTTATTTAGGTCCCTACAAAAAAGTGATGTTAAACATCAAAGCCCCTTCCATCATTAGATCATAAGTTTCCCATAAAAAATTAGACAGGATTTATCGAAACTCTAACCTCAGAAATTTTGACCTCCGAGATGACAACATGTTGATGTCATCAAATTCATGTGGCACCTCCTTAGTGGTGACATGTGTCACATAAATTTTCCACAATAGGACACCCCAAAATTCTAAAACTAACTACCATGTGTCCTTCGTACTTCCATGTAATGTAGGCGTGATCTCCCTCGTCAGCTTCTTGGGGCCAATCATCTGCTGCCATGTGTCTTAGTATATTAGAGACAAAGGATATTTGGGTGATTTCATTTTGTAGAAATTTCCTTTGTAATTCTTGTCCTCCACAGCCCTAGTCACTTCCAAAGGAATTTAAATTTTTAAGGAGTGACAAAACTCTTAGGTTCTGATATCACTCTTCTTTGAGGTCTGACCTCCTGAAGTTTGGGTTCCGATGTTCCGAACTTCTGGAATTTTGTTGTTCCTTCTAATATCGAGTTCTAATATTCTAAATCCTCCAACCATTACCTTTATCCAATGTTTTGATAATTGACTATCGAATTTTGACCCACCCTTTTGATTTCACCCTTCGAATTGTGTCTCTCCGTTTTGATTTCATCTCTCGAATTTTGGCTCTCCTTTTTTGAGTTCTCTTTAGTTAGCCAATATTTCACTAGTCCTCCTTTGTACCAGGGATGAAAAATACTACCGTTTGAGAAAAATACAAGATGGTATGATGGATAACAACATTGGCTCCAATTGGGGATAGTGTGTTGAAGAAATACATTATGAACATGTAGATTAGTAGCCTTCGCCATTCGGTTATAGAATAAATTTATTTCCGTGAATAAGAAACACAAAAATAAGTAAGAAATAAAAACATGACTACTATGTATAATATTTTAATGGTATATACAATGGGTGAAAATTGACTTCTTTAATACTACAAATATAGCTTGAGAAACTTCCCGTTCATAGGTACTTCAAGAACTTCACCATCTAGTAAGAAGGTGTTATTTCGTTTTTATTTAGATACCTTGAAAGGTATAGACCATAAGGGTTCAAAACTCCCATTTTTTTCCTTTGTCCTCTCTCCTAACATCCCATCTGAATAACAAATCTCCTGGATATAAGGATTTTTCCCTTGCATTTTTGTCAAAAAAAACCTTCATTTTTTCCTCATATTTAATCACATTTTGAGTTACTTGTCCTCTATTTTCTTATAATTCTACTTGCTAGTTTATTCTCCTCGTCAAATAATCGGGCTCCTCCTCAAGATCCTATATAATTTTAAGCACTAGCATGACTAGTTGGATAGGGAAAATTACAACCTATCCATATACTAATTCAAAGGGTGACTTCCGGTTTGACCTCTGAGTAGTAACTTTGTTGGCCCATAGAGAAAAGTTCAGTTGTGAGTCCCATTTTTTCTGATTTTCCAAAATGATATTTTTCAAAATGAACGCTAGAGTTTTATTTGAATATTCAACCAGTCCTTTCCCTACCAATAGTAGGTGGTGGAGTGTCCTACAATGATGTTGTACTTTTGACAGAAATTAAGGAACTTTTCTAACTTAAATACCTCAATGTTATGAGTGATAATATTCATCGAGGATCCAAATGTAGAAAGTGTATCATCCTCAATAATCTCAATGACCACTACATCAGCTATATTTATGCCTTGGATGTCCACCACCCATTTCCTGAAATATTGAGTGGTTATAAGTATCCATTTATGTTTACCACTAGATGGTGGATGTATTACTTGTATTAATTCTAGCCCCTATTTCTTGAATATATCCTCCACAAAAATAAGGAGTAGTGGGAGGGGTGCTAGCTTCTACTTCGCAATGAAAATATGACATTTTTCACGGGAGTTATGAAAAGGATGAATATTATTTAAAGATCATATGCATTGTGGAACTCCAACTGTAACTCCCCCATAGAAACAATTATTAAACTCATCAATCACCTTATGAATCTCTTCTGCTACTAGACATAAAATAAAAATCCCCACCAGGTACTTCTAGTGCAATTCGACATTTTAGATAATGAACTTCTGGGATTGTATCCTTAATGCCCTATATTTAAATTTCTCAAAATTCAATGGGAATTTCCAAAAAAAAAAAAAATTGACCAGATACATATAGCACTGCAAGACTAATGATTTCATCTAGATTTTTTGTGCTGATGTGTTGATATTTTCCTGTTCATCTCCTCGATCCTTATTTTCCAATAGATTTATGCCCAATTACTAGAAATTATCCTTAGACAATATTTTAGCCAATCCCTTCCCCTTTATCAACTTCATGATTTTGATATCCATATCATATTCTTGAATCATGGAAATCCACTTGCCTCTCTTGCCTTCATTGTCACCCTAAACGAGAATACCTTTCATGAAAATTGTAGGAACATAAGCTATTATATTTGACTACAGGACATAAATTTGGAAGGCCTTCAAATATTTGACTAAGGCATAGTCCTATTTATCTAGGATATTATACTCCACTCTAATCTGACAACCCCTGGTTGAAAAATGTAACTGACTCCTCATGTCCTTCATTATTTTTCTACCATAAAACACTTGCCACCGTGTTGGGAGAAAAAAAAGAGGAAATGAGGAGTGGCCTATGATAATATGGGCTACCTAATACTCAGGCTTCTGCAAAGTATTTTTTAATTATGGAGAATTACTCATGGGCTTCTATAGTCCACCTAAATTCCCTATCCTTCTTCAGTAATTTTGTGATTTCTTTGAAATTTTCAACATAATTTGGTATAAATATTCTTAGAAAATTTAACCTGCCCAAGAAAACATGAATCACTTTTATATTATGGGGTATTGGAATATTCTTGATAGCCTCCACCATTTTGGGAACAATCTTCACTCATTCCTTTGCCATAATCTGGCCTAATAGTTTCCCTTCACTTAAAGAAAGTTGTGATTTCTTGGGGTTCATAATTATCTTGCTTAAGGGCATCAATCGGAGGTTCTTGTGGGTTGACAGGTGTTTCTTAGCACATTGAGAAATTTCTTCTTTCTAATTTCTCTACATAATCATATATCTGCTGCTCAACTAGATCTATACCAGGAGATCTTCTTTGGGGGCCTTCTTCAAAATGATAAAAAAGAGAGTTTTGAGGACTTTACTCAGGAAAATTATCAACAAGTGATGGAACTGGGGTTTCCTCTTCTATATTTATCGGCTCTGTTTCTTTATACAATGTCTTCTCCATAGTGCTTCGGAGCCTAGAGCTCCTTCTTAGTTTTGGAGGACTTTCATTCCCTTTACTTATAACCTCAGTTCTTTTCCTTTTCTTTCCTCTAGCCTTAATTTGTTTTCTAATTTCTGTCAGCTCCTTAGAAATTAATTTTTATTTATCCTTCTGTGGTGAAGTTTCAGGTCTGT
The DNA here is from genome assembly GCA_034641835.2 of Pinus albicaulis. Classification (NCBI taxonomy): domain Eukaryota; kingdom Viridiplantae; phylum Streptophyta; class Pinopsida; order Pinales; family Pinaceae; genus Pinus; species Pinus albicaulis. Next base: position 837,831,013 of record CM076572.1, read on the forward strand.
CTTCATCAATTACATCAGTTTTCTTTATTTTACTTCTCTTGACATTTTATTCCTTGGGTGGTGATTATGGTTATTCTTGAAAATGATTCCTAACAAGGAAATCCTCCCAATTGTCTCCTATGCTTCTAAACTAAAAATTAATCAATATTTACAGCAAACCATGATGATGCATAGTGGTCTCTATATATTAGATTCTCTTTTGTACATTTGAGGCCATTCTTCATAGACTATTGAGTAGAAAGAAAGGAAGGTTGATTTCACAATTTCCTAGAAAAATAATTAACAAATGGATATGATAAACATACATGGTTCCAAATCTTCCTTCATAAGTGATGAATTTATGCAAAATCAAAAGCATATTTCTCCATTTTCTTTTCAGAGCAGTACTTGGGATTCCTTTTCTAAACACTGAGACATCCATAACTGGCTTTTAAAGTATCACCTTCCATGATTCATTATGGAATTATTTGTTCTTGAACCATCTCTATCGATGCCTCAGAAGTTCTATAGCTTTAGCCAAGAATGACTCCGTTATTGTGAATTTAATGTCCCTAATCGCCACCTTGGTTCCATCAAAAGACCTAGCAAATGATTTGGTAATTTCCTTATGAAAACCATCAAACTTTTCTATTAACCTCAACCATCTACCTTGTTATAGTAGTTCTCTAACCTGTGGATATCCTTCCATGTATTTGACCTCCACTGGCTTTGTTCTGACAATCAAACCCATCCTTCTTCTTTGCATAATGCTTTCAACCCTCAAAATTACCCCTCTATGGTGTGGAAATGAATTGGCTCCAAAGTTGATGGAGATGAATGAGCTGTCGAATTGAGGGAGATGAAATGAGCTATGGATCTGATCGAGGGTTTATGGTGAGTTGTAGGAAATAAGTAAGTGATCCAATCTTGAAGAGACGTGGACAAGTAAGTCATGTCATGATCATGACAGTTAGTCATTAATCAAGGATTTTTAATGATGGACCATTGTGCAACGTTATATGAGGGATATGGTCGAGATATATCATGACGAGGAATAATAAATTTGAATGATAGGTTATCAAGGAACATATGAATGTACATATTATACACATTTCATGTTTTAATTCTTTCTATTAAAATAAATTTCTACACTTTACCTGAGAACTTAATCTTGTTGTTTGTTGTTGCTTGATGTTGTTCCTTAGATTATTTTCTAGCATGGTGACCTTCAAAACATAATCCTTTACTCCCTTTTTCAATCATCATTTCAGTATTATTGAACTGGCTACAGAATCAAATTAGCTGCAAAATAGAATCAGTGGAAAAAATGTGTTGAGGTGGAGAATATGATGAGTTCCAAAATGCAAATTTTTTTTTGTTTAAGTATGAAACATGAGTGAAAAATATGGAATAAGAGTGGAATGATATGGTATGGATGTGAAAAATGAAATGAAAGTGGAATGAAATGGAATGAAAGTGGAGTGAGATGGAATGAAACAGAGTTTGCAGATTATGGACTGCAAATATGAATGTAGTTTTCACTACTTTATTACAGAAAGGAAAATGGAAAATATAGGGTGTTGAAGAGATCTGATTTTCACCCTTTATTTTCTTCATAAGTATGGAAATCATTGATTGGTTTTCATAATTATACACTTTTATTATTATTATTAATTTTATTTTTACTTTTATTTTTATTTTTATTTTTATTTTTAACAAATGTAGGAAAAGTAAAAGCCAAGTTAGTGAATAAGAAGAATTCTTCTTCACTAAATCCATATCAATATTATCTTGAAATTTCTTAACAAACTCTTCTTTTGAAAGTGGTTTATGATATACTTTCAAACGATGACCATTCGCAAGAAGAGATACCTTTTCTTCATCTATTGTTATGATCTTTACTACTCCATTACCAAAGACTTTTTCAATCTCATATGGCCCAAGCCAATGAGTCTGAAAATTTCCTTGAAAATCCTTGAATTTTGAGTCAAACAAGAGTGTCCAATCCCCTTCTTGAAACTTTTTGTCTTTGATGTACCTGTCATGCCATTTAGTCCTTTGTTGCTAGACTATACTAGTTCTTTGGATTGCATCTTCTCTGATTTCATCTAATTCATTAAGTTTCTCCAATCTATGCTAATGTGCTTATGACAAATCAAGTCTCAATTGGACTACCATATTGAAGCTCTTGATGTGAAATTCTATAGGAAATAGGACTTGCTTCCCATAAACAAGTTCAAAGGTAGTATGTCTTGTTGTGTTCCTCCATGTATTTTTGTAGGCCCATAAGGCTTCAGGAAGCCTATCTGCCCGATCTCTTCTATGTAGATGAGCAGTATTAGTGAGAATTTATTCAATCACATTATCGGTAGATCCAACATAACCATTTTCTTTTGGATGGTAAGGAGTAGACTTTATGTGCTTAATATTTTAATCTTATACCATATTTTACACCATATGTAAATTGAGCACCCTGATCTATTACAATTTATCTTGGAACACCAAAACAAGTGAAGATATCCTCAAAAATAATATTAGCTATAGAACCTTCATTAGCAAAAGGTAATGCTTTAGTCTCTGCCCATTTAGTGACATAATCAGTGCATAGAAAAATATACTTCTTTTGTTTACATGGAGGATTAATAGGTCCAACAAAATCCAAGGCCCATTTTTCAAAAGGTTCAATGAGTACCTGAGGTTGTAAAGGCATTTCATTTGAAGGAGAAGGTTTCCCTACCCTTTGGCAATTGTCACACCTTTTGACATATTCTTTGGCATATTTGAAGATGGATGGAAAATAATATCCTAAATGAAGGATTTTATAGGTTGTCCCTTGTTAGAAAAATGTCTACCACACGGTTCATCATGACATGCCTTAAGTGTTTCAAGCATTCCACCTTCTCGAACACATCTTCTCATAATGATATCTAGACCTATCTTATACACTTCTGTAGTAATCCATGAGTATTTTTCACTTAATTGAATGATTCTTTTTTTTTCTCTAGATTGCATATGTGAAGGTAATTTCCCTGTAAATAATTAATTGGCAATATATACAAACTAAGGGGTTCAAGTAGTTATTGCAAAAATATAGTCATCAGGAAATTTATCTTCAACTAGAGTATTATCTTTGATATTTTGAATTCTAGACAGGAAATCAGCAATTTTGTTCTCTTTTCTAGGCATATGTAGAATATTAATGTTAAATTCTTGCAGGAGCAATAGCCATAATGTAACTCTGCCATTAGTAATAGATTAATTCATTAGATACCTAATTGTAGAGTGATATGTGTGGAAAAAGGTTTGATAGCCTATTATGTAATTCTTGAATTCGTTAATAACATGAAAAACAGCTAATTTTTCCTTTTCAGTTACAATGTAATTCAACTCTTAGGTAGTCAAATTCTTACTTATGTAATAGATGGCATAGGGGATCAAATTTTTTTGTACTAACAGAGCTCCTAGAGTTGTGTTTGAAGCATCTGTTGAAATGTGAAAATGTAGTTTCCAGTTAGGCCCTCTTAACATGGGTGGTTCAGAAATTTTTTCTTTCAAGGTTTGAAATGCTAATTAGCGGTCAGGATTCCAATTGAATTCACAATATCTGGTAAGTATTTTGAAGAGTGGGGATGCTATTTTGGTGAAATTTTCTATAAATCTTCTATAATAACCTGTCAATCCTAGAAAAATTCCAACATCCTTTTGGTAACTTGGAATAGATAACCTCGAGATGACCTCAACTTTAGATTTATCAAGTTTAATTCCATCCCTCGAAATTTGATGTCCTAAAACAATCCCTTTAGTAAACATCATGAAGCATTTCTCATGACTTAGTAAAAGGTTTGCTTCCTTATACATTTTAAGAACCTTTTCCAAGTTTTCTAAAGCATCCTCAAATTTATTACCATAAACTGTAAAGTCATCCATATATAATTCTACATGATCATGTATTAGATTAGAAAAAATTCCTACAACTACCGTTTGGAATGTTGCAGGTGCATTGCACAATCCAAAAGGAAGTACTCGGTAGGCATAAGTTCCCTAAGGACAGGTGAATGTGGTTTTATCCTAATCTTCAGGTGCAATCTCAATTTGATTATAACCACTAAAACCATCCAAGAACAAGAAATACTTCTTGACTGCTAATGTATCTAACACTTGATCTATAAAAGGTAAGGGAAAATTATCTTTAAGAGTAGCTTTATTCAATTCTATATAGTCAATGCATACCTTCCATTTACCATTTTTATTGGGTACAATCACTAAAGGATAAACCCACTGACTGTCAAAATTGGATAGATGAATTTTACATTTAACAACTTCTGCAACTCTTCTTTTGCAATTTCCCTAAGATTTGGATTCATCCTTCTTTGAGGCTGTCTGATAGGTTTGCAATTTTCCTCAATGTAGATGTGATGTATACAAGTCTTAGGACTAATTAATTTCATGTTAGTGTACTCCCATGCATATGCAGATGAATTTTGTTCCAACATTTTGATTAGCCTCTCTTGTTGTAATTTTTCCAAGTTTCTGTTTATGTTAAAGGTTTTCCCCGGAAATATTTCAATTGTAGAACTGCCAAATTATTCCATAGAGTGAATAGACATCTGCCTAGATGAAAAATATTCAATATTATATCTTTCTTGAAATTTATCATGTTCATATTCTGGAGGTGATTCATATTTTTCTGTTGTATTTAATATTTGGCTATTTTCACTAATGTTTGAAATACTGAACAGAGGTTGCATATGTTTCGGGGAATTTCACCCTAGAGGCTCGTTGGGTTAAAACCTCCACAGAGTAGGGGCATGCTACTTAAGAAGGACTCACACAACCATACATGTTCATAAATACTAAATAGAGTAGAACTAGGAAGTTACCCGTAGGTCCTACGGTTGAAGTAGATCTCGCAGGGTCCAAACCCTCTACAACCGTCTTTCCTTCTTAACCTGAAAGACAAGAAGAAACAAGCACGAAGAACTGGTTGTACAGCATATATCTACTCTAAATTTTAGTGAAAACCATATAAAACATCATATAAACCCTAATGAATGCTTAAATAACAATATTCTCGCATATAAAAGCAGACACTAACACGTATATCTCGGGAACAAGATGGTACTTCTGTATTATAAATAGCATGTACATAAATACGAGTGGAGATATCACCTGAATCCTCCCATGATCTTTGAGCAGACTGTCGTCTGGATTCGTCCCACCCTTGCCTCGCTAAGATTCCTTCCGAACTGGTGCATACGAGATGACATATAAAGGGATGATCATCTCAAGGAAACAAGGGTTTCCTATAATGAACTGGGAAGTGCAGGAGGCAATGGAATTCAGACTTGGATAGGGAATACCAACAGAGTATAATATCAATAATTTCTCTCTCTCCCTTAGGCCATACACATGAGGTGCTTTTATACTCCCTCAAAGTAGTTTCATCAGTTGGAAACAGTTGGCCACGTGTTGGGCTGGTTGAACTACCAGAGTAACCATCAACCCAGCCTGAAAATAGGGAATTTATATATATTTTTTAATGATTTTTATTGCATACGTGGAAAATTACGTATGGACTCGCGTATACACGCGGAAAAGTCTAGGCATAACCGCGTATGGAGATTTTTACACTGTTTTTTAGTGAATTTGTCCAAGTCTGTAGGAATGGGTGCCCAAAACCATCAAAGCAATCATGAATCATAGGAAGGTGAGAAATGATGCTATAACAAATGCCCCCTAATATACGAGGTCAGAAGGGGTACATGATGGCCGAAATGTATTATGCACATAGAAAGAACTTTGCAAGGACAAGAGAGGACTTCACCAGATTTCAACCTGCCAAAAACCAATGAAAGAAAACAAAGAGTCAACTCATGCTGAGGTGGGAATACCCATGCTCAGTCAAAAATACATCATATGGAAAGTACTGAATAGATCCAACATGTATACAAGTATAACTGAACTGAAAGTACACAATGAATCATCTAAGCATGGCCTGGAAATACAAGTTTGAATCAATGTCCAAGTATCACATATAGAAAGCTGATCAAGAATGGTGCAACTCGATGTCTGATCATATAAGTAACTGAATCTCCAAGTACCGAATCATAAGAGGTGGAATAACCGGTACAATCACGCAACTCGGGAGCCAACATATAGGATGCTGCTGTACTGAACTGCAACATATAAGGGTAGACGACATCACTGGCAGAAACTGAATGGACTGTCAACAGTGAACCGAGAAATGCTGATGCAACCTGAGGTCTTCACCGATCACTATGGCACAATTCTACACAATGGGAATAAATGAGCTGAAGTCGACCATGTGAGAAATCATTGGATTACCGGTCAATGATGTATACCATTAACCAACGCGAGACAACCCACCGATAATGATAATGAGTGTCAAGGTGCCCCAGTACAATCTAACAAGTGCGAATGAATGAGTTGAAGTCGAACACTTGAAATAATCTACCAATCAGGAGGCAATGATGAATCCCCACTGTCGATAGCGAAGAGTCTGCCACTGATGACTGCAAACCCTAAGGTACTGACAAAAAGACTCTAGATCTTGTTCCCCGAGCAATGAGTCGGAGTCGATGGGAAAAGATCTGCTGGAAGGAAGGCATTAAGGCATCCCACATCAGTCCAGCGCGAGTGTAACCCGCAGGCCAAGATTTGGAAGGAATCGAACGAAGTAGAGTGACGGAACCAAAACCGAAGTACGTTTCCGACATGCACAAGATGAAGCTAGCGCACGGAAGAAACCCTCTGAACCAACCAATAATGAAAGTTGACACAGAGGCGAGAAATCCACCAATAGGGTCAAATGGAAATCAAGGTATTGCACAAATCCCAAGTGTGATAATGTGTGCTGACGTCGAACACAGGGGAAACCACTCAGTCAAAGACCCATGATGATGATCAAATGCTGAGCACGAGGTCACCTATCAATGATGGAAATAGGCCCAAGGTGCGGCTCTAGGTTTGCTCTCAGAGCAATGTGTCATAGTCGATAAGAGACAAACACGCCGGCAAGAAGTCAATGGGGACCTTCTCAAACCAGCACGAGCAGAAGACCAAAACATCTGATGTGATAGAACATGATACTGACAAGACCGGGAAGGCCGACTGAATAATGAGTCAAGAGACACCGCAGAATGGCCGACTCAGGCTAGACTTCCCTTGAACAAAAGCACGACTCTGTGATGACCATGGAAGTAAAAGGTGACACTGTATAAGTCTGTCTTGCAGGAGGCAAAACAAACTCTCCATATGATTGGAAGAGATAACCAACCGGGGGAGAACTGACAAGTGAAACATGGTAAAGGCTGAACCTAGGTCAAACTAGAACCATCCCAAATGAAGGAAATATATATAAGTATATGTGCTTTGTTCAAGGGCGACTAACTGACTCTGTACTGCCATCGAAATAACGAAGATACATCCCGTTCCCGCTCTTTTTGTTATATTTAATTTTTTTGTCTTTTTCATAATAAGCCTGAAAAAGAATAAAAGAATTCTATGATACAATGGATAGAACGAGTATCAAGAAAGCAGATGCACTAGTTCCGGGGTTTGGAACAATCCTATGCTCAATGCAAGGTGGCGAAAACTGGTCAGTGATACTCAGAGGAACGTTCCATCCATGGGTACAAAGGTGTCAAGTTGTGATAGCTAAGTGCATGCAATGGTTAACTTGTACAGAAAGTCAAGGTCAAAATTTGGCTTAAACATCGAGTCCAAATGAAGCCGGCTAAAGGCCAGGATAAACAAGTAGCCAATATGCAATGCAGTAATACAACTTAACAACACCAGGGAGCCTCTAGGGTAAAAGCCAGAAAAAATGATAGTGAAGAAGAAGAAGAATGAAGCTTCAACACATAAGTCATGGTGGGACTAAAGAGGACTCCCGAGCCTACATAAAACGCAGCATGGGAAACAAGTGATAGCGAGGAACTAACTAGGAAGCCCATGTAAAGGAAGGCTCTACCATCAAGTCATGATTAAATAATCGGCGAGTGAAATGGGTGTAATACTCATGACTTGATGGGATCGACCCTAAGGCAAGTGATCAGTATGGAGGTTAGTATGCAAGATGCAACGGAAAGTGATTTCCCTAACCTATATGCCAGTGAAGATCATATACCTGTCGTGACGGGTCGGAAATCATGGATCAAAAACCGGGAAAAATCTCAAAATCGTCAAAATGTACCTGAAAACATACCAAACTGGGCACTTCCAAGCATTCGAGTTATGCAGCTTAAGATAGATCGAAAAATTAAGCATAAGAAATTTTTGCGAAAATTTTCAACTTTTTAGGCATAAATAGACAAATTACCTCATATTTGGTTCATTATTGCATTGCTGATTTGGAAAAAAGTGCTCTGGAGCAAAAAACTTCTTTCGTCAAATCAGGAACAACCGACCGTCGAATCGCGCCGAAATTTCAGGTAGGCTCCTAAATCATCCTTGCAAATCATTTTGTCCATTTGGAAATTAAAATTAAGTGAATTTTAGCTTTAAAACCCTTGCTAAAAAATGCGGACTTGCGCATACGCGGGTTCATTACAGGCAACTCGCGTATACACGCAACTGTGCAAAGAAAAAGTCGCGTATGCGCAGGTCCGAAACTTAAAAAGCGTGGCTAATGCATGATTTGATGAAATTTGACAGGATGACAATCTCATGGAGAGAACGTGAGCATAACGCAATTGACCAAGAGGTCATGCAAGATCGAGCAACTCAAAATATCCTTCGGAATTGTGGATTGTTCAAATTCTTTAAAATGCCAAATATGAAAAGCAATCCTCGGTTGCTAGAAATGCTCGTCAATTACTGGGAACCAGACCAAGATTGTTTCGTGATAGATCAGATGCCAATACGCATTGAAGTGGAAGACATATACTTTATTACTGGACTCTCCCAGAGGGGAGAACCAGTAGACTTGCACGGGAAGCCCCTGGGAGGGCTAACCGTGGAAGATTATGTCCACGTGTATTGCGTAGAGGGTTCCAAGAAAGTTGGAACTCAGATTGCGATTAAAGATTTACGGGATTTGCACATGAAAATCCTCCTTTTCACCATTGGCAGAGTGGCAGGATCTGCCTCCCTACATCAGGCGTCTAGGACGCAAATGAGCATAGCAGTAGAATGCTTGACTCATGTGTATGATTGGTGCACAGCCCTTTTACTGAACATGAAACAACAGTTGACCTCAATCTGCCAAGCAAAGACCAAACACTTTGGGTACGGTACTATTTTGATGACATTCTTCTTTGAGAAGATACCAGCATTGAGACCCAGAGTTATCTCTACCATCAGTAGCCCGCGGGACCCAAGAATTGCCCGTTGGGCGGACATGATGAAGAGATTGGGGGGTAGTGAGGTACCCCGGACCACATGGGACGATGAGTTCTTCCGCTGGTGGGGAGAACAAATCATCGCAGTGGACGACTATCCCTATGCCGGGATGGACTTCCATGGAGATCCAGATCTAGTTCTTCCACCAGGCACAGCATGGGGCACAGTCGGTAAGTTTGCAAAAAATTTTGACTTATATAATTTTTTTGGATTTTTTCAAATATGTATGAAAAAAATGAAAAAAAAACATGTTTTTGATTGGATTCATAATGACTGACAATTTAAAATGATCATGATTTAGATGTTGGACCAGTTCGACCTGAGGGTCTCTCGCGCCACAAGCGTCGCAGGGGCGAAGCAGAGACAGTGGATTCAGACAAGACTCTCCAGGCCGTGCAGAGGAACTTGGAGGGACTAACCCGCCAAATACCTATGGCTGCCGTGGAGGACCTGCCGGAAGCCATCCAGAGACGGGTGGTAGGAGTGCCCCGAGACTGGGTTAGATTATTCCGCCGAGTTGCCACCGCAGTCACGTTCTATAGGAACACGACTTCTGGGCAGGGACCTCAGGAGTAGACAGATATTATGTATTAGATGATTGTATATTCTTTTTTGAGACTGAACATGATCGGGCATAAGCCCAAGTTTTGTATGACCTTATGGATCCAAATTTTGTAAAGTTTTTGAACACTCTGATGATATATATACAACGATATTTGATGTGATGTGATAAATGTATCAAATGTATGATGTTTTTGATGATTAAATTTTTATTGTATTGAATGATTAATATGCCAATCTAATGCTTGATTAGCTAATGAGTCAGCAAACCAATTGTCAGCTCGAGGAATATGAATGAAAGTTAAAAATTGAAATGACCTTTGTAACAAACGTACCCTCAAGAACAATCGTAATAAAAATGGATCTCGAACCCGATAAGTATTGTTCAACTGCGACACCACCAGCTGAGAGTCCAAGAATACTACCAACGAATCAACACCCAAAGATATTGCCTCCGAGAGTAGATAAACAACTGCAGTGTATTCTGCTATATTATTGGAAGCAGGACCAATGCAGACCCCTCTTGATACTAACAGCTGACCGGAAGGATAATGAAGCACCCAAGCCGCGGAAGCTAAGTTCCGGGTGTGTCTACTAGCACCATCGGTGAAACCAAAATGACTCATGACATCCAAGAAAACCTGCCAAAGCAAATCAAAAACATCACCAACCCATCAAAAATCGAAAATCAAGCAGATATGTACAAAACAAAAACTACTATATACAAAAGCAACATGCCAGGCCATAGCCTAGGCATAGTACTTCTTCAAATAGAGCCCATTTCGGGGCTCCAGCAACTCGTTCCCTTCGAAGTCAACCAAGGTATACGCTCCTTTCTTAAGGACTTTTTTAACGATATAGGGGCCATACCACATAGACTTAAACTTTCCTGCCCCCAGGGCATCCTTTTCTTGGGCATAGACCAAAACAAGGTCGCCTTCCGAAAAGACCCTAGGCTTGACCGCCTTATCGTACTGAACCTTTACTCGGTTTTTATGCGCTTCATTCATCGTGGCTGCATCTCGACGCTGCTCATCGAGATGTTCCAGATGAAGAAGTCGTTCTGCCAGACTAGAAGTGTCAAGAAGAAGTTCAACAGCTAATTTAAGAGAAGGAATATCGCATTCAATAGGAAATATGGATTCCACCCCGTGCACTAACTGAAACGGAGTAAAGCTAGTTGCAGTTTTCACTGACGTCTTGTATACCCAAAATTCAGGATATAGCATAATATGCCAGTTGGATCTAGCTTTATCAATTTTCCTTTGAAGAATTGTCTTCAAGGATTTATTCACGGCTTCCACTTGCCCATTGGCTTGAGGATAATATGGAGATGAATGCTCCTGCCGGAAACCCAATTTGAGAGCCAACTCAGCCATCATACTATTCTGAAAATGACTGCCATGGTCAGTGACAATCTCTCTAGGAATACCGAAACGAGCGATAACCTGGTTGAAAAGGAACAGAGCTGCAGTCTCACCATCATTCCCAAAAGTAGGCATAGCCTCGACCCACTTCGTAAAGTAGTCTACTGCTACAATAATGTACTTGTGACCTTTTTCCGAAGGTGGGTTACAAGTAGTATAATCAATACCCCACTTCGTAAAGGGACCGACAGTAACAACTGGAAAAAGCGGAGCTGGATGAGCGTGCATTTTTCGAGTATAGACCTGACACGGATGACACCTTTTGACCGATTCAATACAATCTTTGAAAATCGAGGGCCAAAAGTATCCAGCACGCAAAATATTTTGGGCTGTAGCAAGCCTAGATAAATGACCCCCACAAGCTCCACTATGAGAATCATTGAGCACAGCCTCAGCTTCTTCGAGAGTTAAGCAGCATCTTAGGATTGAATCAATCCCTCGACGGTATAAAGCATCACCAATAATCAGATAATTCTTGGCTAAGTGACGCAGCTTACGATGCTCATCTTTCGAAAAAGTAGAGGGAAACTTCGCAGTCTAGAGATACACAATGATATCCCCATACCAAGGATCCTGTGGAGAGATAAGAAACAAGTGTTCATCCGGAAAGGACTCATCATAGATCATCTCTTCTCCACAGGGAAACTCGGAGATCAATTCCGCAAAAACTAATGACTTCTTGGATTTGGCAAACATGAACTCGAGATCAAATTCCTGTAAAATCACAATTCATATATTATATTTGCCCCCAATCACTCGCCTGCTGAGGACAAACTGAAATGGATTGGCAGTTGCCAAGACATAAGTTTTGCGAAGAATAATGTAATGCCAGAGTCACAGCATAGCATGAACTGCTGCTAAGCCTAAGTTTTCTATCGGGGTGTATCGAAGTTCAGGTCCCACCAGTCCTCGACTAAGGTAGTAAATAACATACTGCCCGAGCATCACATCCTCTAGAACCATACCAATGGTAGATTCTGCTGCTGCCAGATACAAAAGGAAATCCCTGCTATAATCTGGTGGACTCAATAAAGGAGCAGAGGTCAATGCTTTCTTCAAAGCATCGAACGAGCGTTGAGCGTATTCATCCCAAAGAAAAGGAACTCCTTTCTTCAACAATCTCATAAATCCCTTTGTAACTTCGACATAATTGACGATAAAACTCCGAAGAAAATTAGACTTCCCTTGAAGACTTTGAAGCTGACGAATTGAGGACGGGGGAGGCAACCGAAGTATTGCCTCAACCTTGAAGGGATCTACCCTTATCCCTTCCCTAGACACAATGAATCCCAACAGTCGACCGGATGTAACCGTGAAAACGCACTTGTTCGGATTCAATCGAATTTTATAAAAACGACATCTTTTAAATATTTACCGGAGGTGACCAGGATGATCCATCCTCTTTCGAGAATGAGTAGCTAGATCATCTAAGTATGCCTCGATAATCTTCTTGATGTCATGGAAGGCGTAAGACATGGCCCGCTGAAAGGCAGCCCCAACATTTTTAAGGCCAAAAGGCATCTTCTTGTATGCAAACGTACCCCGGGGACAAATAAATGCAGTCTTATGTTGATCTTCAGGACGGATAGTAATTTGATTATATCCAGAAAAATCGTCCATGAAGGAGAAAATCTCGTTACCGACACACTCGTCAATGATTTGATCGATAAATGGTGTGGGGTAATTGTATTTAGGACATGCCTTATTTAGGTCTCTGAAATCGATGCACACTCGAATCGTTCCTTGCTTTTTATCTACCGGAACGGGGTTTGAAACCGATTCAGTCAGAGGAACTGGGAAAATGAATCCCACTTTAAGCAGCTTTTCAACTTCAGCTTTGATAGTTGCTGCCTTCCTAGGATTGACCGGACGAAGTTTTTGCCTGACCGACTTAGCGTTTTCATACGTCTTGATCTCATGCTAGACGATAGATGGGTCTATGCCAGGCATTTCTTCATAAGACCAAGAAAATACATCCCTATACTCTTTGAAGAGCTCGGTATAGATTTGAACTTCTTCACGGGAACATTCAGCTCCAATGAAGACATTCTCGATAATGTTGGGATCCCTGGAGATGTTCACCGGGATAGTAGGAGAGATCACAACCATGTTCCCTTCAGCATAAACTTGTGCTGGTGCTAAAGGGTTCCGGTGAGAATGAAGGGTCCGGGAGATTGAACCTCGATGGAACTTGTTTCGAAAACGCTGAGGATTAGGTAAAAAGTAAGACCAATGATGCAAATCATCCCATGGTCTATCTATACCAGTCATAGCTTCCAGGATGGCCTCTTCAGATGGAAGAGTGGTATCAAGGCAATCCTGGGCAGAAGAAGAACTAAGCATCCAAGCCGGAGCCACATCTCCATCCAACTCATCCGGAGAAAGAGGAGCTGGAATGGACTCTGCAGTGTCAACAAAAGACTGATAAGCAATCTCAGTTGCAGACATTGGAAATGCCATTCCACCCACTTGACCTTCTGCTAATGTGGCGGTAGGGGAAGGTAAGGTCCAAGGGTTCGAAAAATAATGAGTTCTAAAGAACTCTCTTCGAAGAGGAGCCTTGGAGAATGAAATTGCATTTATATGAACCGTAGGAGGAGGAATATCGAAAGTACCCATCAAAGAAGAATACATTCCTACCCCTATATTCTCAACAGGCGGCCTGGTATTATCCAACACCAACTTGGAACAAATGCATTCAGGAGATGCATTCGGGTCTACGGGGCCACGGTCCAGTTGATCCACTGTAACGATCCTCCCTTCGTGAGGGAAACATATAATGCGAAATAATGAGGATGCAATGGCATCCATCTCATAAATCCAGTTTCTCCCCAATAGAAGGTTGTATTCCAAGCTTGCATCCACTACCTCAACCTCTATATTGACAGTTTTTCCCCCAACACAGATGGGCAAAGCAGGGAAAATACCATGGGGCCTGTGAGAATGACCGTCGAACGCAGTCAGAAGAGTGGTAGATGGAACAGCTTTGGGAGATCCAAGTGTCTTCCAGCATGCGAGAGACATCACGCATGTGGAAGCACACTCATCAACAACCGTCCGAAAGATGTTACACTTCCGGTACGATGATTTAATGTGAAAAGCCATGTGATGAGGAAGTCTCTTCTTAAAATTAGTCATATCAAAAGTAATCAGAAGAGAATTTTTCAGATCAATAGCCCCAATGGCAGTGAGAGCAAAAGCAACGCGGCCCAGGCGGACAAGGCGGGTACCTCACAAGGCGGCATAGCACAAGGAATTTGCGCGAGATCTTTCCACAATAGAGTAGTTCTGGGCAGCCCTAGCGTTTGGATTGATCGTCGACCGCTTAGAAGATACTTTGGGCATCCGAGGCATAGACTCAACAGTAGGCTTCGTAATGTGAAGCGGCTCAGTAGCATCAGGAACTTCCTTGGATTTCGAAGACTCTTCTCCGCCATAATCACGGGATCATGTAGCAACGTCGACGTGAGCACTCATCATGAAGATATTCGATGGGATTTCCCCTTCCTGAGTACCTCCAGAGGAAGCCCCAGGATTTTGGTTCGCGCCAACAACTAATTGTTGCCCTTGGGGAAAAGGGTTAGTTAACACAGCCTGGGAACTAGAAGAACCCTGTTGGGATAACAAGCGCTGAGCATCTTGAATTTTAGGGCAAAGGTGTGTGAGATGGTCTCCAGTACATAGCTTGCATGGAAACTTCACTTTCTTTTTCTCCTTTTGACCCTCACCAACACGCTCGTTGGTTTTTTTTGCATTACCCTTCTCGTTCTTGCCCTTCTTCTTGTTATTTTGTCCCTTCTTCTTCCCATCGGATTGTTGACTTCCTTTGGGATCAGAAGATTGGACTACATTTATGGACAAAGACTGGGAAGGTGATGACTCGGCAGGCACAACCTGACTAGAAGGAGTAGATTGTAAGGACAACTACTGTAACTGAGAAAGCAGGCTGGCTGCACCACTATTGATCGATCTGACAAGTCTGTCGCCATGAGGACCGGGTTTAGATTTCGATAAATCTAATTTGGAGCGAGGAGCATTGGGCAAATATTTATAAAGGACCCCAGACTGAGAATAGATCAATTCCAGCTGCTGGTCCCTAAAAATGGCCTGCTCCTCAGAAAATACCCCAGATAGGGATACATCTTCTGAAATGTCTGACTGCAGAGATTTAAGAAACCATTCAAGAAGGAATTCTCCTGGAATATGGACTTTAATAAGCCTCTTCCTTCTCCTCCATTCCTGAATGTGATCAGAAATGTGTGTTGCCTCATCTTGCTTAAAATTAGCCAGGAGTTCTGTCCCAGCCTCATATCGGACAGGCAACTGAAAATGGTTCAGAAATGTGACAGCCATTTCTCCAAATGTAGAGAAACTGCCCCCAGTTAGCTCAATATACCATTTGGCGACATTTCCAGTTAGGGTGCGCTGAAATAATCTCAACCTAATCGAATCATCGATCAGGGAGTTCGAAGAACACCATAAGTGGAAAGTGGTAATGTGGTCAGCCAGATCTTCTCCATTCTTACCTTCAAACTTTGCAATGTCTGAAGGAAGTTTGGTGGGAACCAGAGGCCACCTCGGACCATAACGAATCGGATCATTAGTCAACTTTGAAAAATCTAGCAAGTTTAACGTTGCCAGAAAAGGTAAGCGAGTTGGAGCCTGAGGATTCCATCCTTGAGGGGACGGATTCCCAACATTCTGAAAAGAATAGCCTGGATTTGATGAGGCACCAGGTTGCCAGAAAGGACTCGTAGAAAAAGGAGAAGAACCTCCTCCCAACGTCGAATTGCCAAAGCCCAGACCAGTTCCCCCCGCTGAAGTATTGAATGAAGAGGAGAGCCCCTGATAGGGGTTTCGGGCATTAGAAAGAGGAGAAAAGGTCTGGTAAGCACTTGACGAAGGGAAAGAAGTATTCCCTTGATGACCTGCGTAAAACTGATTCCCTGCCCCCACTGTAGTGAACACAGGGTTCCATCCTGTAAAAGTAGTCGAACTTTGCCCCCCAGACCAAGGGTTAAAAGTCTGGGTCTGAGAAGTAAATGGAAAGGACCCTAAAGAAGGATTGGAACTAGGAATATGCCCAGTTCCAAAAGGGAAACCCTGGAAAGAAGCTGATCCACTAGCCATGGAAGACATGGGCGTAGATCCAACTACAGTAGCGGAAAAGGAAAAAGAGGGATTCCCACTAGAGGGCATCCCTGAACAGAAGGGACCAGAATGAGAAGCATGTGCTTGGGTGAACCCAGAGCCAAACACAGCAGCACTAGAAGCAATCGAAGATAAAGCAATAGTGCCCCCTCCTTCAACAGAAGGAGGGGTCTGAATGCCTGCAGCACTCACGACAGAAGCCGCGTTCCCAGTCATGGCCATCGAAAGGTAAGAATGATACGGAAGATCTTCGAGTCTCTTAGACTCAGGTCTGATGTACTGAACAACGAACGGATAGTCAGGAGGAGGAGGAGATGGACCTGACGAAGGAGTTTCAGGTATTTCCTCGCTTTGAAACTCTTCTTCCTGAGGAAAAAAAACTCGCGAGGTGAGCGGAACGCTCCTCTCGGAACCGACACCAGAATCAGCTATGAAACCTTCAGACCTTTGTAGAGGATCTCTTTCCACTACGTCAGATGTCACAGGGTGGTAACCACCTGCTAAATCGCTCCTACGCCTTCTTGAAGAAGGCTTTGAACTCTCGGGAGATAACCCCCAGATTCTCCTCGATCGTCGAGGCGCTTGATCAGCCACTTTTATAAATTTTAATTAGACTCAAAAAAGTGAAAGGCTAGGCAAGCTAGGAGCAAAGAGCACTCACTATAATAAAAATCCCTGAGATGCAGTCAAGAAAACAGCCTCCAAGTATTTCCGCTCCGGGTGATGAGGACCGGACACCAAAATATAGGAAAGCGAAATATAGGACCTCCCGAAAGTAGTCTGGGATGATTAGGGCCTAGAATAACTAGCGAAGGTATCAGAAACAGTTATGCCGACCTCCTGACAACAGCCTTTGCCAATACAAGAACCCAAGCTTTGCAAGGGCACCCCCCAGAAGTACTGCTGAAAGTGATGCGACGTCTGCCTCAGGTACCATGGGTATTCCCCCCCGCAGTCACCTGTGTGGAACCTAGGAGTGGCAACTATGGGCACCAATCCGTGTCAGAAGCCGGGCAGAATGGTCTTGAGGTCAGATTCAGCTAATTGGAGGGGGGGGTATCCCTCTTCTCAACCTTCACTTCCCCTCGCGCTTGACTCTCTGGAGGAGAGCTTTCCCGGTCCACCTAACAGAGTTGGATTTTGCTCAATTAATCAACTTCTATGTTTTGTTTGAGCGGCCTTGGAGAGTTAACTCTCCACTCACCTAATCCAAGGCCCTACAACCTAGCTAGTTGGTGTATGACACTTAGAAAACTTGCTAGTTGATTTTAAATTAAATCGCTTATTTTACGGGTTGTTATATTAAGTCACAAGGATATGGAGATGAAACTTATGGTGTTTTTGACGCAAAAGAAATTAATAAAAACTTAACTACATGCAAATGCAGTTATTGTCTTTCGATGAAAAGCAATCTCTACGCGGGTTCTACGAGATTAAAAATTGTATTTTTTTCTTTTCAAATAGCAAACTCACACTCACAAAAGCTATGAAATTGACTAAATGTTTTAATGCACCTAATGCAAATCACTACAAGCATGTAAATCCTAATATGCAAATCTCCTAAAGCAAGGTGAAATTTCCAAAAAAGTCCTTCAGTTTTAACTCTTCTTGGTTGTCCAAAAAGCTAGTCCTTGAAATCAAGAACTCTTAATATGAAGACACCAAAAACGCTTAAAAACAAGAAGAAGAAATGAATGACCACTCCCTTCCAATTATCAAGCCAAAACCAAAAGCGAGAAACTTCACAAAAACTTCAAAAGATATAGCAAACGAAAATGAAAATGCAACAACAAAAGCAAATAACAAGAGAAAATGTTCTTTGAACCTTTGAAGTGAAAAAACAAAAAGAAAAGAAAATGTTTTTTGAGCTTTTTAGTTTTATAGGGAAAGAGCTCTAAAAGACCAAGCAAAACTATCAAAATCCAAACCAAACAAGACTGAATTTCAAGCACAAACTTCAACGATGCTCCCAAACCTTATAAGGCTAACTCGTAGCAAGATCAATAAGAGCAAAAGAAGACAAGAAAGTTCAGCCACTCAGCCTAGAAAAATAGTGCAAACTCGTCGCAAACAAAAACTTCGAAGAAGCAAGAAAAACTCTTCAAAAGTGGCAACAAGACCTAGCCTATGGAACTCAAGAAAACTGATCAAAAAATAGGCAAAAATTGTAGTGCCAAGCAAAACAAAAAGATAGGAAAGAGTGTATGAGCAGGAGCTCACTGTTTTGATGAAGCAGAACAGCCAAGAATGCTCAGAAAGCTATCTTGGTACTCAAACTAGAAGTGCCAGCACCAGAAGCAACACTTTGCCAAAAAGACTAGTTTTCAATCAAACGAAAGAGAGAAAAGACAAGAAACCACTTCCTCCACAATCTAGAGAGTACAAAGACACTGTAGGAACAGGTCTCCACAGCCAAAAAGGACCAAAAAGTCAAGAAACCCAAAAATTCAAAATCTTCCTAGGTATACGCTACTTCACAGTTATGCAACCAGTGTGCATACACGTCTGTTCTAAGGGAAACTTGCGTATACGCGGGTCCCTTTAGACAAACTTGCGTGTATACGCGACTGTGTGCAGAAAAAATAGAAAGTTAAATAATGAAAACAAAAAAAAGACAAGCCTGGAAAAGAAACCAGGACTTGAGACTAACTGTAAAAAAGAAAACTGGACTGCAAATAGAAGTTAAAACTGTTGGACTCCTATCAAACACCTGAAACCACCCAACAAGGGAGTCACAAGAATGTGATCCCCAGTGGAGTCGCTAGTTCTGTTTCGTGGAATTTCACCCTAGAGGTTCGTTCGGTTACAACCTCCACAGAGCAGGGGCATGCTACTTAAGAAGGACTCACACAACCATACATGTTCATAAAAACTAAATAGAGTAGAACGAGGAAGTTACCCGTAGGTCCTACGGTTGAAGTAGATCCTGCAGGGTCCAAACCCTCTGCAACCGTCCTTCCTTCTTAACCTGAAAGACAAGAAGAAACAACCACAAAGAACTGGTTGTACAGCATATATCTACTCTAAATGTTAGTGAAAACCATATAAAACATCAGATAAACCCTAATGAATGCTTAAATAACAATATTCTCACATATAAAAGCAGACACTAACACGTATATCTCGGGAACAAGATGGTACTTCTGTATTATAAATAGCATGTACAGAAATACAAGTGGAGAGATCACCTGAATCCTCCCACGATCTTTCAGTGGACCGTCGTCTAGATTCGTCCCACCCTTGCCTCGCTAAGATTCCTTCCGAACTGGTGCATACGAGATGACATATAAAGGGATGATCATCTTAAGGAAACAAGGGTTTCCTATAATGAACTGGGAAGTGCACGAGGCACGGGAATTCAGACTTGGATAGGGAATACCAACAGAGTATAATATCAATAATTTCTCTCTCTTCCTTAGGCCATACACATGACGTGCTTTTATACTCCCTCAAAGTAGTTTCATCAGTTGGAAATAGTTGGCCACGTGCTGGGGTGGTTGAACTACCAGAGTAACCATCAACCCAGCCTGAAAATAGGGAATTTTATATCTTTTTTAATGATTTTTATTGCATACGTGGGAAGTACGTATGGACTCGTGTATACACGCGGAAAAGTCTGGGCATAACCGCGTATGGAGATTTTTACACTGTTTTTTAGTGAATTTGTCCAAGTCTGTAGGAATGGGTGCCCAAAACCATCAAAGCAATCATGAATCATATGAAGGTGAGAAATGATGCTATAACAACATATATTCTTCATCATCAATCCATTCCTTGTCATCTATTTTTGTTATTGTTCTTGTTGGAGGATACATAGTGAATTTATCAGTTGAATTACCATCAGAAATATACATATCACCAGATCTACAACTAATGAAAGCATTAGCTGTAGCCAACCAAGGTTTTCCTAGAATGAATGGTTGTCCTCGTAGATTTTTCTTAGGAGTTAATATCATAAAATCAACAAGATACTCCCAAGAACTAGAGACACTGAAATATCTTCTAACACACGATCTGGTTTTATTACATATCTATCTACTAATTGCGGTAATGTAGGTTTATAAAGAATATTAGGAAGCTTGAGTTGTTCCATTGTTTGTTTGCTCATGATGTTTATTTCTGCTCCTAAATCAATCAATGTATTTGGAATTTCAATCCCATTGATATGTGTTTTGACAACTGGACTTCCAGGATCTAAATATTTTTGAATTTAAATTTTTCCCATCATCATGTCTGCTATGTTTCCTACAAGTTGAATTTTTTTTATTTCTTTAATTTTTCTTCCTGGTTTTTCATACTCAACTCATTTATTGTTTTAGCTAAAATTGGAATTTCCTTGATGGCTTGTAACAAAGGGATTAGGATGCAAATATTTCTCAATTCATCTAGGAAGCCATAATTAGGTAACATAATATGCTTTTCTACTCCTTTATCGATTTGTAATCTTTCACGAAAACGAGGTGTAGAAGTAGATACTACTGGTTGCTCTATAACAGGAGTTGAATTTATTTGTTGTTTTTTCTTTTTATCTTCATAATTTTGGTTTTGAAGAGTTACTTCTTCCTCAAAACATTTATTGGTTTGTAGAGAATCTTCCTCATAATTGTCTTGTTCTTGAACGATTACAGAAGACTTCCAATTTTCTAATATTCTACTAGATCTTAGTTGGACATCATTAAGATCTAGAGGAGTAATCATATAGGTTGGAAATTATTCACCTTATATCATATAGGTATTTTGAGGATTTTTATTGTTGGGATTTGGTAATGGTTGGGGAGGTAGCTGATTTGGTCTATGAGGGAATGGTAGTGAGAGTTCTGGATTTGGGTTTTGGATCAGAGGTTGTTGATTTTTCCGAGGAATTTTTTGGGGAGGATAATTTGGATATGATGGAGGATATTGATAGTACTGAGAAAATATTCCATACTGATTCTTCATACCTTGAGCCAAAGTCTAATATTGAAATTGAGATTGGGGCCAAGGTTTCCACCAAGAATTCCAATTTGGTGGGGGCTGAGTATTCATTTGGTTGTTAAACCCTTCAACTTGTGGCCCTTGCCATGCTATTCTAGAGACAAAAAAAGAGATTATATAGGATTTTATGTTGTTTCTTCTTTAAAAATAACCTTAATACCAAGAATTGAAGGAAAAATCTTAGTCTCATGACTTTCAGAAAAAATCACATAGGTTTTTACAACTTTTGCATCAAGAGGATATTCTCTCAAAGCATGTTTCTTTCTACATTTTGGACATAAAATAGCCAAAGCACCAGTCTCTGATTTTTTCATGTTATGTAACTTAAGGGTGTCTATTTGTTCACAAAGACTCCCTAAGATGTCTGTTTTGAATTCATCAAGCATGTTCTCAACTTCTTCCCTACTCACTGTTCCAGCTACAGACTTGTTTACCCTAGCAAGAGCAAGATCTCTTGGTCCTTTCAAAATTTTTGATTTTCCTCTTGAGAGATTAATACATAGTTCCCCAATATCAGATAATTGAAGTTGAGATATTTCTCCCTTCTCCATCATGTTAAGGATATCTATCCATTCATCTCTAATTATTTTCAACAAAACAACTTTTAGAGTGTCTTGATCTAGATTTTCCATTTTTTCTCTCTTAATGTTATAGTTGAATCTTTCAAGTAAGTACTCCAAATTTTCATCCTCTTTTTAGATCATCTTAAAAACTTCCTCTTTGTGATTAACATGTATACAATAGTCCAAATAGCTTTCTAGAAATTCTCTCTTCATATCATTCCATGTTCTAATATACCTAGTGATTAGACTCATAAACCATTTTAGAGCTACTCCTTTTAATGTTGAAGGAAACAATTTGATTTTTTGAGTATCTTGTAGATACTCATAATTTCTACACAAGACTTAAAATTCAAATAAAAAGGTCTCAGAGTCTTCACTTTTTAATCCATGAAATTTTGGGAGAATAGAAGGTGAGATATTTTTCATGCTAGCATTTGTTTCTTCATATATGATAGGGAATCCAAAAGAACTCTGAGTTTCCCTTCTACCTCTACCTCCTTTTTCATTTCCTCTACTTCTTTTTCTATCTCCTCATCTACCTTTACCTCCTCCAAATAATACATTTTCTTAATTAAAATTTTCTTCTTCTCCTTCTCCTTCTCCTTTTCCTGCCATGATAGATTCTTCAGAGCTAATATAGGGTTCAACCTGCAGGATTAATTGCTCCTATGGTTCTTATATCAATGGTATGTTTAAGAAAGGCTCTTCTTCTTCCTCTTCACTATGGATTTCTAATTCTTCAGCTAGAATATGTTCCCATGTAGAAGTGAAAAAGGTTACTCCTTCTGTTGGAGTCCTAGGGTCTTCTTCCTCTAAGATTGCCTCAATGGATAAAGTAGGAGATCCACCTAACTGGATATGTGATCTTAGAACCTCTGGAAGTCTATGAACAATGAAATAAGGGATATGAGTTTGAGATGGTGGTGTACTAATTTTTGGTCTTGGTGGAGTGAGTTGTATTGTGGGGATTAAGCTTCTTCCTCTTACAAATATACCCCTAGAGTCTCTTTTTCTAAGCATATCATTATTTTTGGGATGTAAGAGATAAGAATACCTAGTTACACTTCCCGAGCAATGGTGCCAAAATTTTTGGTGAATTTAGTGTTCCTAAATTTCTTTCATTAATTATCAACTAGGGCTAGTAAACTGATGAAGTGTGGTGCACCATATGTGCTTAAGCAACCTATTCCTTACTTTGTTGTGCTGTGTTTTATGTTGTTTTTAGGGGTGTTGTATTTTGTTTTATGTTGTTTTTAGAGCAAGTCTACACAGTTTCAATTTATCATTAAACTATTTGAAAAAAACTTGAAATGAAGCATAATAGAAATTGCTAAACAAAATGAAATAAATATAACTAGAAAACATAATAAACACCTCCTTTAGAAGCAGGGACCCTCTACTACTAAGTTGGTTGACTCCTAGCTTGTCAAAATTGAATTCAAACAAGCATTTGGTAAATGAACTTCTTTATTAAAATAGAGGATGGAAAATAGAGTATTCGCTCACAAATCTGAACTGTACTGAACTGCTTCTCGGTTCTATGGAACCATTATTTAAAGAAGAATTACATAACTAATTGTGAGCTAAGTTAGCTAGAGGTGTCTAACTTGAATTACAATAAAAATAAGACTACTGGACTCATGGTTTGCTTTGAAGAGAAAATCAGGAGTCCTATTAATGTAGGTAACATTCTTTGACTTGTAACTTTATCCATAGGTTTAGGCACCTCTTTATGTCTGGATCAGATGAGTAGGATAGAATACATGTACGAAGGATTCTAGAAACACACATGTGGCTTGATTCCTCAACTGACACCTATAACCTGGTAAACCATAAGAGTTTCTACGCAACACACAGTTAGCTGCAGAGACTGCATTTTGTAGCTAATTTGAAAAAACTTATCAAAATAGAAAAATCATGAAAATATAAAATGAGAATCATTTAAATGTATCCTTGAGACAAAAAATTAGAATTCTTCATTGATTAGGGTTTATAAACTTATGGAAGAGTGGTGGAATGAGATGAGAAAATTGAAAAAGAGAGGGTAATTCTGAGGTTCAACAATCATATTGCCAAGAAAAGACATCCATGTACTCCTTGAAAAGGACTAGTTACCTTTGTTTGTATTCGCAGGGAACTCCCTTAAATAATTTGATGATATTAGGAGCTTCTTCGATTCCAATATTACAATCCTCCACCTCCTCCTCAAGATATTTTTTAGTTGGCTTAGCAACCACATCATTTGAGTGAAAAATCCTTTCTAATGGAACCACCCTCTAGGAATGATATTTCATTTTAGTTGCAAGATTTGTGACCAACAATAGATTCTTACCAACAGGATTGTTGTTCATCTATAAAATTCTCATCCTCGTGATCAATCACTGAGCTTGATAATTATCCAATGACATACATAATAAGTTTTATCTATTCCTCATCTTTGAACACCTTCTAGTGCTTCACATTGTCTAGTATTGAAGGCATCTACCTAACCTCAACTTCGTATTGAGAAAATTATTTTGAGGGGGTTTGAAATTACTAGCAACAATTGTCAAAGAGTGAACCATCCTATTTTTCTCTCAAATAATGAGCTCAATATTGAAGGACAATAAAATTATTTTAATAAAACTTGATACTCTATTCCTGCAGGATTTCAATCTTCGATGCTTGTTTTGACATTGAATTTTTATTTTTTTCACCACCAACTCATAAACATAGTAAAGCACCTAATGTTAAGGTTTTCAGCATCTTGCGGCCTTAAGAATGAATATTCATATTCAACAACATTCTTTTTGGCATCAAATTATATATTGAAAAAGATAGGGCTCAAAATACCTTCTAGATATAGGAATGACGCACCTTCACCATTTCCTTCCATAGAATAAGCACCATCAAAATAAAAATTCCATACCTTGTCATGCTTTGATGATAGTTTAGTGAGCTAAGATGAAAACTCCACCTTAATATCTCCCATGATCCGAGAATTTTCTTCTAATAGAATACAAGAAAAATCCTCTCTTTACCATACACAAGAGCATGGTTTGAAAAATATTCCTTTATAATTGTCTTCAAAAATATAGATTCTGTGTATAATCCATACACCTCTCCACCAAAGATAGGAATGGTAGCATATGTTAGATATATTTTAGGGGAAACCCTAATTTTCATTCCCTAATTCCTAGAAAAAAAGAATACCAAATCTTGGAAGTATTTCAACAACTAAAATATCCATTACTACACATTTTAGTGGGATTTGAGAGAAATTGACCACTAGATATTTTATCATACCGAGGAACTTCACTATTTTGGAATCAAAGGAGTAGAAATATTTGTATGGTTTTAGTATCTGTATTTCCAAGTGCTCCATCATAGAGAATGTAATTAAGTTATGAGATGATACTCAGTCAAACATACAATTATGTAGTAGCAGTTCATGAATCACCAAGTTGATATAGAATGGGGTAGTGGAAGAGTCATGCTCATCCACATGGGGTCCAAATAGAACCATGGGCCTCTCTTCCTATAGTTTAAGGTTGTCCTACGGGCGGGTAGTGGTCATTGAACTCATAAACTGATACACTTGGGCTTTATAACTCGTTTATATCAATAATTTAATCAAAGGGATAAATATCTTGACTTTATCCAACTCGTTTTGTATACGAAAGGTAGAAGGATTCTTATCGATTTTAGCACACTCAACAGGGTCATTGCTCCCATTGTAGATTAGCTTTATTTTTGGGGGTAATTTCTCGATTTTGAAGGGTTCAGATTCATTTGGAATAGCATTGGAGGATTATTCATTTGTAGGTGAGATAAGGTGGAGTGGTTTTTTCCTTTTAACTACTCACTTAGGGAAGCTTGGATAAACGATTTCTTCATTTTGATCTTTCCTACTGGAACCTTTCCTATATGACCTGAGATAGTATTTCTTATGCAATAGGTCTTGCATGAAGTCAACAAATTTTTTTCAATAACTATCTATATCGTCATCATCTAGTGGGGAATTTTACTCATCCCCTTCTCATTCATGTGTGTCTACTTCATTTTGTTCCTCAGAGAGAGAAGATAACTAGTTTTCTTGAACTTCTATATTCTATTCAACCATCTCGTCGGGATCATATTCTAAGTAAAAATGGGGCTAAATATGATCATGTTTATAAATTATCTCCTTTGAAACCGTTGGAAGGGAGACCTCATGTATTGGCGGTTAAAATTCCTGTTAGGAGTCCGTTGAATTTGACAAGGGAGGGTTTTTTCTCCAACTCTAGTTTTACAAGTTTGTTACACAAATTTCTTATCAGATTTTTCATCTCCTCTAACTTATTCTCTTGAGTTTACTTTACATGGCTTGAACAACTAGCTTCTTCCTTTTCTTTCCTCTTCTCACCATATTCAAATTTCCCATTCGATTTTCGAGTGGGGTGAAATTTGCTTCAACTACCATGGAATTTGTTTTGATTTTGTCGAAAGTATAAGAATTTCTTTCTCTGAGAGTAAACCCTAAATTTTCTTCAAAGGCTCCATCCAAAATCACTTTGGCAGCAACCCATGGAGGTTTAATTTTTGCAGGAGCAATATTATATAATTTATTAAACCTATTTGTAAATTTTTAAACATATTCATTAAGGCCTTTCTTCATTTCATTAAATTATGTAAGAATATATATATGGTTCCTTTTTCTTGCCCATTTCTACATGAAAGAGTTGTCCTTCTCTTGCCACGTATTAATTGAAGAATTTTCTAGAATATTGAACCATTTCCTAGCTTCCCCATCGAGAGACTAAAAAAGGATTATGATAACTAATTTTAGATGTTCCACATTCAAATTTTCATGAAATGCACAAAAATTATCTATATGTTTTTTGGTTGAAATATGATCCTCTCTAATAAATGTAAAATAATTTTAATTTTTGGATCAATTACCCTTCTGAGAGGGGATTTTATATACACATAAATAATATATCATTCCAAAGAATAAATTTTTTGGTCTTGTGGCATACACACATAAAATGGATCTTGATTTATTTTTGTCAGAAAATATGGAAAGGTGAAATATAAAGAAGAAACCTAGTGCAAAGGGCTCTAAAGACACAAATTCCTATGCAATTAATCTGAGTAGAATCATGAAAAGATAAACAAAATCAAGTGCATAAATTATGGCATCCATTTTAAGGCTTACAACTCAATATCTCACAAGTAATTTATGATATATCGTAACACATATATATCTAAAATACCGTAGGTACGATCTGATATTACATTACATAGATAAATTTACAATCTCAGAGGTACAATCTACTATCATATAACATAAGTAAATATATGATTCAAGAGTGAATCCAATAGCTACAAATGACATAATTTACAAAGCATAAAAACGCACATGAAGTGATACACAGAGGAAGAAAACATACTACATATTCCAATGTTTGGAATCACTAGAAGTTTCTTCATTAATATTCAAGAATGAAATACATGTCAAATGCCCAAACATGTAAAACTTTTAAAACAACTACAATCTCAAGAATAGGAAAATTTATCCAAAAAATGGAATCTCCTCGTAAAATGGAATTGAGAACCCCTACTTCTAAGTTCCTCTTCCATTTTATATGGAAAAAGAGCTCAAACCATAGTTATAAAATATATTGAATGCTACAACTATATGAACTACCCAACTATTTCAACATGTGAATGGCCTAGTTGTCCTAATGATTACCTAACAAAATCGATTCTTGTCTTGAAAATGCAAGATTAAAAAAATATGAAAAACATGAGGTGTCATAACTCACACAACAAAATATCTTCATTTTCAATTCATTTGATTCCGTGTGGTTGAATCAAGTTCCATTAACCATCTTAGGAGCCTCAATATATCGTTACCATATTAAAAGAAATGTTACAAAATCAAAAAATTATGGTTTCCTTGAATTCCATTTTCCTTAAGCCCCTCACCATTTTTCCTCCATAGGACTGGGTACCATGACCAAATTCTTAATGCTTAGGTTCTAGGCCCTTTATAATTTTGTCAAAGGCCTATATCTTAGTGTATTTATTCTCCAACTTTGGAATTTATGAGCTCCATGACCAAACTCTATTCAACATCGGAGCTTGGTGGGCATAATAACTTTTTTCAAAAATATTTTATAATGGTGTTTTGATATCTACATCCTTGATATGCTCCATTACACTTGGGTTCTCATCCTTACTCTAAGCCGTTGGTAATTTGGATCAATATGCCCAAGTTCCACTCAACATCATATCCCCTTCCATCATCACATCAGAACATTCCCATAAAATAATTAGACTCGACTTACTAAAAAACTCAACTTCCAAAATTCCAGCCTCTTAGATGATGCCATTCTAATCACATCAACACCACGTAATGCTTCTTTAATCATGAAATGTGTCATATGGATTTTTCCCACTAGGCCACCCCAAAATTCCAAAACCTACTGCCACATGTACTCCATGCTACCATGTCGTGCTAATGTCATCTGTCTTGTTAGCGTTTTAGGGTCAGTCAACTACTCCCATGTGTCCTGTTCAAAGGAGAGAGATAGGGTCCCTGGGTCCTTTTTAATTCTTACTCTTTGCAACCCTTGACATTTTTAGAGGAATTTCAATTGTTAAGGAGTTACAAAACTTTTAGGTTTTGGTACCACTCTTCTCTAAGGTGTGACCTCCCTAATGGTCAAAACTTCCAAAATTTTCGTATTTTGTTATTCTCCTTCCCATATTTGGTTCTGATATGCCATATGATCTAGCCCTTACTCATATCCAATGTGCCAATAAACTGCTCCTCAATTTCATCTCTCCCTTTTGATTTCTGTCTCTGAATTTCAACTCTTTCTTTTGGATTTCCCTTTAGTTAACCAAGTTTTAACCAATCCTCCTTTGTACCAGAGATGAAAAATAATATCGTTTGACATAAATACAATATGGTATTAAAAATAACAACAAATTACACTATGTCGAGGAAGCTTTCAAGCTCTTTTTTTGAATGCCTCCACATTTTTCACAATGACATACCTTCTGTAAAATTCATACACAATAACTAAACAATAATTTTGTTCATGTTGACACCTATAAACAATGTTGGTCCCTACCACTATATTGTTTATTGGCATTAGGAATCAATACATATCATATTGTGAATACTTCCATTTATACCACTATTTTCAATAATACCCATGCAAATGATGGATTCTTACAATATAAGTGGTAATATCGTAATAATATATAATATATATCTTCATATTCTAAATATCATTAGTCAATAATGGAAAACAAAATGGCTTCAAATGAAGGAAATTTAAATTTTCTGTATATTTAGATTTCTCTAGTGCCTTTGTAAGCATAGAGTCTAGGATTAGAGCCATAATTCACTAAGTTTATTAGCAAGTGTGGAATAAGTTGAAATTTATGGAATGTAGACAACACTTTGTATAATGAAAGATATTTGGAAAATGGAATATATTGGTATAAATTTCTCTATGTAACCATAAATTTCAGTGAACACATTTTGAGGAAGTATTTTGCAAGAAGTCATGAATCTAAAAGATACAAAATTCTCAAACGATCAAGTGTTTTCCCTCAACAAAATGAAATCTATCTCGACAAGCATTTGCTAATAGATATATGGGGTTGTAAGTCCTTTACACGATAGGGAGAGTGTTTATTCGGTTAGTACTCTTACATGTATCATTACTACATTTATTTTTCATTATTTCATTTTAATCCCTCTTTCATATATATATTATACAAATTTAGTTGTGCGGGAGAAAAATTACATAGAGATAATTAATAGATCAAAGGTTTTTCTCTCATAATAAATTCTCTTTATAGAGTGTAATCTCTCTCCAAAAACATTTATTAGTATCTTTGTATAAGTGCAATTTCATAGAGTTCTGGATATGCACGGAATGAAGGGTTTACATAGGATAGGGTATATGCAGGGGAACAAGGATTGGAATATGGAACTGAGAGAGAAGATTTGATTGTGTGTAATGAATAATGTGTGGATGATGTGATATGTGCAAGAGAACAGAGGTGTAATATGGACACATATTTTCTAGGTTGAGGGAGATAGGGATAATTATTGATGTGACCAATTAGTTGTCTACAAAGAAATATAATCTATTTATGGGTTGAGGTTGAAGGAGATAACACAATATTATTTATTCAACCAATCAATTTAATAACGATATGGTTGTAATAAAATAATTCCATACAAATCTATTGGCACCACAAAAGCTTTGTTTATGGTTATCTTTGTGTAATCAACCATATGTGCTGGGTTATGCAAGAAGTCCATTTTGTAGAAGAAGGTTTTAAGATTTCATTGTATTGACCTCCACATTCCAAAAATGAAAAAAAAATCTCAATTCGTACATGCTCAAACTCATAAACAAGATAAATTTTATGTAGAGTGCAAATTTTGTTTTTACAATGAAAGCTCTTAAATCTATTCACATGAAACACTCTATCTAAGCAATGTAAAATTTTTTTGTGGTCATCTTTACCAAATTAGCCATATGTGGAGGAGTGTGGAGAATTCTTTCAAGATTTCATTGTGCAAACCTCCACACTCTGCACTAAAGGCCTTGCTAATTAATTTTTTAAAGGTTGTGTTCTCATCATTAAAGTAGTCATATTTGTGTTGAGTATGAAAGTGGAATGGAAAATTGTATTGTAGAAAATGTGAAATGTCATCATATTAAAAAGCATGAAACTTTTATGTAATAGGAAAATGTGAAATATTTTTAGATTATGAATTAATGATATCAATTTCCTTCTACGCTTCCTTCTTCACATATATATCATGACCAACTAAATTTATAAGAGTTTTGAATGGAAAATAGTTTAAGATTAATTTTCCGTTTGCACCCATGTTGTCTCAAAAAAAAAAAAATTCACACACATATTAAAATATTTACCTTTTTTTCTCATAGTTGTGGATGAATATGTCACTGATGTCAAAGATAGAGCCTTGATCTCAAGGAAATTCAGATTGATGGTATATTTCAGTTGATGGAGCAACTTTGCAAAACTTTTCATATAAATAAATCCCTCTCCGAAAATCTATTTGGATGGTGAAATCCCCAATATAACACATAATTAGCCAACAAACCTAATTAATCAATTAAAATTTGCATGATGTGCAAAGAAAACTCATCATAATCAAATATTATCTCAATTTGATTTTGTTTCAATAAATCAAATGCCTAAAGTGATTCCTTAGTCAACAAAAATTTCAACAATCAATTGTGTGAAGGAATATTTCAAGATTTAATTGTGAGGAAGTAAGGGGATGAGCAAAAAGAAATTTGTAAGGTTGAACCTTCATTCCTCAATTTTTTCACTTTTCTATATATTACCCACCCACATGTAGTGAGATTCTAGATTGTCAATTAATGAATATTAAAATGTTACACATTAAATCATTGTGTAGAATTCCTAATCAAGACATTATCTTATAAAGGGAAGCCTCCTTTCTGTGTGTTTCACATAGATCTAATTTCACATATTTATCATATTACGACATATATAAATGTTCTTATATTATGGTTAAAGAAAAGCAAGGTTGATGCATCGTGAAATGTGCTTAAAGATTGTAGGGAATTTTAATACATTTACATACAATAAAAGTTGTATCCATGCTTTTGTATTGTATATAATGAATGTTATTCAAATCTAAATAGCTATGTTTAGTGATTGTATTATTTGGAGATGTATTTCTTAGATCCAAAACATTTTTAAACGTTGGTTTTTGTTTTAATAAATAAAACAAAAGTATATATATAACAAAGTATCAAAGCATATGTTCCTACGCACACTTAAACTGAGCTTTGATTTTGCAGAGTGAAAGAGCATGAAGGAACTACAATGCAAATTTTCTCCAGATTTTTGTATTCCACGGAATGAAATATGTATAGTTCTCAAGCCATTGTGCTATCATTTTATTATTCAAACATGTATGTATAAGATTCAAAATTATTGTTAAATGTTTAATTTCCTTTTAACTAATAAGATAAAACTCAATATAATAGAAAATCTCAAAGCATATATTTATAATTTTATGGAAAACATTATCATAACATTGATACATGTTTAGTTTGAATAAAAATGGTATCGATATTCAAATATCAATGACCATAGCCATATTTTAGATATAATATGAGATCATATTCAAAAAATAATCATTAAACACAAAGTTGTTAAAGATTTTTGGAATTGTAGCAATGATGAAGTTGTAAATTAAATGTGTTTGTTCTAATATAAATGAGCATTCATCTTCATTAAAACATAACACTAAAAAAATTATTTGTAACTAAAAACAATAAATTTGATAAAATAATTACAAAATGTAACCATAACATAGTAAGAAAAGATAATTTTCTAATATTAGCTAATACAAAATAAAATGTTGAACTATTCGAGGATACTTACACTGTGAAAAATTATCTCCCGTGACTATGCTTCTGTTAGATTTGTTACGACTTCATGACTTCGTCAACAAAACCAATTACCATAGTTTTAATGTAATCCCTATTAGAAGCAACTGTAATTTCCATTTTTATGTTTTTATTGAATATTTATTTTTCAAGTTTCCTAAATTATTGAACTTGTGTAGCTCTTACATAGTTCTTCTTATTGAATTTAAAAAAATTAATTATCCATTTGGTAATTTGTTCTGTAGTAAAATAAATGATTTTTTCGAACTCTGCTACCTTTGACTAGTTTTTCCACTCCAATTCAACTTTTAACATGTCACTTGAAATTAATTCATAATTCAGCAAGATGCATGAACCGTCTAAGAATTGTATAATTTATGTTTCCCTAAGATATAAATCACTAATTTTCTTTCTTATCTTATCAAATTCATAAATGATTTCCTTAACTGTATTGATTCTGCCTAAGAATCTAGCTTCTAATTTCTTTATTCGATTAACGTCTAGAACCTCTTGTTTTTTCTTCATGAAATCAATGAGTAGTGCAAGCCTCTAACTGAAATAAAATAAAAAGTTGTTAATGAATTTATTGTGTTCCTTAACATTATTATTAACCAAATTAAAAAATGTGCTTATTTCTAGTTGGAAACCCATTAAATTAAATATTTATTTCCATACATCATCAATAATTTCATATTTTCAACATATGTTATTAATGATATGTGAATTTGGTGCATTAAGAAAATCGATAGCTTTGTTAGATGTTTGCAGTGTTGTAGTAAAATAAATTGACAATGAATTTGATTATATTGTTAATAGAATCATTAACAGAGGAACCCGATTTAGAAATTATTCTAGAGCTTTTAATTTATTTTTTACTCTTACCTTTTTTTTTTGGTTTGTTTGTAAATATTTTGAGAAACTACATCATGATTAGAATCTTGGGGATGACTCCAATATCTCAAAACTTAAAATTCCAAAATAAAATAGAGGAAAAAACACAGTAAACAAAACCATAAATAAAATGTTTATTAAAAACGAGAATAATTGTAAAAGATACATTTTGGTGGACAAGTTGTCCTCATGTTACTTGTTACTTATAACCTTTTTTAGTTACAATACAAAAAGTAAAATCCATGGGTTTGTAAATAGCATGGGTGAATGACTACCATGGGTTGAGGTCACTTAAAATACCATATGTGGATAAATACGATGGGCAGATGAATGCCATGTGTGTATGCCACTTACAATACGATGGGTGAATGAATACCATGGGTACATGTCACTTTCTATTCAGATCATTCCTCACTCCTTAAGAGTAACTAGTCTCGTTGTCTAAAGTTCGCTCGTGACAATCATGTGTTGGATATGAAGAGCCACTGAATAGAAGGTTTTTGTGTGGTTAACCCATAACCGTGATGAACAAAGATTCTAGGATAGAGATACCCGATAATGCTTGTGACCTACTATAATACTGACAATGTGCATCCTAGAAAATAGTCTTCGATGAAGTGTGGGTTTGTGAATGACCCATAATCATGTCAAATGAAGATTAATGATAGCGATACCCTGTAATTCTTGTGACCAACTGTGATACTAACAATGTGCGGTGTAGCTAATGGAATTCGATGACAAGGATTTTTTGTGGTTGATCCATATATGTGATGTTGGCTATTGATAAAGTAGCAACTACCTACATAGCTTGGGCTAGGATGGAATGTCTCCAAAGAAACCAAGTGAAATGCTGCTAAGATGAAAGAGATGAATTTTAAGTAGGGGCCTACAAAATTAGGGTGGGAGGGCACGTCCCCAAAGAGAACCCACTCTGAATACTTCTCCAGACATTAAAACTAATTATAATGTAAATAACTCGGTCAATATAACTCAAAATAATTATTATAAAATGTTTTTCGAAATACAATGACCATTCTACATCTTCCTATGAGATTGAAATCCATATCTGGACATTATGGAAACCCATATTCATGCTACAATTGTCCCACTATCATACAATTTCTCAAAAAAGTAGTTGATTTTAACTCAGTGATATATCCCTCATGTGGACTCTAATTCGACAAATTTGTTTTTTTGAAATTAGGTGATTTTTTTGCAATGAATCCAAATCTGCTATTTTTTCTTCTTCTAAAGTTCTACATAAAAACTTCAAAAAATGATTTGAGAGTCATCATCCACAAATTTTTGTGAGAAATTTTTTTGCAATATAGTTGATTTTTAAAACCAAGAATAATTCCAACCACTACATTGTGGTGGAAAAAATGTCCTTTTAAAAGGTGTGACTTGTTACTTATAACATTTTTTAGTTACAATACTGGAGGTAAATTCCATTGATGGGTAAATACCATGGGTGGATGACACTTACAATACTAGGGGTATATTCCATGGGTGGATAAATATTGTTATGAAACAAACTCACAAAATATAAGAAAAGATAAATCAACGAATTAGAAATAAGCCTCTTTGAGGGGGAAACCTCTTTTACATTACATAAATGAACAGTTATTGGATGTTACAAATGAAAAAATATACGTTATATATATATAGGAGTTTAAGGGGCTACAATATATACCTACCTATTAAGGGAAAGGAGAACAAGGTTATATATGCTCTCAGCAAGAAAATACATTTGAACCATGTTGCAAGAGTGAGATCATATGGGAAATATCTACAAGATCATATCTTATAGGAAGGAAAACATGGTGATAGGTACATGGAGCTTATGTACATGTTGCAATAGGGTACAGGTGATTAGGATATGGATTATCATTTTAGAGAAGATGGCTTGGTGATATTTAGGGACATAGTCTATGTGTTGCATGATAGTGAACTCAAGGAGCTTATCTTGAGAGATTTTCATGTAAAATTGTATCCAAGTCAACCAAGATATCATAAGAAGTTGACAACAATAAATAATTTCTACTACTAGTTGAACTTGAATAAACAAGTGGCATAGTTTGTGGCGAGATGTTTGGATTGTCAACAAGTAAAGGCAGTGTGTAAGAATCCAGGTGGGTTGTTTCATTCTATTATAATTCAAGAGTGGTCATGGGAGGTTATTTCCATGAATTTCATTATATTTCTTCTAAGAACATAAATCGAACATGATTCTATCATGGTGGTGGTATACATGTTGAGAAAGGCAGATCAATTTATTCTAGTGAAGACTAATTATTCATCAAGTGACATAATATAGGTCTTAATCAGGGAGATCATGAGCTTGCATTATGTTCTGAAGAATAGTGTGTGAGACATAGACACCAAGTTCACATCCAAGTTTTGGAAGGAGTTGTTTGTAGGATTGTGAAATGAGTTTGGATTCAACACAACTTATAATCCATAGAAATATGGACAAAAAAATTTGGTTTACATGATATTGGAGGATATGTTAAGTATGTATGTCATGCATCAGCAGAGGATATGGGAGTAGTACATTCCATCGGTTGAGTTTGCATACAACAATAGTTATCAGGAGTCACTAAGGATGAGTCCATTTGAGGCCCTAAATGGACGTAGTGGTAACACTCCCATCAAATGAAGTGACCTAGTCAACAGGGTACTTATTGGACCAGACCTGTTGGTAGAAATGGAAAAATAAATGCTAGTTATAAATAAGAATATAAAGGAAGCATAGGACATGAAGAAAATTTATGGATACCAGGGTATGAAATTTAAGGATTTTTGGTTGGCGAGCATGTGTATTTGCACATCAAGCCCAAGAAGAGCTCCTTGTGGATTGGATCATGTTCTAAGTTGGCACCATGGTATCACGCTATTTTTGAGATCCTTGAGATGATTAGATTAGTGTCCTACATACTTGCACTGCCCCTGAAAGCGAAATTCCATGATTTTTTTTATGTTTCATTTCTTAAATGATATGTAAAAGATATTATCATATTATCGATTGGTTTTTGTTGTAGGTGGAGAAAGAAGGAGAATTATAGTGGGAACCCCAATGCATATTGCAGTAGAAACATCTCATTCTCCATAATAGAGAACTCGAGTAGGTTAAAGTGTAGTGGAAGCATTTTCGGCCCAATGAAGATACACAGGAGATGACTGATCAAGTAAGAGATATGTATTCTTCATTGTTTTTCGGTGAAGAAAAATGAGTTTTGGTATTTGTACATATTTATGTATGTTTTCTATTGTAAATACCACAATGAGCTAAGATATAAAGCTTCAATAAGAGGTATGGTTGTCATTTTTTACATGATGGTTTTGATTTTGATAAATTTGTTATTGTAAATACAATAATGATTTCGGTTATAAAACTCCCTAGGCAGTATATATTAATATTTACAGTGTTTTTACTGGGTATAGATGTGGTTTAACACTCACAATAATGTTCCCCTAAGGGGGAGGGGTATGTAACAAATCCATGTTAAAATTTCATGTAATGAAAGTTAATAAAATTAAATTAAGACCACGGGAATGGACACTTATTCGAAGTTGAATTTTGGGAAAACTATCCTAGTGGTCATCACTTCTTGTGTTTTATGGCTAAGGGAAATTGGCAAAAGAAATGAATAAGGATTTGGAAATGCGAAATGGTATTTTTGGGAACACTAATTATGAAATAATGGAGATAATGATAAAACTGAGTTGAAGGCTCATAGGTTTCATGTGAGGAGTAAAATGAATGAAAATAATTAAAAATTGAACAAAGTAGAGACCTCATCAATAAAAATACTTAGAGCATCTCGTGGCATTATTTTGCAATATTTTGGTATATTTTTGTTAGTTTAGTGTTAGCATTGTCTCAAGGAGGAGAAGGCACCAAGAGAAGAAAGAAATAACTCAAGAAAGGGGAGGAAATGAAAATAAAAGAAGGACAATGAAAATCAATGGAAGACAAGGATCAAGATGCTTCCGCAAGAATACTTGCAGGTAACATATTTCATGTGTAATTTTGTAGTTAGTTTTGAAATGAATGGTATGTTCATGCCTATACATGGTTAGATTATTATCATTGGAATCAATTGTAATGGGTTTTGACAATGGATTTTAGCCTAGCCTTACCATCTCTGGATAGCCATAGTGTGATGGTATTGTTCTCGATTTCAGGATTTGGATTTCCATATGGTTTTTGAATCCAGGGTGAGCTGGTCTCAACAAAACTTCCAAAAAGCCTAGGAATCCATTTACCAATAATGGAGGGATACATGGTAAATCTTGAGGGTGGAGATAGTAAAATTCCTTAAGGATGGTGAAGAAATTATAAGGCATGTAAGCTTGGTTCAATTTTGTGATCTTGACACCGATTTAGATGTGATCACGGTATGGAGAGGGTAGAGGTGGTTTAACCTTTGGATTCTCTTGGTTTTCTTTGGACTGGTCTATCCCATAATATCCCACATCATTCTTGGAATATGGCACAAGAGTGATTGGCGAAACAAATATTTGGCTCAACCAATCTATGGTTGGGTGGAACATGGAAGTCCCGAACCCAATCAATATTTTTCTATGTTTAATAAAGCTAATTTCTCTTACTTTTGGTAAGGAAATGTAATGGTTAAAATTTAACTTTAATGGTTGTTCTCTTGGTGTTATTTACCTAGTTATATGTTGGTTATAAGCATGGTTTTATGACAAATTTTAGTCATGGCCTTTTCATGTTTTCACTCATAACTAAATAAATAATGAATCCAAGACCAAATTAATGTTAAGACAATTAAATAGATAATATAGCCACGCTCCTTGTTAAACCTCATATGAATTTTTAGTCCCTCATGTTTATACTTGCATTCATGACGTGTAGGTTGCATATCTACTAGGTGTTTCATAGAATTTCAGTCCTAGTTGGGGATTGTAAGATCAAGTCCTTATTCCATTTTTTGGTTTACAATCATTTCATTCATGTATTTTATCATTTTTGGTAGTTTCATATCTTTCTAAGAAGAGGCCTAGCCCTAGCCATGGAAAATAACCTTAATTATTGTAGTCGGTGGCACAACCCTGGAAACAAAATTCCATAGTTGCACTGATGTGGGCCTATGGGAGTGACTCAGAACCCATAGTTGATTTGATCCCTTGGAGAGGGACCAAATGGGAGCCCATAGTTTCTTGGAGGCCTTGGCAAGGGAGAAAATATGGATCTATGTCAAGAAAAAGGTGTTTTTTCATAGGGGTTGGAGACCTAGAGGGGTTGGGTTAGTCCTAGAGGTCCTGTGGCACCTGAGGGAAGTCACTAAGGTATTTTTGTGTCGAATCTATCTTCTTAAAGTCATATAGGAGGTTGATTCACATCATAGTGACCCATAGCACATGTTTACCCTCCACAAGATGGTGAAGGTGGCAAAATATGGGAGGAGACATTACAACCCACACTTGGGAGGATCTTCGGCATGTTCTACATGCACTCTCAACTATTGAGCCAACAAATATGACTAGTTTAATTACTTCCCCTCTTTCATAACCTATTTCAATAGGACTTCCCACCCTTCAAGAAAGGTCTCTTTACTCTCTTGACAGGAAATTGTATAAGAAAATATAATGAAGAGCTGGTAGAAACTCCTAAGAGACTTTGCATTATATGAATTGGTAGGCGTCTGTCAAAATTTTTATGGCTCTTTCACCCAACCTTTAACAATGTCTCTTGCCCTCACATGGTTGTTTATGGAATTGAATTATGACTCCATAAGTGTTTCTGGCTTTGACTTGTGATACATAAGTTAATAATCTTCTAAGAGAAAATTAGCAAGATTATGTCTGCTCGCATTGTTAAATGTCATGGTCTTCACATGAATATATTAAACAATCTAGTTAATGACATCTGCACATGGGAACAATTTTTTTTTTTTTGTAAAAGTTAAGAAGATTTATATTAATTTTTTATATAAAAATACAGAGTTCCGCGGGAGTCAATGTGACCTCCCTGAGTTGGCTTTACATCATTTCCTGGGCATAGCATCTAGTGAAGGTATTGGCAGAAAATGTGTGGCGCTGGCCAATAGAAGCTAGGGAAAAGTTGAGGTGATTTGTCGTGCATAGAAAGTCAAGTCAACACAGAGATGGGCATGTTGCATTGCCTGAAGACTATGAGCGAACAATTCTTCAATGGGGCTTGAGTATGCAGAAATAGGTTTGCAGAGATGTGGCATGAACAGAGATTGCTCAAGCTTGTTGGAAAAATTATCTGCTTGACATGTCCTTCCTATGGCTGTGAATAACATACCCTTCCTATGGTGGAACCATCGAGTGCCTTGCGGCTGAGGCCTATGTTCGCAGATCCAAATTTTGGATTTTTTTGCAGTTTTCTTTGAGTTCTCCCTCTGCCATATCTTGCCAAAGGTTGTGATACTCGTCCACATTGGATTCGACCCCTCAATTGGAAAAGGCATCAGCCATCTTGTTTGCTTTTCTATGAACTGCTTGAAAATTGATCCCTTGCATGTTGCAGAGTTGGCCTTGGAGGTCCTTCAGAATTGCGGAGAGTCTCCAGCTTGGGGTTAGTTTGCCCACCTGCACGCCCATCTGGAGTTTCCTTATCAGCCTTATTATGATCTCTCAGTCGCCTTCCACTACCAGAGGTAGAAGTCTGTAGCAACCAGCTAGAGTGAGGCCATTGATGAGAGCGATTAGTTCTATAATGTTATTGGTGCTCACTCTAAGATTGCCATGATAGATGAGATGAATTGCGCCTGTGTGATCCCTTACTACTCCCCCGTAACCTGAAATTCCTGGGTTTTTTTCCGATGCCCTGTCGAAATTGAGTTTGAATGTGTTAAAATGGGGCAGAGTCCATTTTTCCTGCATCATTCCTGTTGAGGCCTGCTTCCACCCGGCAAGGTTGGTTGTTGTTTGAAGATTCAGGATCTGTATAATTCTTGCATCATTCGGAGATGTGTTGCCCTCTTTCTACAGTTTTCCCATGGCATTGATCGTCTCTGTGATAAGTTGTCGCACTTTCCTTGACAACACATTCACTGCCATTGCTTAGTTCTTGAATATTATTGCGTTTCTCTCTTTACACAATATCCACGTGATTGCTCCCGAAATTAGATTCCAGTTGCTGTTGACTAAGGGATTGGAGGATATTGAAGATCTCCACTTGTTGATTTAGATTTGGATGGAGTTTCTGTCTTTGTTAGATTTTCTGAAGACCAGGGCCATGTCATCTCATAGAGAACAAGCTACGGGGTAGGTGTTGAGTATGTGATTGAGAGATTCCGGACCATTCTTATAGAGCATACATCGTGAAGGGCCTATGAAGCCTCGTTTCTGAAGATTGTCCCATGTGAGTGCCTTGTTATGCATGACCAACCAGGAAAATAGTGTGATTTCTGGTCGTGTTCCTCTATTCCAAAGGGTATTCCATTTGTGGTCTGGTTGCGGATCTGACAAGGCTGCCAAGATCTGATATGCTTCTTTGAGGTTAAACGTTTCTTTTAGGTTTCTTCCCCATCTCAGGATGTCCTCTTTATTGGATTTTAGGATTCTTCTTTTGTCCAAGTCGTGTAGAAGATGGTTTACATTCATTGGGCCTGCTTGGGTATGTCATTGTTCTCTGGATAGCCATTTTTTCCATGTGGTTGCCTTGCTCATAGGTTGCCAGTAGTCTGCTACCGTAACCTTGCCTTCCTCTTGCATAGCTCTTTTAAGAGTGTTCCAGTCTGGGTGTTCCAGTGGTGGGAGCTGCTGCCAGGCATCTTCCTAGAATAGGGCAGTGTTGCCTCGGTGCACTTCCCAGAAGCTATGCTGCTGAAAAATATGTCTATTTTCCCAGGCTTTGTTCCATATGGTGGATCCTTGAGTGGTGCCTGTAAGCCTGATGAGGTCTTTGTCCTTGATTTGAGTTGTATACTTTGCTTTCCAGAAGGTGCCCCAGTGGGAGTTAGGATTTTCTACCCATCTCCACCATATCTTTGCTAATACAGCCTTGCTTAATAATTCTGGGTCTCTTAGGCCCAAACCTCCTTTCATTTTTGGTTTGTAGATGTCTGTCCATTTGAGGAGGGCCGATTTGGATTTCTTAGAGGCTCCATTCCAGAGGAAGGATCGCTAAATGCTTTGGATGGATTTGTAAACTGCCTTCGGGGTTACAAGTGCTGAAAACATATATGTTGGCATGGTTTGAATGATGAACTTGACCAATATCAGTCTACTGGCCATGTTTAAGGCCCAGTGGGTCCAGCTGCTTAGCCTGGCTCTCATTTTGTTGAGGAGGGCTTCCCATTTGGCAGATTTGTAGGCATATTCCGAGAGTGGTATACCAAGGTATTTGGTTGGAAGGGAGTTCTTTTGAATGTTTAGGATTCTGCTAATATTTCTCTCCACAGGAGTGGATGTGTTGAAGAAAAATAGTTTGGATTTGGTGACATTGATTTCCATACCTGAGGGCTCTGAGAAAGTCCTTAACACTTTGTTGATGATTCGAGCTTCCTGCACTGTGGGGGCGCCCATGAGCATTGTATCATCTACAAAT
This sequence comes from Pinus albicaulis, assembly GCA_034641835.2. Lineage (NCBI taxonomy): Eukaryota > Viridiplantae > Streptophyta > Pinopsida > Pinales > Pinaceae > Pinus > Pinus albicaulis. The sequence goes on from CM076572.1 coordinate 837,872,921, forward strand.
TACTGATGTGTTACTGTGGTTCCTTGGTATACCGGTTTGATGCCTTTGAGTTGATTCTGTTGTTTTTCCTTGGCTAAGGATCTTCCGAGCCCTTCTGCCATAATGACAAAGAGAAAAGGAGACAAGGGATCTCCTTTCCTTATACCTCTTGACGAAATGAAGGGTTGAAGGGGTCCTCCATTCAACAGGATTGAAAAGAAAGCACCTGAGACCAGATCCATTATCCAATTTTTCCATTGCTAACTAAATCCAAAAGCCTGAAGGATTGCTCTCATGTAGTGCGAGATGATTTTATCAAAGGCCTTTGAAAGGTCAAGCTCGATAAGCATGCCTGGAGTCCTTTTTGTTTTGAGAGAATGCAACACTTCCTGAGTTAGCATTATGCTATCAGTGATCTGCCTACCTTCGACGTAGCCATTTTGCTTCTGAGAAATGATTGAGGGGGGCACGGATTTAAGTATGCTAGCCATCAGTTTGGAAATGATTTTATAAAGGAAATTACAAAGGGATATGGGACGAAACTTTTCGGGGGAGTCAGCCTGATCTGATTTGGGAATAGTGATCTGCCTACCTTTGATGTAGCCAGTTTGCTTCTGAGAAATGATTGAAGGGGGCACGGATTTAAGTTTGCTGGCCATTACTTTGGAAAGGATTTTATAAAGGACATTACAAAGGGCTATGGGATGAAACTTGTTGGGGGAGTCAGCCTGATCTGATTTGGGAATTAAGGTGAGGAATGTGGCATTGATGGCAGGAAACACTTTCTTGGTTCTATGAAATTTCCTTACTAGGATGAGAAGGTCAGCCTTAATAATGGACCAGCAGGCTTTAAAGAATTCGATTGTAAATCCGTCTGGTCCAGGAGCCTTGTTTGTGGCCATGGTGAAGATTGTTTCTTCAATATCCTACTCAGTAAATTCTTGTAGGAGGGACTTTTGCTCCCTTGTAACTAAGTTGGGAATTGCAGTGATAATTTCATTAATGGCTTGGGTTCTATCTTGAATGGGATCACTGAGAAGAGAGGTGAAAAAAGAGTTTAGTTCAGATCCTATTTGCTCCCTTGTATAGACATGATCGCCATCATCTTTTTTGAGGGAGAGGGTGCGATTGTTTGCTCTATGCTAGATGGTTGACCTGTGAAAGAAACTAGTGTTGCATTCTCCCTGTTTTAACCATTGCACCCTTGATTTCTGCCTTCACAGAAGCTCTTCCTGTTTTAATTGTTCTTACCATTTTCTTTGCATATTCGATTCATGAGCTTTTCTTTCATCATTGCGCCCTTCATTGATCAATGTTTGCTGGAGGTTCGCCATTTTTTCCTCCAGTTATTTTTTGGATTGAAATATGTCGCCAAAGGTGTTTTTCTTCCAACGTTTGAGGTTGGCTTTTATTGTTTTGAGCTTCTGCTGAAATATGTACATGATATTGTCACTCCTTATCGTGGCTTGAGTCCAGCAGCTTTGTATGTTTTACATGAAAGATGGGTGCTCTATCCAGAAGGCTTCGAATCTGAATGGTCTGTTATGGGGCTTTTCCAAATTGGTGAAGTGGATCTGCACTAGCCAGTGATCAGATCCTCCAATAGGCAAAATGCTGGCCTCCATCTTGATATTTTGCAGCAGAATGGATTTCGACATGACGAAACGATCGAGCCTTGATGCTATCTGCCCGTTTCCTCCTTGGTTATTATTCCAGGTATGTAGACCATTAACTATGGGGATGTCAATGAGTTTGCAATCAGCAATAAAGGTGTTGAATGCTTCTGAGTCCTTATCCAACCTTCGTAAGCCTCCCTTTTTCTCCGCTAGATTGGTGATCATGTTGTAGTCTCCGCCTGAAATCCATGATTTTCCCCATGGTGTTTTCTGACTTCGTCCAGGTCTAGCAGCATCTTCAGCTTGTCTTGGATTCATTGGGGTCCATACATGTTGCTGATGCAGATCAATTTCCCTGATTCTGGCATGTCGAAAATGACTGATAACGAGTGCTTGGTGGACAGAGCATTCTGCAAGAAGAATTTTCTTTTGTTCCAGAACGTGAGTAACCCTCTTGCTTGCCTAATGGAATCTATGCTTATGCAGTGATGACTGTTGGAAATGAGTTTTTTGAGCGTTTCTATGCCTTTAGGAGAGAATTTGGATTCTTGAAGCAGTATGATGTCTAGGTGCTGCGAGAATAAGTGGTTTTTCAACATCCTTCTTTTGGTGGTGCCATTGAGCCCCCTGATGTTCCAGGTTATGATTTTCATTGAGCTACCTTTGGAGCAGATAGGACCAAGGCCTTGATTTTTCCTTCATTGATTAGGTGTTTGCCGAGTTCTTGTATTTTCTATTTTGTGGATTTACGCCCTTTTTTTCTTCCTGGTCCTTGGGGCTTGTATTAATCCAGATCCAGGTTGGCTTGAATGCATGTTTGGCTATTATTTCCCCATTGCATTTTGGCCGCATTCTGGTTCATGCATTCTAGCTGTAGGTATGCCATTTCTATCTTCTCCAAGTGTTCTTGGGGAATGGCATCGATTCCCAGTTTGGACCATTGCTCACTGACCTTTTGGAGATCTAGATCACCTAGGATCTCCTCCAGAGGATTGTTTGAAGTGGTTCAGGATGGTTGGTTTGTTTGTATTTCTATGCATTGAGGGGTTTGTAGTGAGGTGTGGCTGGTATTATTCTGGATGGGAGAGGATTTCGGTTTTTGTTGCAATGCCTAGGCATGGATTGAATCAGAGGTTGTGCATAGAGAATTGGTTGTAATCAAGGATTGACATAATAGTGTCAGATCTTGATCAGTGGGGGCCTGGAAGACTATAGGGTGCTCCGATGAGTCAATATTTCTCAAAACTTCATATCTATTTTGCTAGTTGGAGGCATTATTAGTAGGGGTAGTATTGGTGGAGGGTTTCGGAGGCTTTGTGCCTTTGTTCCCTTTGTTCTTTCATGAGACGGGGGTGAAACTAGGTTTTGGAGTGGCCACTTGTGTCTGTTGGGCTTGAGGCTGTGGTTGATCAGCATGGTAGCCATGACTGATATGTCCATGCTGTTGACATGTTCGGCATCTGAATGGGATATTTTCGTAATCAATGGTTTGCTTCCATTTCACTCCTTTATGGATCAGCTCCATATGGCCTAGGAGGGGTCCTGAAATATCCAGGTAAACACAGATTCTAGCATAGGCTATGTGCTTACCTTCTGATGTGAGATCTGAGGCTTTGATGAAGACTCCCAGCTGGTTTCCTATGGCTTCCAAGATGCGCTTGTTCGAGTAATCCACAGGCAGAGAGTAAAGGCGAATCTGTACTGGAACTTTTTTGAAATATTCCTTTTCTGGAGTGAATTTTGGCCTCTAGTACGTCATGTAGAGTCATTCAGAGTTGTAGAAGTACGGGCCTCCTTCGAAGATGCGATCTCTTTCATCCCTGTGAGTGAAGATTATAGTGAAAAAGCTTCTCGATCCCAGCTGAAGATCGTAGTCCCCTTTGGGTTTCCATTTCTAGTTTATCCACCAGCAGAGAATGTTTTCACTAATTCAAACCCCCATGAATCTGCAGATCAGGGCATGCTTACTCATGTGGTCTCTTTATTCGTCGATCGATGGATCTTCAATGATTAATCTGGGTATTTTCTCTGAGATGGGCTTGCATGGGGAAGGATCTTGTGCACTGTGTTGACTTGGAGTGTGCCACGTGGACCCAGATCCCTTTGGCACTGATTCATTGCTGTTTCCCCTAGATCTGGAGCTGGATGGGATGTTGGAGGTATCAGAAGGAATATTGCCGAAAATAAAAGGCCTAAAGGTAGGGGGGGGTCGAACACCCCCTCCCCTCCCCCCCCCGAGGTGTTCATGAGGCGATTCAGTTAGAGTGCTACTGAGAGATATGTCTTGCACTGCATGGATTGGCTGGCAGGGTGGGTGAGCCGAGATCGGGGATCTTCAGAGCTTCAACCCAATCACCACTCCTCAGAAGCCCATGCAACTTCCAGAAGAAGTAGCTCTCATGGTCAATACAAAAATAGAAAATATAGTTTATCTGCACATGGGAACATTGGATATCTTCATGAAAGCCTATATAATCCTAACTTTTAAATGATAAGATAAAACTTTAGGTCCTATACATTTTGTCATGTTAGATTTAACTCCATTTCCACAAATAGTTTGGTTTTCGCATAAACTGGTAAGTTCACTAGCATTTTCTCAAATGCTTCCTCGGTAGTGCTTTCAGTGGTATCTTTGAAGAAAATATATTGGGCTCCATGGTAATAATGAATTATCGATAGCATTTCTGAAAAATTGTGGTACTTATGGGAGAGAAAATGTACTCATGGCAAGCAAGCATTAGCTTTTACAAAGGTATATTCAAAGCAAGATTATGTAGCAAAACAAAAAAAATAGTGAGAGATATTATGGAATTTTCATGAGAAAGTGAGGCAGGTTGGTTGTGGGAACTATGCATTGCACAATCCCAATAGCCAAGGGTGCAACCTAAGGCTGGAGAATGCACAATGTGTAGCTCACCCTAGGCAGGTACTGGGAGAGACTGCACATTAAACACTATCAATGGCCAAGGTGGAAAATTGAGCCCTGGAACTGTGCAATGTGTAGTTCGGGCAAACTATACTACACATTGTGCAATCTTAGAGGCCAATTTATTGGCTTGAACCTCATACTTGCACAATTCCCAATTGGGCAAGATGAAAACTAGCCAAGGGAAAGTGAATATCTGCCCAGTGAAAGGGTCGGAAAAAATTAAATCTAAGTGATGATGTGAGTTTCAGTGCATGTATCACTAATTATGAACATATCAATGTAAATAAATTCAATAAACTGAACAAACAAAAGGAAAATCAAATATGTGAGGAGAGTCACTGAAACAAATACCATCAGTTTAAAAAAAGGAAAATTGATGTGACACCTGCAAAAGGAAGTCGAAAAACTAAAACACTTCTACTAGCTAATATAATTTATAAATACAGAAACCATCAATATAAATAAGAAAAAAAAGCTCTCACATAAGGGAAATGACAAAAATCAACATAAAAAACAGTAAATGACGACAAAAGCAAAACTCACTTGGAAAAATGATGACAACTCCACCGAAGTTACCTTCATCTCCCTGTGAATTCTAGAGCTCTAAGGTTGAATGTAAAAATGAGATCTAGAGGTGTGTATTAAATAGATTTGAACGAATTATGTTTTATGATGCACATGCATAAAATCAAGGAAAAAGCGACACTTGGCAGAAATTTCTAAAATAACAATTGTGCCACCTTCGAGAAACTAATAATGAATTCATTTTTTCTAGGGATGGTTTTTAACTTTTTATCTTTTTTCTTTATTTTCCATTTTTGGGAGACTTTCCATGAAAACTTCTGAGAAATGTTGTGCAATTCTAAGGAACTAAAAAACTTTCTAGCTTAGTGCATTACATAGTTTCTAAGCTTAAGGGATGAATTGTGCAATTTCTAGGCTTAGTGTTGGGTTGTCATCGATGACTATGTAATTGCTAAGATCAAGGTGAAACTTCCAGTATCAATTGTGCAATTCCAATAATCAAGGTTGGATTTCCCTCATCGCTTGCGAAGTTTCTAGAGGCAAGCTCAAACTCCTACAAGGTTAATTCAGGAGGTTATCTAGCGACTTAGAAATATCAGCTAAGTGTGAAAACAAGAAAACACAAGAACAAATGAAAATAATAAGTCTCAATAAAATCATCAATACTTGATGAGAGTAAAAGATAATCTCCCGTCGATAGGAAGGAAGTCTCCAAAGTCAAAGCATAGGAAAAATTTTGGAGGGTTGTTGTAGCTACTACAACATTGGGTAAAGTAACGTCCTGTACAATTAAATGGATGTAAAATAGAATTTAATATGAATACTACCTTTAGGTTCCTACGACCCTCTCATAGGAGTTGACTGGTTGGGAAAAAACAAATATATAATAAAATTCTTAGAAAATATTCTCCCATATGTAACTGATGAAGAAAATGTGCAAGTGACTAGAGGTATACCGAGACCTATATCCACCGAACAAGTTTTGGCCTTGCAGTTGAAAAATTATGATTGGAAATTATGTAAATTATTTGTTTTTCATATAGAAGAAAACAAAAAAAACACAAAATATAATGCTATAGATGATATGGTGGTAATAATATAATTTAAATATATTTTCCAGAAGAAATTTCAGAATTAATGCTAAGAAGAGACATAGAATTTTCAATTGATGTAATCCAAGGAGCCATACATGTGTCTAAAGCCCCATGTAGAAAGAGAATCCATGAAATTATGGAATTAAAAATGTAGTTACAAGGATTATTGGAAAAAGGACACATCAAACCCAGTGTTTCTTCCTAGAGAGCCTCAGTGTTGTTTGTAAAGAAGGATGGAACTTTCAGGAGGTGAATATATTATCTTCAGTTGAATAATTAGTAATTAAGAATAAATATCCGTTACTGTGAATAGGCGATTTGTTTGATCGATTCATAGGGGAAATAATGGTCTCAAAGATATACCTTATATTGGGATATTATCAGTTAAGGATATAATATGAGAACATACATAGGACTACATTAGAAATAGGTATGGACACTACGAATTTAAAGTCCTACCTTCTGGCCCTAGAAATGAACCTGCTACTTTTATGTGCCTAATCAACAATGTTTTTAACAAGTATTTAGACAAATTTGTACTCATAATTATAGATGATATTGTGATATATTAAAAAATGAAGAAGAACATGAATAACACTTAACTATAATATTACAAACCTTGAAGAAACATCAATTGTACGCACAGTTTAGCAAGAATGATTTTTATAAAGATAAAATTCAGTATTTTGGTCATGTTATCCTCAAAAAAGGCATGTATGTTCATATTGAGAAGGTTAATTCCATCTTAAACTCGCTAGTACCTAAGGATGTAGCATATATTAGACCATTCATGGGAATTACTAGTTATTATCGAATATTTACTAAAGACTTTTCGAAATTATCCTATCCCATCCATTATTTGTAAAGGAAGGGAGTGAAATTCAATTGGATAGGGAAATGTCAAGAGATTTTTTTTATATTAAAAGACCTATTAACAATAGCACCATTTTTAAACATGGCTAATATAGAAGAAAACTATGTTCTGTGTATATATGGATTTTTTCAATGGTTGGTTAGTTTATTAATGCATGAAAACTATGTAGTTGATTATGATTAAAGAATTGAAGCCTCATGAAAAGAACTATTTTCCTTATGACTTGGAATTAGTTGTTATTATAAACACATTAAAAATTTAAAGATAACACTTATTTGGGAAAATGTTTACTATTATTAATCACCACATAAGTTTAATTTTTTTTTTCATCCAAACAGATTTAAATGTTATATATGCAAGGTAGATGACATTTTTAAGTGAATTTGAATTTGAGATCAAGAAAACTAAAGGGAAAGAGAATAAAGTACAAGATAAACTAAGCAGAAGTGCAAATCATTTAGCTAAAATTTATGTCAACAGTGCAAAGAGAGATTTTGCAGAAGAGATAAGAATCATAGTCATGAAATATTAAATTTATAAACAATTCTAGAAAAAAATTACATCATGCATAACTTCGTCATGATGTAGAAAATCATTATGAGTTATTAACATTCATGGAAATAATATATGTTCCAAATGAAGTAGTTGTGAAGTAGTTAATTCTAAATGAACACCATCAAAATCCTTTTTCAGTTTATCTTGGATATCAAAAAATGTTCATAGCATTAAGAAAGGAATTTTTTTGGGTGACGATGAAATTGGAAGTGGCCAAGTATTTAGCCAAGTCTTTAGAGTGCCTGTAGGTGAAGGTAGGACACCAAAACCCAACTAGACTACGACAAAATTTACCCATTTATAAGTGGAAATGGGAAGTTATTTCTTTCTATTTTATAATGAGTATTATAAGAGAGAGAAGAAAACATGATTTTCTTATGGTAGTAGTGGATAAAATAAGTAAGGAAACCCATTTTATACATGTCCACTCCAAATTTGAAACCACACATCGTGAATTTTTTTTATGAAATACTTCTTTTGGTTACATGGTGTACTAAAAATAGCTATATCAGAGAGAGACACTCACCTTACCTCAAAATTATGCAATATAGGTTGTTGTTAGGAGTAAATGTTCTTCAGGAAATGGAACATATGGAACACGTGGTAAAGAAAATAATAAAAAATTTGAAAACTATATAGGATAGGTAGAGAGGCTACGTAGATCAAAATATAATGCACAAAGAATACAAAGTGGGAGAACATGTATACTAGAATATGAAACAAAATAATAGTACATTGAGATAAGGAACTTGTGCTAAGTTGTCTCCAAGGTTCTCTTGACCATTAGAGATACTAGCTAGACTTGGGTCGGTGGCCTACCAGCTTGCATGAAAAATTCATATAAAAGTGCATAATGTTTATCATTTCTCTTTATTGAAAAATTATGTTGGTGATAGTTCTCACGTGATTGATTGAAATTTTCTACAAGTGGAACCATTAGGAAAGTTATATGTTGAACCAGTACAAGTATTAAATCAGAAAGAAACTATTCTCCATAATTCAGTCATCGCCTAGGTTAAAATGCAATGGAATCACTTTTCCTGAAGACGGAGGATAAAATGTGTGACACATTTAATGTTAAAATTAATATAAATATAGCAATTGCATTGATGACATGAAGTTTATAGGTAATTTTAGTAGAAATTTACATCATGTACATCTTCTTGGTTATCTAAAAAATCAATATGGGTTATTAAAAAACATGAAAGGAGTATATTCTCCACATTAAGCTACTTTAATGTAGCTAATTTTGAAAAAACACCACCAATATTTTCTTTTTTTTTAGGTAATCTTAGATATCATAAAAGTATTATAGAATCAAGAAAGGAATTTTAGTGGCCAAGCATGAAACCAGAAGTTGTTGAGTATTTCGATCAATGATTAGAGTCCCAACAGGTGAAGATAGAACCTCAAAACCTAGCTACACTAATAATTCCCTTACTATTTTCTTACTAGAAATAGGAAGTTATTTCTTTATCTTTTATCACTCGTATTTAGAGACAAGAAATATAACATCATTCTGTTATGGTAGTAGTGGATAAAATTAGTAAGGAAACACATTTCATACATGTCCACTCAAAATTTTGAACAACACAAATTGTATATATTTTCATGAAATAAAATATTCAATTACATGGAACACAAAAAATATTTTTTCAGACAAAAATGCTAAGTTTTCTTCAAACTTATAGAAGACATTGTTTGGGGGAATGTATATGCAACTCAACTTTAGTACAACTTACCATCGTTAAATAGATGGTAAAAGAAAAATAATAAATCAAATATTGAAAGGCATGTTGAGGATGTATATTATGGATCGACCTACTAAGGGGAAGATTACTTACACCTACTCAAATTTGCATAGAATAACAACTATGACGAATCTATCGAAACGAGCCATTTGAATCTATTTAAGGGTGGAAGTGTCACATTCCTTTAAAATGGAGCAAACCGAAAGATATGTTGGTGTTAGGACATGATATTATTCAGGAAATGGAACAAGTTTTAAACAAAATAATTCATAATTTATAGACTTCCAAGGATAGGTAGAAAGGATACGCGGATGGAAAGATAATGCACAAAAAATGAAAAGTGGGAAAACATGTATGCATCAAAGTTAAACCAAATAAGAGTACAGTGAGATTAGGAACTTATGTTATGATGGCATTAGGGTTTTGTTGACTATTAGTGATAATAGATAGAGTTGGGCCCATGTTCTACTAGCGGGCACTGCCAAGACATATAAAAGTTCATAATGATTTTCATGCTTCTCTATTGAAAACGTATTTTCATGATATTTTTCATGTAATTGATTTAAATGTGCTACATGTGGAATAAAAAGGAGAGTTTCATGTTGAGCCACCACAAGCACTAGATCAGAGAGAAGCTATGCTCCATAATCAAGCCATCACGTAGGTTAAATTGTAATGGAACCAATTCTCCTCAAAGTAGATCACATTGGAGATGGAGGATAAAACATGTGAGGAAGTTAATCTTAAAATTAAAATAAATGTTATAATTGTGTTAAAAAAAATTCTACATCCCAATATGGTAGAAAAGTTGTCATATAATGTTAAACATTTTGACTAAGTCAAATTACATAAAAATATAAACTAAATCAAACTAAGAAAATTGACTAAATAAAAGAGTAATGCAATGAAATGTAAACATTTGAACTCGGTCAAAAAAAAATAAAAAATCAATAATGACTGGTGGTATTTAGAATTCATGGTATCTATGTAGAATCTAACCTATTTGAAGGTGTTAAATAAACAATCCTATATCCATCTTCAATGTATCTACCAAGCACCAAGAGGGATTAAATCTCTTTGGATGGAAAATTATTTGATCCCTCTCAATGCATGGTAGATCCAACTTTAATATTGTTCTAAGTTGGTTTAATTTTCCCCTTAAATATGGTATTACACTTTAGTACTATAGGTTCTCAGTGCCATGGGTGATTATTATGTTGATTATTAATTTTTATCTTATTTTGACCTAGCTCAAATCTTTACATTACCACAATACTCTTTTAATTTTATTTTGTTTCTTTATTTTTTAATGTAAATTGACTTGGTGAAAATATTAATGTAAATTGACTAGAGAGAAGAGCGCCTCTTGACACAATTATTATTATTATAGTATATTATGAGCGATAGTTATATTTATTCTTATTTGTTTTAAGATTGACATAAGTTGGTTTTTATTTTCACCTTTATATAGGCTATATCCCACTTTAATACTATAGGTTCTCAATACCATTGGGTGTTAATTTTTGTTAACATTGGTATGTTCTATGCTTAGCACAAGTAGTTCAATGTTCCTTAATTAACCCAATAGAAATTTCAATTTAGATTTTGAGTGAAAATCAAAGTAATCATTAATCACATTGACAATAAAAGTAGATATAATATGTAACTAAAGGCAGAAGACAAGTAAAGACAATAGGATATCAGATTTGGTAGATGCGAGGGTGTTGTGCAACCAGCTCCAAAAATAGAAGAAAAGAGATATCAACGCCTTAGAAATAAGCCACTTCGAGGGGGCAACCTCCAATACATTACATAAATGAACAATTCTTTAATGATACAATTTACAAAACCTCATTTCTATATATAGGAGTCCATGGGGCCATAATGTGATCCTAGCCGACCTAAAAATAATAATTTAAGGGCACAATAATAACAAAATGGGGTTTACAAGGGTACAATAATAACAATAAGGGGGTTACACTAACAACAATAAGGGACTATACTAGTAATATAGGGACCTAACATGCCCCTCTCCTTCAAAAAAGTGTTGTCCTCAACGCTTGAGTAGCTCTGGGTGCTTCTGTATAAAATTCTCATCCTCGCATGTAGAATCTTCAGTGGGTAAGTTCTTCCACTTGATGAGATACTCTGAAATTGATCGATTCCGTAGTTGTCGAGTTCTTTTTTCCATGACTGCTTCAGGTTCCAATATGATTTTCCCTTCCCCATCAAGTTCTGGCAATACTGTTTGAGCTGGAAGATTTTCACCTATAACCTTCTTTAAGCATGAAACATGGAAAACTGGATGTACTCGCGAAGAAGCAGGAAGCTCCAATTTGTATGCCATAGTACCAATCTTTTGCAACACCTTGTAAGGACCGTAGTACTTTGGCGATAATTTATTATCCTTCTTAGCTTGCTTGAGGGACATTTGTTTGTATGGTTGTAGCCGTAAAAATACCCAATCTCCTACATCAAAACTTCTCTCACTGCGATGTTGATCTGCCTGTTGTTTCATTCGATTTTGTGCCAAATTGAAGTTATCCTTTAAGAGTTGGAGAACTTCTTGCTGATGCTCGATGTGATCTTCCACTACTTGAACCTTCGAATTTTCCCTTAAATATGATGTGATCGATGGTGGATGATATCCATAAAGTGCCATAAATGGGGTCATTTTTGCTGCCGTATGGAAGGAAGTGTTACACCACCATTCCGCGAGAGGTAACCACTTGACCCATTGTGTTTGTTTTTCAGATACAAAACAACGAAGATATCCTTCCAAAAATTTATTTACTATCTCAGTTTGACCATCAAATTGAGGATGATAAGATGAGATATGAGCTAATTGAGTACCCAAAAAAGAAAATAACTCCGTCCAAAAATTTCCAGTAAAAATGGGATCTCTGTCGCTCACAATAACCCTTGGGCTTCCATGTAGCTTTTGAATTATGTCCATCAATGTAGTAGCAACTGTACTTGCTTTAAATGGATGAGATAATGCACAAAAGTGTGCATACTTGGTAAGTCTATCAACTATGACCATGATGACATTCTTTCCTTTGGACTTAGGTAAACTTGTGATAAAATCCATTGAAATCTCCTCCCAACGTTGACCTGGAATGGAAAAAGGTTGTAGAAGTCCCGGGGTCTTAATTGTCTCTACTTTATTTTGCTGGCAAACCAAACATTCTGCCACAAACTTTTGAATATCAAATTTAAGGCCATCCCAAAAAAATTCTTTCTTCACCTTGTGGTAAGTTTTTAAAAATCCCGAGTGTCCACCTAAAGGAGAAGTGTGCAATTCCAGAAGAATATTTTGTTTTAGTTGGGAATTCTTACAAAGATATGAGCGATCTTTGTAACATAAGGAATCATTTTTTCAACTAAATGTATCAGATGTACTAGGATCTTGCTGCAACTTTTGAATGAGTGTCCATACATATTTGTCCTTCTTCCATTCATCTCTTGATTCGGTTATCCAATTTGGTTGGATAATAGAAATGGCACAAAGCAATGCTTCCACCTCTTCATTCTTTCTTGAGAGTGCATCTGTAACAACATTAAGCTTTCCTTTTTTGTAGATTATTTCAAAGTCATAACCCAACATCTTTGTGACCCATTTTTTCTGCTCTTTTGAAGATAGTCTTTGTTCCAAAAAGTGTTTAAGACTATCATGATCAGTTTTTACCTTGAAGTGTCTTCCCATTAGGTAAGTTCGCCATTTCTTTTGTGCATGCAATATTGCTAACATTTCCTTCTCATAAATAGGTTTCTGTAAATACTTTCCTTTGATTGGACGACTTTCAAAAGCAATGGGTCTTCCTTCCTGCATTAAAACTGCACCAATTCCATTTCCTAAGGCATCACATTCCACAATAAGGTTTTTGTGAAGTCTGGCGTAGCTAAGACCGGTGCTAGGCACATTGCCTCTTTAAGATGTTCAAAGGCCTTAGTTGCTTCAGGAGTCCATGAAAATGCATCTTTCTTCAATAATGTTGTTAGAGGTGCTACTATTCTCCCATAATTCTTAACAAACATGCGATAATACCCTGTTAACCCGAGAAATCCTCGCAACTGCTTTATGGTTGTGGGGACTTTCCATTCCTTAATGGCTTTAATTTTGTTAGGGTCTACTTTAACACCCTCGTGAGATACAATATGACCCAGATATTCCACCTCTCGTACTCCAAAGAAACATTTGGATTTTTTTGCATATAATTGTTTCTCCTGCAATAGTTTGAGCACCCTGTCAACATGTTCAACATGATCCTTCCAAGACCTGCTGTAGATTAGTATATCATCAAAAAATACTAGCACAAATTTTGTAAGGAAGGGTTTGAAAATGGAATTCATCAACCCTTGAAATGTAGAAGGTGCATTGGTAAGGCCAAAAGGCATGACCAAAAATTCATAATGACCTTCATGAGTTCGAAATGCTGTTTTTGGAATATCTTTGGTCTTCATTCTAATTTGATGATATCCTGAACGAAGATCCAACTTGGTAAAATAAATTGCTCCATGTAATTCATCCAATAATTCATCAATCACAGGAATGGGAAATTTATCTTTAACGGTGAGCTTATTGAGCTCCCTATAATCCGGACACATTCGCCATGATCCATCCTTCTTGTGTACCAATACTACAGGAGCAGAGAAAGAACTTTGACTAGGTTGAATTATACCCGCCTCTAACATTTCTGCAATCATACGTTCAATTTAGCTCTTTTGGAAGTAAGGATATCTATAAGGCCTGATGTTTGGAGGAACACTTCTTGGAATCAAATGAATAGCATGATCATGATCACGAATAGGTGGGAGTCCTTTGGGAGTTCAAACACCTTGGAATGATTGTCCAAGACTTGTTGGAGATCTGCAGAAATAGATGATTTTGATGTCGGAACTTCTAGTGAGCATAATTGTGCAATTACGCCTCGTTGTTATTTCTTTAGAAGCTTTGTCATGACATTAGAACTTATTATCCTTCCTGGCTTCCCTTCAATACCCCGTAATTCGACTTCCTTTCCTTCTGAAAAAAATTTCAAGAAAAGTTCTTGAAAATTAAAAGCTACCGTCCCCAAAGAGTGTAACCATTGTACTCCTAGTACAACATCAGCACCTCCCATAGGAATGGAAAGCATTGGACTAGTCAATACATATTCCCCCATGGTTAGCTTGATATTATGGCATTTTCTAGAGAAATTTATAGTTCCTCCATTTGCAACCATCACTTGACATTCTGGTGGTGGGTATAGGAAACAATTTAATTCCTTGGCTACCTTACAATGAATAAAATTATGGGTGCTACCTGAATCAATCAACACTATTACCTTTTTCTTCTTGATTTATCCTTCTATCTTGAGAGTTTGAGGAGTGGTAATTCCTGCCAGTGCATTACACGATATGGTCGGATTCATTTCTTCCTCTTCTAGGGCTGGTTCCTGGTGTATATCCTCTTCTTCTTCATTTTCTTCTTCCTCTTCACAATCTATGTAAAATAATTTCTTCTCAGCACACTTATGACCTTTAGTGTATTTTCTATCACAACTGTAGCAAAGCCCTTTGCTCTTTTTTCTTCCAATTGTTGTGGTTTCAACCTTGTAGGTTGTGGAAATCTAGGCGTAGCCACACTTCCTTCTTTATAGAATTGAGTGGTAGGCTTCCTTGTTGCCATAATTTTACATTCAACTTTTCTTGCCAACCTGAATGCCTTCTCCAATGAATCAGGTTCCAGAACGCAAACTTCATGTTGAATGTTATCCTTTAAAGTGCCTATGAAGAGATCAATCCTGTGTTCCTCTGGAATATCGGTTACCCTTATATTCAATTTTTGGAAGTCCTCAATGTGCTGCCCCACTAAACCCTTTTGTTTGAGATTTATCAATTGGCTAAAGAAGGCGTTGCTCTTTGTATCCTCATAATGTGCTATCATTTCCTCCGTAAAAATTGACCAAGTGACAATTTTTTTACGGGAGCAAAGCCATCGATACCATACAAATGTATTTGTTCTAAATGTAAAGTTGCAATGCGTACCTTTTGTGTGTTTTGCACATTATGGAGATCAAAATATTGCTCCATCTGTAGTATCCATGTTACAGGATCCTTTCCATCAAAATTCCTCATATCCATTTTTGGAATATGGTGGTTCTTCCCGCCAACATTAGAGTTTATGAAATCGCGATTAACATTTATTTTGTTCTCATCATGAGGTTCTTCTACTATCTTTTCACCATTAGGAAACATTTCTTGTATCAACTTTGTCAAATCTTCGATGTTTGATTTTAGATCGTCCATCTTAGCTTCCATGCCAGCTTCCATGCCATCCATCTTAGCTTCCACGCCATGCATCTTAGCTTCCACGCCTTTCTTCAAACCATCCATCTTCACTTCCACGCCATCCATCTTAGATTCCATGCCTTTCTTCAAACCGTCCATCTTCACTTCCACGCCTTTCTTTAAAACTTCCATTTCATTTTTTGTTGCTCTTTGCGAGAGTGAAATTTGTTGCACTTGCTCTTGTAATTTTGATAGATCATGTTGAAATTCTTCATCTTCATGAATCATGGTAGATCCTTCTGAAGGCTTAATGGGTGTTGAATTATTTTTAGGGGCCATTTTAGAATCCAATATTGATACCTATTCTACAATATTCCCTTGGAATCAATTCAACTTTATTCTTCAAACAAGACTTATGCAATTTGGAAAAAAAAATACACACCTTTTACTTGCTTTGAGGAGCTCGATATTGAAATTAAATTATCTCCATAATTGAAAATCTTCGATATATGAAATTCATCCCTGTAGTAGCCCTCTGAAGGTTCTTCCAAATTCCACAAACCTGATCTAATTTGGATTCTCCAAGACAAAGTTGTGTCCAATATCCCACAATGACCTAATTCTAGACTGGTTCAGTAGAGAGAACTTGTAGGACTTGCCACGTGTCACTGTTTCGTCCTTTGTCTCTAAAATTGATAGCCAAGAAACTAAAGTCTGTGTACTTGTGACTACTTTTTATGGCACTCAAATCCAATGCCCAGAGAGAGAGTTATTGAAATTTTCCCACGATCACCTCTTTAAGATAAAATTCAGGAGCCTGAAAAAGCACTATCTTCCACAGATCATATATCCAAAAATATTGCAAACCAAGCTCTGAAATTTTTTGAAAAATTTCCTCAAGATTGTAGCTTCGTACCATATGAATTTCAGATTCTGAACCTTCGTAGAAAAAAATTTATAGCGAAAATTCCACAATGACCTGTTTAGGAGCTTGAAAAAATACCTAACTTTCACAGATGATATCTCTGAAAATATTACGAACCAAGATCTGGAAATTTTAGACAATCTTCCTCCGCATCTAAGCTTCGTACCCTAAAACTTGCAGCTTCTAAAACTTCGTAGAAAAAAGTTATAGTGAAAATGCCATGATGACCTGTTTGGAGCAGCGAAACCCTAGAATTTAAACCTCTGATACCAAATGTTGTGTAACCAGCTCCAAAAATAGAAGAAAAGAGATATCAATGCCTTAGAAATAAGCCACTTCGAGGGGGAAACCTCCAATACATTACATAAATGAACAATTCTTTAATGATACAATTTACAAAACCTCCTTTCTATATATAGGAGTCCATGGGGCCATAATGTAATCCTAGTGGGCCACAATGTAATCCTAGCCAACCTAACAATAATAATTTAAGGGCACAATAATAACAAAATGGGGGTTACAAGGGTACAATAATAACAATAAGGGGGTTACACTAACAACAATAAGGGACTATACTAGTAATATAGGGACCTAACAGAGGGAAGAACGCTAATGTGGGGAAAACGCTTTGACCAAATATTCTTATTATTATATCAAAATTTCAGAACATAGAGGTAGTACAAAAATTAAATTGACTTACCCAATTCAAAGTCAAAACAACCCTCTCAATTTATGCAGTCAATTGCATTAAAAATTTAGCCCTATCTAGAAAGTCAAAATTGGTCAAATAAACATGAATTCATCCTCAAAATAGCTTGCTCTTTCCTAGTCAAACTCAACCTAATCAGGAGCTCAAAGTCATCCTAAAATAGGTCTGTCAAAGTACAGTCAACCTTGAAGTCAGCTCTGGTCAAACTTCCCAAATTCCCCTGATTTCTTTGCCCATAAATGTAGCCTAAAGACACAGAAAATTTCTTCCAAAAATCATAGTCAAAGCTGGTCAACAAGACCTCAATCAACGTTTGTAAAACTTGGCTCGCTACCTATAGTTTTCAGTCATGCAACTCAGCCCCAAAAAAATCATCCTTCTTGCCACACATGTGAGAATGAGGAGATTCCCAATAGCATGAGAGAAAGAGAGAGAAAAATCTATGAGTGTTGATGATTCCTAATGAGGTATGAGGTCACTTGTATTTATATAATTCATTGTGTGTGAAGAAACATGCCCATTAGGCTTCTTGAGACTACATGACGGTAATGTGGACCTCAAAAAATTGCACATGTGTGGGCATGAATTAAAAATCACACTTCTTGTGAAAATGAGATGATTTTTATATAAATTTTGATACTCTCGAAATGAGGAATTTAATGAAATCATCATCTCCATCAAGTGAGTTTTCCTAAGGTGGAATTTGGCCCTAGTTTCCAATTTTAACACTCACTCTCAGCTAGGCATAATTCCAACTCCAAATACATCTATATTCATCGATTATCATTCCATCATGTCGTCATGTACGATATTTTTCATCTCATCTCTACCCTGCTTAACCATGATGTAATAATCAAGAAGAATTGACTGATAGTGAGTGACAAGGCCTTCCCACTCTCCACTGTCAAAAGTCATTCCAGAGGTAGAACCTCAATTGGTCTGAGATCAAGTTGTTGAACACCATGCATCCTAGATATAAGGAGTATTAAAGTACATGATGCATCCATAAACATTGCTATGGTACCTAACCACTTTTCTTATCTCATTTTTCAGAAGGGAGGTACTTCCCATGAGTCTTGAACAACATGGGTAGGATGTATGTGAAGGCATCATCAGGAGAACGTGAAGCAATAATCCTAATCATATTCCATAGAAGAAGGTGAACCACTCATCCTATAAATATCTCAATTGTAGGGGAAGTTGAACCACTCATCCTAAACACATGTCAATCATAATGGGGTATCATAAAGGAAGCTGAACCAATCACCCTGTAAACAAAACAGTGATAAGGGAAAGTGAACCACTCACCCTATGGTTTTCCATAGCTCCAAGAAGTATCCCAAGTCCATTGGATATCCCAGAGCTAAGTGTCTAAGTCTAGTGGGACCCCCATGGGGGGTCTTTCTAGGACTCCAAGTATCTCTGAAAAGGCTAATAATTTGACCTTCCCAAAGATCTTCGTGATTATTTTTGTGACCTGCTCATCAGTTTCAATGTGTTGGAGCCTTATTTCTCCCCATTGTACCATATCCCAGATAAAATTTTACCTCTTATAAATGTGCTTGGAGTAGACATGGAACCTAGGATTATCTAAAAGGTGAATCCCACTCTAGTTTTTATAGTAGATCACAATGGTATTTAGCAGATGTTAAAATTGCTCTGTAAAGAGCTTCCTCAACCAAACATATTCACAACAGATCATACCAGTTGCAATCCACTCAGCCTTAGCGGTGTGTAAAGTAACCAATTTTTTCTTCTTGCTCATCCAAGACAATGAAGTCGACCCTAATGAGAAGAAAAATATACATGTGATTTTACAATCCACCACATTGCCAACCCAAATAGCATTAGAATATCCATGAAGCCTCAAATTCCCTGCACTATATCTCAGACCATAATTGATTGTGCCATGGAGATATTCAAAGAGATTCTTAGTAGAAATATGACATATGCAGTGAGGCTCGACCATGAATTGACTCAATGTATACACAATGAAGGATATATATGAATGAGAGTTTACCAGGAAAATAAAGGTCCCCACAAGTTGTCTATATTCAGAATGATTTTCTAATGTGCACCCAAAAACACTTCCACTTAACTTCTTGAAGTTCAAGTCCATCACAGTAGACACAGACTTGCAGTCACCATCCCATATCTCTCGAGTAGGTTCACAATATATTTTCCTTTAGAAAGGAAAATATCACATGGATTTTTCCAAGCCTCCAGGCCTACAAAGTAGTGCCTTAGACCTAATTCCCTCATCTCAAACTTAGAATCCAACTTCCTCTTGTATTGATAAATGAGAAGGTCTGGAACTATCAGAAAGAGATCATCTACGTAAAGGATCAAAATGAGAGGCGTGTCCTTTTCAACCTTGAAATATAGGTTAGGATTAACTTCTCTTCTTGTAAACCCTAGCTTCATAATATAACTATCAATCCTCTCATATGAAGCTATAGGGGCTTTCTTTAAACCATAGAGGGCTTTCTTCAACCTGAATACGTGTGTGCTTCCATCCTGTACTTCGAACGCCTGAGGTTGATCTATGTAGAAATCCTCCTTAAGAAAGCCATACAAGAAAGTAGTTTTAACATACATTTGTTTTAGGCTGCATATTTTAGAGGAAATAATAACAATAATAGATCATATAGTGCTTTATTGGGAAACCGGTGCAAATATCTCGTCATAGTCCACTCCTTCCTTTTGAGAGAAGCCTCAAGGAACGAACCTGGCCTTGTATTTTTCAGCACTCCCATTAGCTCGATGTTTGATTTTTTAAAGTAATTTAGAAGTGACCACAGACTTGACCTTAGGTCTAGGAATCACATCCCAGACATCATTCTCCATGATTGATTCATACATCTCATTCATCACATCCTTCCATACTTTGTGTTTCACGTCTTCTTCAAATGTATGTGGCTTAGACTTAATAATAGTACTCATGGAAGCTCAGTACACTTGATACGTGTTCGACTTCTTACTCTCATGAAATTTCCCTCTTGTAGAAATATGTCTTTCAGCATCTTCAAGAGTGCCTTTGATCTAATAACGTCTTTTTCCTGAGGTAGAGGGATCATGAGGAGGTGGGTCAATAGGATCCATTGAGCCTTAATCATTGGACATAGGTTCATTTTTCGAAGCTTCATCTTACTTTCCTGTAACATCATCATTGTCCTTACTTTGGATAGGGATATATTAGGCTTTCTCAAGGGTAGAATATTCATCAAAGTGACATCATGACTTATTTTCACTTCTCTTTGAGGAGGCACATATATTCTATATGCCTTCAAAATTTCACTATAGCCCACAAATGTTATTCTATATGCCTTCGAAATTTCACTATAGCCCATAAATGTTTCTTTCTTCCCATATGCTTATAACTTGTGTCTTCCTCTCTAGGCACATAAAAATAGATGGGACATATAAATATTCTAAAATGTAAAACATTAGGTTTCATAGCAATGCAAACTTCTTCCGATCTCTTGAAATCTAATGCTTGATGTGAGCTCCTATTTTGAACATATATGATAGTGTTGGAAGCTTCTTCCCATAAGAAATCTAATAGGCCTTAATCATGAATCATGGAAGTGGTGGCTTCTATGATCATTCAATTCTTCCTTTCAAGAACTCCGTTTTTCTTAGGAGTATATCGAGTAGTGGCCTACATCTTAATGACACTCTCTCTACAATAGTCATTGAATTCATTTGATTCATATTCAGTTCCATTATTACTCCTCAATTTTTTATATTCTTCCCTCTTGGTTTTTCAAATAAGGCTTTGAAATAAAAAAACCATTGAACACTTTGTTAGCGCTCGAATCTGCCTTAGGCTGAAGAAGGCGAGGCTCGAGGCAACATCAAACCAACCTTAGCCTCATAGCTAGCCCTACGAGGACAGGAGAGGGTCAAGAAGATCCAAACTCGGTAGAATCTCTCTGTATGGGATTCACAAAGACTAATGAGGCTCTTGATAATGATTTTAGGCTAGTAAATTGATATGAAAGGGTTTTTTGATAAATGATGGGGTTTTACGGGAACATGTATGAGCGAAGACGACAGAGCGAGATTAAATAAAGAATTGGGATTATCTCCTGAGGCAAGGTAAGCATGAAGATTAACATCAAATTGAGATTAAATGGAATGGCTGAACTGCTGAGAAGTTGACAAGGGCATAGTAGATGAATCCTTGTCAAACAGAAGAAAACACTAAATTTGAACAAACTTAAAGGCAGAGCATATAAATTATGAATTCTACCTTAACACTTCATTTGTTCAAATGGAAACGATCATGAAATGACATAAACACATAAAAGGCTACATATGAAACAAAAGAAGACACAAATGTTAAATCTCATGCCACAGGAATCTCAGAAAACAGAGCTATACTTCTCCATTAAAATCTCTGTCTAAAACTGTACAATAAAACTCTATTTTTCTCCTACACTAGCTCTCAGAACTCTCTCCCCTTCTGCTCTTGATTTACAATGTATAAATAATCTCTTATGTTTAAAAACAGGTCGATCCACAATGGGGAGCTGTTTCAACTGAAATGATGAAAATAGAAAGGAGAACAACATTCTCCATGAAACCCTCTGCTGATTAAACTAATAGACCAAATTTGGAGGATTCTCCTTAAATTCCTCTAATAACTAAACTAATAGACCAATATTAGAGCGCTGGTCCATTTAGATATTTAACTGAAGTCATTAATAGGAGATCAATCCTATTTTCTGCTGTGGTAAGTAGTCCTTGTTCAATCTGGGCTTGACTTCTGGCTTTCCTTTTACATTTTCTGTTTGAATCTGTCTTTTAATAGAAATAGGAATTGGAATTTCCCCTTTACCCATTCAAAACACCATTTAATTGTCAAAACAAAAGAAATAATCCATCTTACATATGCGCCCTCATGAAAATGCCACCTGTTTTGACAATTAATTTCATGGTCTGCCCTCAACTTCTCCAGCATGACACGTAACTCTGCATTCACCTTAAGATCTCCAGCGCAATTCACCTTTTCTCCTTGGATCTCTTCAGATACGACTTTCTGCCTTTGACCCTTGTCAATTACAGTTTGATTGCCTGTTGTATGTTTGGAAAGGTTTTGAATGTGCTCCTGTAGCTTTTCGCATAGGCTCTGAATTTCACCATTGGATCCATATGCTGTGATCTTATGATCTCTGTTTGTTATCTCTTTGTATTTTGCCCAAAATGTAGTAAAATCTGCAAATGATGTAGAATACATCCTAGTGACCAAATATCAGCGGGTCGCCCACATTCAATTATCTTTCCATTTGGCACATACTCTACAACAGATCCAAAACTCATCAGAGGCATAATTGTCACCACAAGCATAAAAAATCTACTGCACAATGATCAAAACCTGTTTGCAATTCGTTGGAGTCGTTTTGGATGAAGACTGGGCGCACAAATCAATTTTCTGGAATTCTACTGGCGAGTGGGTCGCTCTCCTCCAAGTGGGTCGCTCTGTTGTAATTTTGCACTGCGAAAATCACCCAAGTGGGTCGCTCTGCCCAGGTGGGTCGCTCGCCCGGTTTGGATTTGTGAAGATAATTCATTCCTGTTGCAATCTCAAGAGCAATTCTCACTGCATTTGCACATTAGATGGGAAAGTGGATGGTTGCCAAAATCACTACTCACATACCCCACTCTAAGTCTGCCGCTTCCACCTTCACTCTTGAGAGCATAAGCTTAAATTTCTGATGCCTTGAACTTGAACATCATACAATTCAGCAAATTTGTTCCCATTTTCAAGGGGAGGCATTGCTAACACATTTGTTTCAACTTTGTGTGCGCTCGGTTCTAAATCGTTCAAGCAGTGATGGTTTAAATCAGAAGATGCAGATAGCCTCGTAGTCGGAGCCAGTGATCGTGATGTTTCAGTACAAGGTCTCATATTCAAAGACCGAGTATGTTCTATGTGCAAACCTTTGCTTGAACCAGATTCTCCTCTATCCGCAGGATTGTAAGGCAAAGAACAAGCAGAAATTGCCCTGTTGAGACTTTGGTTTTCTTGCAGACATGAAGTCGAAGCTTGCTTCTCCAAGAGACAATTTAAAATACTATCAAAAACAGATTGTGACTCTTTGGTTCCAAACATCTCAGAGATCTTTTCAGAAGCCATGTAAATTTCATTTTCATCAAATCCCATACCTTTCAGACATCTTGACTAATTTCCTTTAACAGATCAGATACTCAATCTGCTTGACTTTGCTAGAGTCCTTGGTCTTTATCAACAACTCCATCTGGTATGGAAGGTCTGTTCTTGATCTCATTTGAAACGGGGGGCTTCCTCTTTGTCTGGCATATATTCTTTGTCGACTTCCCTGTTGTATCCTTTTTATTCACTTCTCTTTTTTGGCTCGAAGTTGATGGTATCTTGTTGCAACAAATCTGCTCACTCGAAGATACTGTCGTTATCTGTTGACTTTGTATCAAAGGGCCTCCTCCTTCATTGTTTGCAAGCTGCTGGAGTCTATTTGAATCGAAACTGGGCGCGCAAAACACAACTTTCTGAGTTCTGTCTAAAGACCAAACTCCATCATCAATAACAATATCCAATGTGAAACCTTTACACAGATGAGAGTAATTATTTCAATTGAACAAGTTTTGATGGAAATGTTGCCAATACTTTATATGGAGTTAGTTGTAGGTCAAGATTTTCCAGCTTTAATAGTCGATCCATCAGTGACACCATTTGAATAACCAATTGGTCCTGTCTGATGTCATCGCCCCTTTTGAACATGACCTTGCATTTTCCACCATCTGCAATAAAATATCATACCAAAAGGAAACTCTGTAATCCAGAATTTGTGGCTTGTTCTCCAACTTTGCTTTGGGTATTGTGTCTCTGATCAACTGACTGATGGATTTCTGTTTGTCTCACAGGGTACAGAGACAGAAGTTGCTGAAGCTGAAACAACGCTGCCATTTGAAGAGCTGGAGAATTTGATACATATTCTAAAAAACACATTTAATGACTTCTTCTTCAAAACAGGGTTTTGAAGAAGAATCAATTTCACATTGATGACATTCCTGAAATGAAGACTTACTGAACCTTCCTCTAGCCTACCTCTGAAAACTAAACCCTGAACTGCAGAATTACTCTTTAATGACTGCAAATAAGGAGAAATGAACCTTGGTGAATTTGATTGCAGCAGTCTGACAAGACGGAGTCTAACATTGGCTCCAATGGGGATGGCAGCTGCCGCTTCTTGGAGGTGCCAAGAACCGCAGAGCTTTGGGAGAGCAGACAGTGCCTCCATCCATTGGGCGATGGAATCATTATTCTGACAAACAAACTAAAGACTGATAACTCAGTTTTTAAACTAGAAATTCGACTCATACTGACTTGATGCAAACTGAAATGACTGAATTAAACAAAAACTTTCTGAAAAGGGCAGCAGTCCATCAAAATTTCAAAATATGGCAACCCCCTGCATACTGATGTGATATGTACAATCATGTATAATTGGCTTTCCAATGCAACCAATCCAGCAGATGGCTACACCCCAAATTTCTGCTCTTATTCTCCCTGAGCAGGCGGACTGATGAACCTGTAGGCAACTCAAAATAACCACTGAAACCAAATCTTATGATAATGAACCAAGCAATATTTATCTTTTCTAATGTTTGCAGAAGAATGCTGAAGGGGTCTTGAAAATCTTGAAGCACTGGCTTATTTGGAGATCCAGCTGCAAAAATACTAGTAATCACCTCACTCTGATCTGAAAGGACATTTGATTTCTGAGGGATAGAGATGCACAAATCTGCCATCTGAGTGTTAGCTGTAGGTTCCTTGACCATGAGTAATTCTGGCATATACTCTTCAATTTCATGATCTAGGTCATTCTTAAACAAAAAACAATCTTCAAGGTTATTAAACATGACAACCTTATCATCTTTGTGAAGGAAAAAATTATCTGTTTGCTGATCTACACAACTGATTACAAGACAATCATCTTTTTCAACAGAGGAAGAAATTTCACCAACACTTTCCTGACTATGTGTGCACTGCAAATCTGTTGTAGCTTCGGCTGAAACAGGACCTTTCAAAAGCTGATCTATCTCATCTTCAGACAAAGGAGACAATGTTTTTTGTTTTCTTCTGCTTAAACAGTAGTTATCTTCATATGATAGGGCTTTCAAACTATCGTTCATTACTGAGCTATTGAAAGGAGATTTATCACTTACTTGCACAAAGATCTCATTCTGATTTTCATGAACTGACTGGATTGCTTCTTCATGAAGGCTGTGTTCTAATGATGGGCTGACAGTATGACTGAGAACATTTGGATCCATTACTGTGTCTTCTGCATCCCAGATGATTTCAACAGCAGAGTTCTCCTTGATGGGCCTCAGCACAAAATATGCTTGGTCATCATGATCTGAATCTGAATCTGAAGTAGCTGTCTGGACATTATCACAATCTGCAATTAGAACGGGACCTACTTGCATGCTGTTGTCTTCTGTGGGCAGATCTGAAATGACATTCTGCCTTTCATCATTTTCAGCCATATGGCCATCAACCTGCTGCAAAGTCTCCTGAGCACCTTGATAGGTATCCTTTAGGTTCTCTTCATTCTGCTGAAATGGATTCTCGTATAGGGCTTCCATGATCTCATCATCCATGAAATTATCATCTTCATAATATTTATCAAGACTTTCAATAAAAGTAGAAGCATATTTACAACAATCATGAACTAAATTTAATGACGGATAAGACATTTGATATCTTTCAATGAACAGGGCATGAAAGTCCTTTAAACAGTAAATACAGGCCAGCGGCAAATTTTTATACCATGACTGAGCTTCACCTTCCAGAGTGGCCAGAAATATCTTCATCAAGCAATCTTCAGGAAATTCAACCTTCAACTTGCGAATATGCATGTGAAATCTGACTAAATGTAAAGCAGCATCTTTTTTACCATCATCGTTGAACGTAGGCAGATTTCTTGACCAATCCACCTTGGGCATCTTATTCGGAAAACCTGGAATGTGATCTCGGCTCATGGGAGCATATCTTCTTGCGATCTGGTCCAT
Organism: Pinus albicaulis; assembly: GCA_034641835.2. NCBI lineage: Eukaryota > Viridiplantae > Streptophyta > Pinopsida > Pinales > Pinaceae > Pinus > Pinus albicaulis. The sequence continues at coordinate 837,899,211 of CM076572.1, forward strand.
CTTGAAAATCTCACAGCTACTGATCTCCCTGCAGTGAAGTCACCATGAAGGATTTGATTGTCTGGATTGTTTAGTGTGTGAAGTCGCCGGGTGAATGATTTCAGCCTTGCGGTGTCTGACTGCTGTCCACCATCAGCAATTGGATCTGCAACTTGATTTCATGTACTGGAGCAAGACAATCTACAAATCGACTGTCACATCAACAACAAACCATCTTCCCCAGTATGGTCGCCACTATGTTAGCGCTCGAATCTGCCTTAGGCTGAAGAAGGCGAGGCTCGAGGCAACATCAAACCAACCTTAGCCTCGTAGCTAGCCCTACGAGGACAGGAGAGGGCTCTCTCCGGGTCAAACTCAGTGAAAGCTGTCCAATGGGATCTGAGATGACCTAAATGAAACAATGATATTGATTTTAGGCTAGTAAATTGATATGAAAGGGTTTTTTGATAAATGATGGGGTTTTCTGGGCTGTGTGAGGCAAAGACAGCAAGAGCAGAGATTAAATAAAGAATGCAGATTATCTCCTGAGGCAAGGTAAGCATGAAGTTTAACATCAAATTGAGATTAAATGGAATGGCTGGACTGCTGAGGAGTTGACAAGGGCATAGTAGATGAATCCTTGTCAAACAGAAGAAAACACTAAATTTGAACAAACTTAAAGGCAGAGCATATAAATTATGAATTCTACCTTAACACTTCATTTGATCCAAATAAAAACGATCATGAAATAGCATAAACACATAACGAGCTACATATGAAACAAAGAAGACACAAATGTTAAATCTCATGCCACGGGAATCTCGGAAAACGAGCTATACTTCTCCATTAAAATTCTGTCTAAAGCTGTACAATAAAACATCTATTTTCTCCTACACTAGCTCTCGAGAACTCTCTCTCCTTCTCTTGATTTACAATGTATAAATAATCTCTTATGTTTAAAGCAAGTCGATCCACAATGGGAGAGTTTGTTTCAAGCTGAGAATGATGAAAATAGAAAGAACAACATTCTCCATGAAACCCTCTCTTGATTAAACTAATAGACCAAATTTGGAGGATTCTCCTTAGAGAGATTCCTCCTAATAACTAAACTAATAAATATATAGAGAAGCTGGTCCATTTTGATGTTTAAGAACCGAAGTCATTAATAGGAGATCGATCCTATTTTCTGCTGTGGTAAGTAGTCCTTGTTCAATTTGGGCTTGACTTCTGGCTTTCCTTTTACATTTTCTATTTGAATCTATCTTTTAATAGAAATAGGAATTGGAATTTCCCCTTTACCCATTCAAAACACCATTTAATTGTCAAAAAAAAAGAAATAATCCATCTTACATAAGCGCCCTCATGAAATTGCCACCTGTTTTGACAATTAATTTCATGGTCTGCCCTCAACTTCTCCAGCGTGACACGTAACTCTGCATTCACCTTAAGATCTCCAGCGCAATTCACCTTTTCTCCTTGGATCTCTTCAGATACGACTTTCTGCCTTTGACCCTTGTCAATTACAGTTTGATCGCATGTTGTATGTTTGGAAAGGTTTTGAATGTGCTCCTGTAGCTTTTTGCATAGGCTCTGAATTTCACCATTGGATCCATATGCTGTGATCTTATGATCTCTGTTTGTTATCTCTTTGTATTTTGCCCAAAATGTAGTAAAATTTGCAAATGATGTAGAATACATCCTAGTGACCAAATATCAGCGGGTTGCCCACATTCAATTATCTTTCCATTTGGCACATACTCTACAACAGATCTAAAACTCATCAGAGGCATAATTGTCACCATAAGCATAAAAAATCTACTGCACAATGATCAAAACCTGTTTGCAATTCGTTGGAGTCGTTTTGGATGAAGACTGGGCGCACAAATCAATTTTCCGGAATTCTGCTGGCGAGTGGGCTGCTCTCCTCCAAGTGGGTCGCTCTGTTGTAATTTTGCACTGCGAAAATCACCCAAGTGGGTCGCTCTGCCCAGGTGGGTCGGTCGCCCGTTTTGGATTTGTGAAGATAATTCATTCCTGTTGCAATCTCAAGAGAAATTCTCACTGCATTTGCACATTAGATGGGAAAGTGGATGGTTGCCAAAATCACTACTCACATACCCCACTCTAAGTCTGCCGCTTCCACCTTCACTCTTGAGAGCATAAGCTTAAATTTCTGATGCCTTGAACTTGAACATCATACAATTCAGCAAATTTGTTCCCATTTTCAAGGGGAGGCATTGCTAACACATTTGTTTCAACTTTGTGTGTGCTCGGTTCTAAATCGTTCAAGCAGTGATGGTTTAAATCAGAAGATGCAGATAGCCTCGTAGTCGGAGCCAGTGATCGTGATGTTTCAGTACAAGGTCTCATATTCAAAGACCGAGTATGTTCTATGTGCAAACCTTTGCTTGAACCAGATTCTCCTCTATCCGCAGGATTGTAAGGCAAAGAACAAGAAGAAATTGCCCTGTTGAGACTTTGGTTTTCTTGCAGACATGAAGTCGAAGCTTGCTTCTCCAAGAGACAATTTAAAATGCTATCAAAAACAGATTGTGACTCTTTGGTTCCAAACATCTCAGAGACCTTTTCAGAAGCCATGTGAATTTCATTTTCATCGAATCTCATACCTTTCAGACATCTTGACTAATTTCCTTTAACAGATCAGATACTCAATCTGCTTGGCTTTGCTAGAGTCCTTGGTCTTTATCAACAACTCCATCTGGTATGGAAGGTCTGTTCTTGATCTCATTTGAAACGGGGGGCTTCCTCTTTGTCTGGCATATATTCTTTGTCGACTTCTCTGTTGTATCCTTTTATTTACTTCTCTTTTTTGGCTCGAAGTTGATGGTATCTTGTTGCAACAAATCTGCTCACTTGAAGAAACTGTCATTATCTGTTGACTTTGTATCAAAGGGCCTCCTCCTTCAGGTATTCCTGACCTTTGGAGGCATTCCTTTCCTACCACTTTTCCTTCCGCTGTTAGCATATACTTTGCTGGGCAGCTTGATTTCACAACTAGTCCTTTTGATATCAATGTCTTCATGGAGCTCCACCCAGAATACCAATCTTGGAATGAGTTTCCGAACCTTCCAGGCGGTGCAACACTCCTTGATGGCCTGATGGTAGATACCAATAGGCATTCTGGAAAGCCCACTAGCTTCAGTTTATATGGAGTTAGTTGTAGGTCAAAATTTTCCAGCTTTAATAGTCGATCCATCAGTGACACCATTTGAAAAACCATTTGATCTTGTCTGATGTCATCGCCACTTTTGAACATGACCTTGCATTTTCCACCATCTGCAATAAAATATCATACCAAAAGGAAACTCTGTAATCCAAAATTTGTGGCTTATTCTCCAACTTTTCTTTGGGTATTGTGTTTCTGATCAACTGACTGATGGATTTCTGTTTGTCTCACAGGGTATAGAGCTGGCTACTAAAGCTGAAACAAGGCTGCCATTTGAAGAGCTGGAGAATTTAGTCTATTCTAGAAAACACATTTAATGACTTCTTCTTCAAAGCAGGGGTTTTGAAGAAGAATCAATTTCATATTGATGACATTCCTGAAATAAACACCTACTGAACCTTCCTCTGGCCTACTTCTGAAGACTAAACCCTGAACTTTAGAAAAATGACTCTTTTCTGGACCAGAGTAACATCAGTGACTGCAAATGACAAGAGATGAACCTTGGTGAATTTGACTGCAGCGGGCTGACAAGACGGAGTCTAACACACTTCATCCTTATTATTCAAGAAATAGATACATTTTTTGCAAGAGAATTCAACCACAAAAATTACATAGTATAAGTATCCTCCCAATGATTTTATGAGAAACATACAAGATACCCTAATTGACCAATTTAAGAATAACGATAGTTTGACTTTCACTAGAAGGAAATGGTCACGTTTTATCTTTTCCAACTACACAACTCTAACAATCATCTTCATGATATATGTTGAATTTGCGCATACCCAAGGTGAGAAAATCTTAGATGGGATAATTTGGATTAAAGAAACGTATCACAAGTAATAACTCCCAAAGGACTTCCTCCAATGTAATATATACCTTCAACTCTAAATCCAAGTGTAAATTCACCTTAGGGATTCCTTTTCCAAATACATACCTTTCCGTAAATGAATTCTACCTTTAATCCTTTATCTTCCATCACATAAATAGACACGAGGTTATTCTTGAAATCAGGTACATACAATACCTCTTGTAAATGAAGGGTTTGACCTTGATTTAAGTGAAGAGTGATGGTCCCTATCCCATTGACAGGGTAGGTGGCATTGTCTACAATTATGATCTCCAAATTAATATTCTTTTCAATTAAATTTGAGAGGGACCCCTTGTACGTAGTGAAGTGCCTTGAGGCACCACTATCAATCATCCAATTATCCAAAGTGTCTGGAGGAGAGGAAGTAGTTAGGGAAAAAATAAGATAGAATTATTTCTGTTTTTATACAACATTAATTTCCTCATACCTAGAGTTTCTCGTCCTTTTGGGAGGTCAACCATTACCATATCAAGTAGCGGGATTATTCCTCTTTCCTTTATTATTTAACCTGTTGTTCCTTTTATTTCCATTTCCTTTGAATTTTTTATGATTTTTGTTGTTTTCATCATCCTATGGGGTATCCTTCTTGTGAGGAAAATCACTCGCATAGCGGCCAAACCTGGTGTAATTTGTAGGTTTTAACCCTGTACAAAAAAATATTTGCAAACATGTTTTTAAAATAAAAATAAAAAATAGAGAGAGCATAAAACTTAAAAGAGATATACATATATATTTTCCCCTGGATCCAAAAACAAGGACTACGGGATTGATTTTTCATTATATTCCTTTCAATGTTACAACAAATATATTTACGTGTTGAAACATTCATAAACCCGAATCCATTAACCCTAGATTAGAACATAGTCATAGTTCCCTGATAATCAATCTATCGTCATCGATGATCATGCCATCCTGTCTTCATGTACCATCATTGTCATATCATCTCTGCTCTACTGAAACATGATGTAATAATGAAGAAGAATGCATTGAGAGTGAGTCACAAGGCCTTGCCACTCTCCACTAAAAAAATTCAGTCTAAAGGTAGAACCTAGATTGATCCCAGATAAATTTGTTGAACACCATGCATATTAGACATAGGGAGTATGACAGTACATGATGCATCCATCGGTAGCACTATGGTCATTATCAACTTTTCCCAAGTCATTCACTACATGAGATGCACTTCACAAGAGTATTACAATACATGGTTATGATGTATGATGGGGAATTAGCAAGAGAAGGTGAAACACTCATCCTACTCATATGTCATAGGAGAATGTGAAATTATCATCTTATGCATATGTAAATCATAGGGGAAGGTGAGCCACTTACCCTACATACATGTGTTCACAATCGTAGGGGAAGGTGAATCAATCACCCTACATGCATGCTAACCATAATGGGGTATCACAGGGGAAGGTGAAAAACTCATGATGTACACATTGCACTAACATGGGAAGGTGAGCCACTCACTCTATGGTCTCTCATAGCTCCAAGGAGTACCCCAAGGCCCAAGGAACCCAGATTTTATTTTCCACCTCAAGTTGTACCTTCATAGGACGATATTTCCATAACTCAAAGTCTCTCTTGAAAGGCTAATAATTTGATCTTCCCTAAGGTATTTGTGACTATTTATATGACCTAATTATCAATATTTATGTGTTGAATACTTATTTCTCCCCAGTGTACCATATCCTGAATAAAGTGGTACCTGATATCAATGTGCTTGGAGTGGTCGTGGAACACAAGATTCTAAAAAAGGCGAATACAACTTTGATTATCGAAATAGATGACAGTATTAATTAACATATGCTAAAATAGCTTCCTCAACCAAAAATCTTCACAATGTGCCATACTTTTATCCATTTATTCCACCTTCGGATTGCTTAAAGCAACTGACTTATGCTTCCTGCTCATCCAATATTGTAATGCCCTCTTCCCACATTTATACAAGTAACAGACCAACTCAGGTAAAAATGTGATGAGAGGATACTAACATGATATTTAACCTCCTAGATGACCTTGAGGAAGTGGAACCAATAGAAACATGACAAACACATCTTACAAAACATCAGCAACATCACTAGGAAGTAACCCAACCTTCCAGATCCATGACCGTTGCGGGAGATTGACATTTTGATCCTTTTGGACAATATCCATAGTAATGTCAAGGCAAGGAAGTGGCTAGGATCCTATAACCCTAGGTAAAATACAACAAGCATGCGACCAAGGCCCCAATTGGTTAATTTTTGTGCCTCCAAATGCAATATTTGTTCCACCTTTTCAACCCCAGAGCTTAGGTCACTACCCAAAATTTCATGAAAGTTTACGATATGATAAATAACATTAAAAAAAAGGTATGGAAGGAATAAAATATTCAATAAATCATTTGGACCCTTCTAGCTATGAAAGGATTTTTGTCAAACTTGTGACAAGCATTGCATCTACATGTGTAAACATCATATTTAAACACAAGGGTCTCATACTTACCTAAGAATCACTAAGAAGAATTTCTCTCTTACATCGTAAGTTGTAATTCAATCTATTTGACCATATATGCATTTTTCATTCATTTACAAGTAAAAACATGGATAGGGACATACATAATTAATGAAAAAATATCTTCTTATAACCAACATAATAACAATATGAATACTATGGATACAACAACAATAGAATCCACATAATAGCTAGTGAATTTGCATACAAAATACCAAATAAATTAGGTCTTCATTACTGAATGTAAAAACCAACTGGAGATGGCACTTCCATGTTCCACCTGAACATATATTGTCTGAGACAAATCTCACTTCAACCAATCAACCCTGTTCCATATTCTAAGCATGAATTTGGGACTCAAACCAAAAAACCCACAAGGGCATCCCAAGCCTAAATCAGTTCACCCATATCAATAGAAATTAGGCTTTACCGTTATCGATCCTATATTACTAAGCCAACGAAATAAACATGTCATAACTGGATTTACCGTCATCTACACTGGATGAGTACGAAAACACAAGCATGGATATCACTGGATTCTATTTGCTTAACACGTGAGGAATTTCTCTGTATCCTAGTCTCTCAGGATTTACTTCAACCTACAGTCTGAATCAAGGGTCACCAAGACCTAAACTGAGACATACTCTCCAAGATTTACCATATATCCGAAACCAGGGATTCATATGACTGATCGAGAGAAAACCACCTCTATTATTTACCATATATCCCATCATTCAATAGTCGAAGATTCCTGTCTACTCAACTAAGTGTTCCTAAATTGATGTCATAAATTGTCAACCAAGGCTAGTAAACTGTTGAAGTGAAGTGCACTATATGTGCCTAGGTGTCTACTTCCTACTTCATTGTGTTTAGTGTTTTTCTAGTGTTTTTGGTTTTGTGTTTTTATGATAATAGGAAAAGAACTAAGTTGTTGGCAAAGGGAAGTTATTGGTCACACTAAAACAGAGTAAAATCTATTCTAAACTATGTATGGCACCTAAGAACAGAAAATGCTAATTCACAGATTGCAAAAAATCAGAAGAAAAATAACTCATAAGATGAACTCAGTCCAATTTCATTTCATTAGAAGTATTTTGGAACAACTTGAGAAAAGGATAAGTTTAATGCAATGAGGTTCTTCTAAGTAGACAACAACTTACAATATCACAAAGAAAATCTCATCCATGGTTAGAAATTTGTTGGAACACATTTGGAAAAGATTATCTGCAACATAGTAAGGAACCCTACTCTAAATTAACTTATGACACTAAAATTAATCCATTCTGCATCTCAAAATGGCACTATTAAGCCTCATTCAAGGGTTATAAATCTTTTCAAATAGTTTTGGAAAAAAGGAAAGTTTGTAAAATTATGAGAAATTGCAGAACAATCAAGACTTCAAAATGACATTACCAATTATTGTTCCTATGATAATGATGTATTAGCAGAGATTAAGAACAAGAGTAGTTTGTAAATAATTAAGTCCCTTAAGTCTAATTTAACAGAGCTAGAATAAAACTAGCTAATAAAACTTAAAATACATTAAACAGAACCGAACTAATATGCAATTAACCTCTGAAATACTACATCAGAACTAAAATGCAATTAATCTATGAAATACTATAGCTCTATCTTATTCATTGTTAGTGATATTTTGGAGCAATTCATAAGAACGAGACTTGCTGTAACATTCGATGTAAGTGAGCATAAAACATAAAGTTCAGAAAACTACCTAAATTAGGAACGAAACAGATCTAAAGTTACTTATCTAAACAATATGCACAGAGCCTCTCTAGCAGTAGGGGCCCTCTACCACTAGATTAGCACATGAATCTCCTCAATATTGCTTCAGACCATGTATTAAACTTGTTCTTCTTTCATTAAAGGAAAACGCTTCAAAAATAGATTATTACAGTCTTGGACAACTTTAACAATAAAACATCAAATAACTAACTGTCTCTCGGTTTCCCGAGTTATTATTATAAGAGAAATACATAAATTCCCTAGAGAAGAAATAGGGATAAGTGTATTTTTCAATTAAAATCAAATTATAACTCTTGTGGAGGCCTCGTACTTTGTTGAAGACATCTATAGAGTCCTTCTCCAGGTAGGAATCTACTTCTTAGTTATGATTTCCTCCACATGCATAACCACTTGCAGATTTTTGCTCAGACTTCATAGAGGGCAAGGAATGATGTAGGTGAGTTCCGGAATTCAACCATATGAATTTTTCCTTTAAGTGACACCTATAACCTGTGTGAACATGAATATAGCTGCGGAATAGGTGACTAGCTATAGAATGGCTGCATTCTGGAGCTAAGTCTAGTAAAAAATTACTACAACAACAAAACCATAAAAGTATAGCAAGTCAGTCATTGTATGCATTTTGAAAGTGACTTTAATCAATCCTATTGATATTTTAAGCCTATAATTGATAAAGGACAAAGGAAATGAAGTGAAATTTGGTGAAAGGAAAGGACATCTTTGGGGCTCAACAATTCCTAGGCCCACCCAAGCAACACACTAACAGAATTTACCATAAATAACAATCTGGTTCAGTGATTACTAGGCCATGTGTTATATAAATTTTGATATCCACCCCACTCATATTCTAATCCATCTAGTAATCCAGCTAAACAAAAACATGAGAACTCGACAACACCATGGTTGTACAGAAATGGCAAGGCTACACTAAAAACACTATCGCGCCAGTAAAAACCCATGCCAATATAGAAAGGAACCATGTACAATACCAGGCATGCGAGATATAGCAAGAAAAATACACATGCAAATCGATACCCTCCGAGAATCGTGTTTTAACTACATGATTCATGCTCCTCCTTTCTTTCTTCCTCCTTTTTCCTACTTTCTTGACTTTCTTGATACAATACCAAAATGCTCCAAAATATTTGTGTCCAATAGTGAGAAAGAGAGATAGTGATAATAATGAGATAGCTCCAAAACATGCACTAAAAAAAGGTATGAACTAATCCTCAAAAGCCTTTTTATAGATGAGTCCTCTATTTTCATCATTTTCCATTATTTTCCTTCATTTTCCTCCTCACATGCAGCATCTAACCTTTCATCACCCTTTCCTCCTATTTTCCATTGTTTTCATAAATAATTGCACCAAATATGCCATTTTCCCTTTTCAAATCCTTTTCCTTCGCCAATTTCCTTAGCCAAAATAAACCAAATTAAGACCCACTAGGATGTTTTTCTCAACATTCAATTTGGAATAATTGTTCGATCAACTATGGTTATTATTTTAACTTTTATTACATCGAACTATCACTAGGGTTGTTACAGAACCCTCCCCCTTTGGTGACACTATCCTTAGTATTCAACCACACATTTACCTCATAAAAACCATTGAAAAACAACCATACTTCCCATGGATAATTATAGCATAGATTGATGTATTATCTACAATGATCACACTGCTAAAAAGAAAACAAACAACATATCATAACAACAGGAAAATTATAATGACATGACACCATACCACTTATTGGATATTTATAACAGTGCTCATGTAAATATTTACATCCATATACATACGTACATAAATCCAATCATCACGTCAAAATATATACCAAAACATCCCCAAAACATATGCTAAAAAAAAACCAACACCACACCAAGACTGCTTTGCCTCAACTAGAAAGTAATGAAGAATACATGGCCCGCATCTCATCCACCATATCCCATGTAGCTTCATTGGGCCCAAAGTTCTTCCGATGGAATTTAGCAAGCTCTATTTCTTTATTACATATGATGAACACCTTTTCCTACAATATACACTGAGGCTCTGGCTAGAATTCTCTATGGGGTTCCACCTAAAATATAGATGAGTAAATCATATGACCAAAATATTCAAGATATCTCTTAAGAAATGATATATGAAAATTTTCATGAAATTTCATTGTGGAAGGCAGTGCAAGATGACAAGCCACTGGTCCTATCCTCTCAATGATCCTGAATGGTCCACAAAACCATGGTGCCAGCTTGGCACATGATCCAATCCACAAGGAGATATTCTTCGGCTTGATGCGCAAGTAAACTTTATCCCCAAACTGAATCTCATTCAACAACATGTTCATGTGTGCATAAATTTTCTACCTATCATGTGCTACTTTTCCTGATGTGCAAGTACACCTGATCCACAACCTAAATCTCCTTGAACAACATGTTACTGTCTACATAAATTTTCTAACTATCCTCTTGATTGCCTACATTTCATGTTCCATCTATGCCAACATCTATGGTCCAATAAATACCCTCTTAACTATATCACTCCATCTGGTGGGAGTGTTGCAACACCACCCATACATACCCTCAAATGGAATCATCTTCAATGACTCATGATATTCATTTTTGTAGGAAAACTCTACCATTGGAATATATTCTTCCTGCTTGCATTGTTGATACATCACGTACATTCTCAACATATCCTATAGTATCTTGTTGACCCTCTATGTTTTTCCATATGTCTGCAGATGATAATATGTGTTGAAGGACAACTCAATGCCAAAACCTAGAAAAAACTCCTTTCAAAATTTGGAAGTCAATTTTTCATCCCTCTCTGACACAATATTCTTTGGAACACCATTCAATATGAATATGTCTCTGATGAACACCTGTGCTACATTTTTAGTTGAGCATGTAGTCTTCACCACTATGAATGTGCAAACTATGTTAACCTGTCTGCGATAATCATAATGGAATCATGCTATCTAGATGACTTTGGAAAACCCATGATAAATTCCATGGAAATGACCTCCCATTTCCACTATGGTCGCAATCAGATGTAAGAGTTCACATGGATGCTTACACTTTCCCTTAACCATATAAAAATAAATACATATGGCTCAAATTTATGACACATCCCTTCTTAGATTCAGCCAATAGTATAACCCTTTTACTGTAGTTAATTTTTTCTGGTAGCCTGGGTGACCCGAATATCGTTACGCATGAAACTACCTCTAGATCACCTTCTTAATCTCACTTTTGTCTGGTACATATATCTAGTCTCTAAATCTAATCAATCGATTTTGCATGAGACAATACTCCAAATTGTTTACTTGTGTACCTGTACCTGTACCACATGTACCTATACTTATGCCAACGTATGTACCTATACCTATACCAACACCTATACTTGTACTTGTACCAACACTTGTACCATTACCTCTACCAACACCTATACATGCAACTATACCAACACCTGTACCTATACCTATACTAGCATGTATACTTGTACCAAAATTTTTACCTGTGCACAATCTCCATGGACTTGCGATCATGTTGATCTGCTTGCAAGATCCTATCTTGTAAGTTTTCCCCATAGGATCTCATCGTTGCTAAGTGATTCACCTATGCTCACCTGCTAATAGCATTTTCAACCCTATTCTCCTTTCGCTTCATGTACATGATCTGTAAGTCAAATTCCTTGATTTTTCCCAACCATCTATCCTATGTGTCATTCAAATTAAGTTTCTCAAATAAGTACCTCAACCCATTGTTGTTTCTCACCGATACAAATATACTACTAAGAAGATAGTGCCTCCAAATATTCAGTGCCTAAATGATCACTTCTAGCTCAAGATCATGTGGAGGGTTTTCCTTCTCATGCTTTTTGGTTCTCACGACTCATAACATACGATCTTTCCATCTTGCATAATGACCCCACGAAGTCCTCTTTTGCAAGTATATGTACACACTAAACAAATATTTTCCAGATATGCAATCCTTAACACTAGAGAATGTGTCAACAACTGCTTAAGCTCCTCAAAACTAGCCTCACACTCCTATGTCCAATCAAACTTCTTACCTTTCCTTTGCAATGATGTGATAGGATAAGAAATCTATGAGAATTTCCTCATGAACCTCCTATAGTAACTTGCCGAACCGAGGAATGATATCACCTCATCTACATTATTAGGAGCACCCACTCCATGATTTCCCTTGTATTCTCTATATCTACGGTAATTCCCTCCTTGGAGGCAACATGTCCCAAGTACTGTACCTTAGTCTAGAATAAACTAAATTTGTTGAGCTTAGCATAGAATTGGTTCTCTCTCAACAACCTCAACACCACTTCAAAATTATTTACATGCTCTTCCTCATTTTTAGAATATACCAATATGTCATCAATAAACACAATCACAAACTTTTCTACATAAGGATGCAAAATTTTTTTCATCAAGCACATAAATGTAGCGAGGGAATTATTCAAACCAAATGGAACTACAAAAACATCATAATGCATGTACCTTGTCTTGAATGGCGTCTTGTATATGTTGTACTCTTTGATGGGTACCTGATGATAGCTCCATCTCAAATTTATCTTAGAGAACATTGCTGCTCCATTCAACTGTTCCAAAAAATCATCAATCCTTCGTAGTGAGTACCTATTCTTAATGTTCACTTTCTTCAACTACTTTTAGTCAACGAAAAATTTGAGACTTCCATATTTATTCCTCACGAACAACACTGGTGCACCCCATGGCGATACAATTGGCCTAATGTATCCCTTTTCAAGCAAATCTTCCAACTACAACTTTAATTCTACCAAATCATGTGTGTTTATCCTTTTAGGAAATTTTGTTGCTAGAGCTCCCCCTAGCACCAAATCAATAGAAAATTATACCTCCCTGTGAGGTGGAAACTTGAAAATATTTGTTGGAAACACATCCTTAAACTGCTGCAAAACTCAATATCTATTCAAACGATATACATCCTCAACACCCTTAACTTTGTCAATAGATATATGAACTGAAAATATTACACAGCCTTTTCTATGACTATGCTGGGCCTGTGGATGTCACCATCCTAACTGATATGGGTTTCTTCTTTATCTGTAAAACTCTTGGTTCCCCATGGTCATCCAAGAATTCAATAGCTTTGTCATAGAAATTCACTTTGGTCCTGTGAATATATAACCATACATACCCAATAACATATCGTATGATTCCAATAGCAAGACGTTCAAGTGTTTTATTGTAGGAATACCATTTAACTCAAATGCACAAGATATTATCCAATGCTGAACTCTTTTCTTCGTACCTATGTCAAACTACACTAATAAAGAATCTACGTGGATTTCCTTACTCAAACAACACTTATCCGCTAAGTTAGGAGTAACATTTATATAATTAGATCTAGGGCCAATCAATATATAAATAACTTGATCACAAATATTACCCTTCATCTGCATGATAGGAGCCCGTTGATCTGCCTTATTGTTTTCTACTGCTCCATAAATGCGAGGAATGCTCTTCACAACATCCCTAATATTTTTTTCCTCCTATTCACTATATATTTTAGGCCTAAAACGTTGATTCTATGGACAATCTCTCTTGATATGCTCTTCACCACATGTCTAACATTCCAACCATCCCATACCATTACCTCCATGTTTTTGTTGTGATCTATGTTGATGTTGTGGCCGATGTCCCTATACAGTTGCATTAAAATTAATTTTCAGTGCCATATTTTCTTTATAATCTACATTTTGAGGCCTTCATCTCTTAGCCTATCATTTACATTTAACTTTTCCTTTCCCTTCCCATCCTTGCTGAGACTCATTATTGAACTATTCATAGAAATTCTTCATCTTCTCTTTGACTTATTCAAGTGACCGAGACTCATGATACTCAATCTAGTCTTTCAATGCTAATGGAAAACCACTAAAAAATCTCTAAAATTTAGCCTTATCATCCTGAAGATATGGTACATACCTCAATAGCTCCAAGAATTTTTTCATGTACTCCTCACTTGTCACTGATCCCATCTTTAGGTCATAGAATTATTTAGCTTGGTTGTCATAGTACCTCTCGAACAAGTACTTCTTCTTGAAGATGATTTTTCACTTATGGTAACTCAAATCCTTGATTTTGATGTCTTTGGCCTACTTCACACCTTCCCACCATATCTTGGCTATAACTTTCAAACTAAATATAACCATCATGGCTTTCATGTTTTGTGTACTCATGCAATTTTAAGAGTTATTTCATCCGAAGTATCCAACCCTCTGCATATTCTTGTTTCTTCAAGTATCCATCTAAAGCAGGTGATTTTTGTTTCTTGAATTCATCTGGAAAGTATCACTTGTCACTTCTCATGTAAGGATTATACCAATGATGATCATGATGTCTCTCTGAACTAGAAGTAGAATGGTACTTGTATTCATCTCTCCTATCCAGAGTGGCCAACAAGCTGCCATCTCTCAAAGTATCAACTCTATCTAACCTATGTCTTCGAGGAGACCTACTTCCATATTCCCCATTTGTTTTTTCCTCTAGCCCATAGTTGATCCTGTGTGGTCCTTGCTTATGTATATATGACAAGCTCTGAAGAAGTATTGCATTCACCTCTACTTGATTCTCTTGCGCATGTATGATCTTGTCATTGTCTGCCTTACAACTCCTTATTTCTTCCTTTAGGCTTGTCAATGTGCCTACCAAATCATAATACTACCAACCATGCTACTCATATCACTCATAGGGAGAGTCCTTGTATTCTACCATATTGCTATCCATATTAATCTTTTTTCCTTCTGAGAATAATATGTTAGCTAAACAAAATAATAATAAACCAATATATCTTAGTGTAATTTGGGGAGGATACATCCCACAAGATAAATAAATCAACATACTACATGTATATACATAATGATCACAACACATAAACATGTAACACATGGAATATTAACACATAAACATCATTCTAGTTGGAGTCCAGTCACTAATGCATAACCATACCAAATACACATCAATTCAAACTTGGGCACACACAATCACAAGCACATACAATATACAAGCATAACTAACATGCAGCCAAGTATGAATGAGCAATGTATGTTCAACATATGAAATCACAAAAGAAAGCATCCATAGATAACACACAAGACTGGCCAATATGTGACCTAGCATAAACAAAAAATTCATATTCAACATGTAACTATATGTAAGAAAGTGTGCATAGAAAATACATAAGCATAGACAACAAACAATTATTCATACACTCATGAAAACATGTTGGAAACAACATCATTAATCTTCCCATGTCGACACCACTAACAACATGGAAAAGACAACACAGAAGCAAGAAACACATACATCATAGGTATCTATTTGAAGGGTTGAACCATGCTCTTATACCACTCTGTGGTATGAGATATCTCACAAAGAGAACATAAAACAAAAACAACCCAAGGAGAGTGAAATGATGCTATGATACCACTTTGTAACACCCTCTTCCCACATCTAGCCAAGTAACCACAAAACTGGGGTAAACATTTGAAGAGAGGCTACTGATATGAGATTCAACCTCCTACATGACATTGATGAATTTGAACCAATAGAAAAATGACAAACACACCTTACTAGACTACAACAACATCCCATGGAGGTAACCCAGCCTTCCAGACCCCTAAAAATTGAGGGAGACTGATTTTTTGAGGCTTTTGGACCATATCTGTAGGCATGACAAGGAAAGGTAGTGGTTCAGAGGCTATAGCCACAAGAGAAACACAACAAGAATGTTGCCTGGGCCCTAATTGGCATGTTTTGTGCCAAAAAATTGAGGATTTGTGCCACATTTTCAACCTAGTTATCACTTCGTAGCTTTTGAGGTTACAAAGAAAATTAGTGAGGTGACCTTAGAACCACTTTGGAAACTAGGAATCTAGCCCTTCCATTTTAAGATATGGATCTCTCTATATATTTAGCTTTAGTTTAATAAAGGTATTAGGCTAGCTATTAAGTTCATGTTTGGGTTTATTGTGTTGTTGGGTTGAAAATTTGAAGATAAGCCATTGGGAAACTATAGTCAAAAGGTTTTTGGATTAATCAAATACAAATTTAACATGCTAAGCTTATAGGGCATGGCAGGAAAATTCATTAGGTCCTTAAATATCTGAGGTGTGCAGTAGATGAAAATATTTAGAATTCAAATTAAAAATAGAACATTTAAGAATTATTATTTTAATCTTTAGTGGAAAATATAAATGCTATTCCTAAGCCATAAACATAGTGTACTTTTAAACAAGTTTTGTTTTTTATCTTCTTAAGATAATTTACTTTTATAAAAACATATGATAATAGACAGCAAACAAATTGACAAGGAGATATGCACTTCACCAATAAAAATGACAGAATAATTCCGAAATGATTACACAGTATGACTGAAAATATGATCAACGGTGTCTCTGTGAGCTGATTTAAAATACTCGTCCTTTTCGTCAAACAAGTCTCAAAACTAATACTTCAAATTATGAAGTAATTATAGAGAAATATTGCAAAATATATTGATTCCATAGATTAAAATGGAATCCTAAAATATCTAAAACTGATTACAAAAATAGCACAAAAATTTAGGAGTTTCTGAACTGTTGGTAACTGGCCCTATTATTCAGGATGATTGTTGATGTCTCAAATTGCAAATTTGTTGGGTCGTTTTCCTTGGTGTATGGAGATGAAAAAATTTACTCGATTAATTCACAAATTTTTTCCCATCTCTTTTCTGTTGGGATAGAAAATTTAACTAATTTTCTATAGGTTTCATCCATCTTTGTGTACTTTTGAAAGGTTGGCTTGATAATGAAAAAATGTATAATTTCATGACTAATAAATAAGTCAGAGTAAATGACCTCCATGAATGATTTTCCTATGAGATTCCCTTTTATACCTGTAAATATTCATTTTTCTTGAGAAATAATGCATAGTTTTTCCTGGTAAACTTTCAAGATTTCCATATTTTCTTCCTCGTCAACCTGTCTTGGTAGTTATTTCCTAGTGAACATCTACATCTTCCTATGAAATCTTTAGATGCTAGTTTCGAAATTTTGACATTTGTTTTCCAATTGTAGCATTAAGTTCCTTTTAGTGTGAATTCTCTTCACCTCCAAAATTGTCTTTGTTCTGTCCTGAATTCTGAGCTGCTTGATTTTTTCTCTCATTTTGGAATTTAAAATTTTGATGATGGATGTTGCTTCTCTAGGATTGTGTCCCAAATTTTCCTTGATTGTCTTCAATACTTCTTTTAATCTCTGTATAAAATTTTTCTCTTGCAAAATAATATGAATTGAAGGCCATATTTCTGTGATGGCTTCATTGATCTATATCCATATGTTTTCCCTTACTTGTACCATAGTTTGAGCCATTGCTGATTCACTTTGTAATTGTTCAACTTCGAGAGTGAGAAGATCGGTTTTCTGCAACTCTACAAAATAATAAGTATCAGTTTTCAATTTATTCTCTCACAATGTTTTGATCAAAGATTCTAACTTAGCAATTTATTTCCCCTAAATGGTAAAATTGTCCATGGATTTAACTAGATCACTTACATTAAGATCTGATGTCCGTGTTGGTGTTAAAGTTGATGTAAATGTTCCTGGGGTGGTGGCCACTAATATTGGGATAGAAATGAGTGTAACTATGGTTAACTATGATGCCTCTTGTTTATCTTTGACCATTTTCACAAGCTATACCTCCATCTGTTAGATTGAGCTCTTATGTTCAATGATTATTTTTAACATTTCCTCTTTCTCATTCTCCATCTCTCCAACTTCCTTAGCTTGTGGATCCTTGGTGGAGGTAAATTTAAACTCCTTTATTAATGTTGGTATATCAATAATTTTTCTTTTCACTATCTCTTTTTTTTCCTTCATATCACTGGGATTGTATCCTAGTTTGATCACTAAGTATTCAAGTGACTTGGCATTTGTATCCTTGGCTAAGGATGAAATCTTTTCCAACTTGATTTTTTTGTGTGTGTTTTTAACTAATAGCTACAATCTCGAAGATGAAATTGCAGTATTGGTTAGTGTAGAAAACATAATCTCACTCGATTGTTTATGCATTTCTCTATATCTGGTTAGGAGTGTGTGTGTAGGGTGTGGTATTTCTCTCTACCCTCAACTTTGAAGTTCGATCAAAAGGGTCATAAGATCAAGTAATTCTCAACTTTAGGTTTTTTTTCTTCAAAATAAAATCAACTTCTTTACCAACCATTCTAGTATTGTAGACAAATGGTCCAAGCTGTGCTTTAATTTTAAATTGTGCCTTATTTTTAGCTACTAAAAAATGCATGTCATGCATATGTATCATTTTTCTAATGTAATCTAATGAGAAAAGTCTCATAGGCACAAACTTTGGCAGCTCATAATGTGGAAATTCATTCTCATAGATCTTGATCTATGTGTAGTTCTAGTATAAATACCAGTCACCTTTCTTCACCTACTGACTAAGATGCAAAAGCTTTGGAATATCTTCCCCTCTCCTATGCTCCAACTCACCATTTATCCGGGAAACCACTTTGTACAATAATTAGTTAACATAGACTGCGAAAATAAATTCTGTAGTGTTATTTGTCACTAAGAAGGTCTAATGTATTACTCATTGACAATTACTCTTCTCATCCATCATCTCCAAAGTAAAGGGAAACATGTTTTCTTGAAACAATAGAATAAAAATATACAGTATTTGAAAGCTCACTCTGTAGGAAACTTAATAAATTGATCATGCATAGAATCTACAATATATTCATTGTAATTAAAAATAACAATTTTCTCATCAGCAGTAAAAATTAATAGGAAGCCAACAATGGCCTCATCAACCCATTGATAAGAGTCGTAACAAAGATTGTATGATATAATGGTGATGATTCATTTGGTTACCTCAGGGAACATGGGATATGAGTATGGATGGTTTGATTTGGGCAACTGGGAATCTTCAAGGAGAAAGATTTCGAAGATATTAGCTCTTTTTGGGAAGGTAAATATTTTTCGTCATCTAACCATTTGCATTTAGATGCAAACAATTAGACCATGCAAGACTAATTTCACCATAGTAAAATTGATTTGACTATAATAAATGATTTAACAAACCATAGTTTATTAAGTTATTTCTGGTTCAAATAGGAAACCCCGTGAGGAATACTTAAATAAACCTTTATTTATTTGACTTTCCTCTAGGAATAATTAATTAAACCACTATTTAAATAATATTCCTAGTCATATTTAACCCAATTAATGAGAAATAATTAGATAAATCATTATTTATCTTATTATTCTCTAAGAATAATTAATTAATCATCATTTAATTAATATTCCTTGTTAAATTTGACTAAATCATTTAGGAATGATAAAATAAATCATTTGTTTGTTTATTGTTACTAAATAAAGGGATTTAACCAATTTAAAATCCTTTTACTCCAACAAAATAAAATAATATATTCCAAGGAGTTACTTATACCTCTTGGTTAATAATATTTTCTTATGCACAATTATTAAGGATAACTCAATATTTTGTTATAAATAGGAGGGTTTTCCATCCATTATTTACCTTTAATCCTTTTATCATGGTCATAATTTGATTCTTTGTCATTGTCATACTTTGATCGCTTTTATTACTATTTTTCTTCTTGAGCTCCCGTAGAGTTCAACATGTCTTGGATTTTTTACACCATTGAGAGAGAGAAAGTTTTGGATCTGAAGCATTGAGGACATCTAAGAACCCATCCAATTGAGGGGGACTAGTAATATCTTGTCTTGTCCATTGGATATTTGGAAGAAATCTTATCTCAATTTACTATTTAGGTACTTTTACCTATTAGATCTAGGTTTTTTTTGCATTCGTTTCAAATTTGTATTGCAGATCTCAAGACGTTAAGAAACCATATTTCTTGTTAAGGTTGTTTGTCACGTTCAGCTAAAGCGATCTATTTTCATACACTTGTGTTAAGAATTAATGCAAACAATTGGCGACCCCATAGAGTTTTATTCAAATTCCTGTGTGACTAGCTGCTTCAGCTCCTAGGGTTTTTCTTCAACTATTTTTTACCTCTTAATGTTATTTTTTACCTTTTATTCTATGAAACAGTAAAAATTCTAATTTCTCAGTGTTTCTTAGTGTTTTCCGCAGGTAACAGGTACCAACCATGCTAGAGACGAAAAATATTTCTGCAACCTACCACCCGAGGATCTCGAAACTGTAGCTTATATTTTTCAGCCTAGAGCATGTGAGTTGAAGCTCATGTCGCATCTGTGGGGCCAGAAACTGTGATTTCGACATCGAACATGTCAGTACGTGCAAGCTACAACTTTTTACGGGTTTTTTTCTTTAAATATAAGGGTTTGTCGCAAGCATCGTTTAGGGTTGTCTCACCTTCGTCTCAACCTGCATTAGGCCTAGATATGCTCAATTTTTCTCCTTGAAGTAGGACCAAGCTTTTTATGGCTTCAGTATGCTTCCACCATTTTAGGAGGGGATTAGCTTAGTAGGTAGTCCGAGATTTTGTAGCACTTTTAACCATTTTTTAGGGTCTGATCTATCCTTCATTCAAATACTTTTAGAAATGTTATTACTCTATCCAAAAATCCCTCTTGAGTCTTGTTTGGTCTTTTCCTTAGGGCCCCCTTTTTTTCCCTTAGGGTTTTAACTTGTTTCCTCTCATTTTACAGAAACTTTCCCTCTGGTTTCTTCCTGTTTTCTGCGCCACTTTCCAGCAGATCTGAGTCATTGTATTCCTGTCCCTTAGACCTTAGATCTTTTGGCCATTTTTTGTGTTTTAATTTAATTTCACCCACCTCCTAGAATAGTTTCTTGAGAATCCTTATTTTGGGTTGAATTTATGCATTTATAGTTGTTTATTTTATTGTCGTTTCAGTTTTATTTACAATTATAAATCATTTTTTATTTTTATTTATACAATCATCTACATTTAGTTAAAATTAACAAACACATTTCACACACGCACACCTAAAGGGAAGAGAATTTTTTTTACATCACCAAGCCAAGACATAAACATTGTAATTAATTTATCTGCCCCTCTGAGCCTTTGTTTCTTACTCTTCATTATCAAGTTTTTGTGTCTTGTGATCATTGCACCTCCAAGGAATTTATCCAGAAGAATCCTAGGCCTTCATCCTTAGTTTTTTTTAGGAAGATTTACTCCACTGTGTGGGGTTCGATTTCGCCCTCTGCAGAGTCCCCATACCGACTTCGATCCTCATTCATCGAGTTCTTTCTATGATTCTAAACCTGGCTCCCCTCCACCTCATTTTTTCACCATGCCAAGCACTAATGCAGGTGCTGGTCCACAATATGGTGGTATACCCAGCCCCAATTCCGAAACTCCCTCTAGTGGAGCCGCTACCGAAACCGTTGTGGCTACTCCTTTGCTACCTTTCTTGGCAGGTTTAAGCGTTCCTGATTTTAGTCAGTTAATTAATGACCCTATACTACACAATCTAAGTTGGCATGTTATGCCAACTAAGCTTCAATCAGACATTCATAAGTTTGAAGTAAACACTAGAGAGGAACCTTCCAATCACATCCGCTCCTTTCAAATGTGGTGTCTGTCCAACTTTATCACCGATGACTCCATCCATCTTCCGTTATTCGAACGTACGCTCACTGGAGATGCTGCAAAGTGGTATGTTGACCAGTGTGCTAACTCTAATTCCACTTTTGTGACTCTTACGAAAGATTTTGTGTCCTACTTCTAGCTACCTCTCCAATATGATATCGGTACTGAATTGTTGAATGAATTCCATCAAACTTTTTCCACCGACCTTTCTAACCATGTCCAAGAATGGCATAAAAGGAAGAGCTTATGTAGAGCTCCTACATTTGACGATCATGTCTATATGGATTTGTTTCTCATATTGCTTTTGCCTTCTATTGGTAAAGATGTCGCATCTCCCTTTCTTAAAACAGAGGAAGAAGCCTTCCAAGTTGCACTGAAATATGACTTGATCTATGCCTAGTCTAGTTATGTTTATACCATTTTACCTAATCTTCCTACACCTCATGTTGCAAACACACCGGGGGCATCTCACACCAGCGAAAATATTGTTGGATCTCTTTCACATCTGTATACTCATCCTCCCATTGGTAGTGGTCTCCCTCAGGGTGGGGCCAACTCCTCTAGCACTTATCCCCCTCCTACCAACATGTATCTAGGAAAAATGACACCTTAGGCATTTTATCCATTACATTGAAAGATTCTAGGGCCACCTTTTCCTCAACCTCTTTAACCCAATGTTGCACAACCTCCTTTCTATCCTTATCCGCAGCTTGGTGCCCCAATCCCTTAGGCATTAGTAGCCCAACATCCCATGCTTTATCAACCTCTACTGCAGCAGCCACCTCCCCCTCAGAGTTAGGTGTATGTGTGGCAGAGTGCGACTAATCCTCCAAATTACAAGAAAAAGAGGAAAAGAAACCAAAACCAACCAGTGCAAGGTAATCAAGGATGCGAAGGAAACCCGCCAAACATGAACAACTAGTAACAGGGCGATCAACCCAATTAGAACAATCCTCTTTGTACGAACAAACATTGTTCTTGTTGTGATGCCCATGGCCATTACATTATTTATTTTTCCCTTTTACCCTAGATGTGGTAGTTTTGGGGACTACAAGAAGCATCTAGAGGATAGTAAACCATTGCTTTAGCTCCTCCAAAAATTGTGCCTCTTCAATCAGTTGTTTTCAGTGATCCTTTCCCTCAACAATGATATGTGGCTACCCAACCCCCTCAAGGTTAGGTCACTACTCAACATTCACAATCTGGTACCCCTAAATACCAAATTATCATGATGAATTCTGAAGAAGTATATAACACTGATGTGATCCTTCAAACTTAGTCGTGTTAATATGGCAAGCCACCTACTTCGTCTGCAACTAATTCCTAAACCAAAGTTTCCACATAATCTATTTTGACACCTAATAATCCCTTACATTTCCCTCAGCCTCAGGTAGAGGTCATTCCCAAGCTCCATAAAGGGCTATTACGCCAAAATATTTCTTCTATTAAAGTCACCCACAATTACAACATAGTAGATGCCTCTGGTGCTTCCATGTTAATGTTGAAAGTCCTCCCATTATTCCCTTCACAATGTAAAGCTCTACTGTCTGCTTTGGACATTGTCGATACTTAAATTTATCGTTTGATTGTCTTTGATCTCTACAAGTCAGAACATCCCCCCTTACCCTAATCCATCTCTTTCCAAATAGCAGTCAAGATTCGTAATGCCAGTGTCTCGCGATGTATCATTGACGAGGGCACATCCACCTACATGATGTCTGACTCTATTTGGAATAAAATTGGATCACCTAACTTAGCCCCATTGACCATCATTTTGCATGCTTGGGGCGGTAATCCTTCTCATCCCCTTAGCATGTACTGCAATTTTTCTATCACTCTTGCGAGAAAGACTATCTTTTTTGACATTGAAGTCATTGATGCCCTCTTGGATTACAAAGTCATATTGGGTCGTAGCTACACTTATGCAATGTATGTTTTCATATCTGTAGTTCATCATAAGATGTGATTTCCACATAATTGAAAGATCCTTACCATCGATTAGTTAACATAGTATGAACAGAAGTCCCAGACCTCCCTAGAGTCGATCATATCTTGAGTGGCTGATAAACAAACAGTCACACCTCTCACCTGTGTTTCACCTCGAGTCTATAAGTCTTCTATATTACTTGGTGCTTTCCCTATCCCCCTCCCCATTCTCACAAATTGCAGCTCGTCGAATGTTTGCATGATGCAGTCATCTCATAATAACCTTAAGCGGTCTGGTTCGACTAGTTAGTAGCCTACACCTGCGCAACCTACTAGTAGTCACTCGATGTAACCTTCAGGACCTTATTCCTGTACTTGTGTCTCTTCTACTCCTTTTCAACCAGGAATGGTTCGCCCAATCCTTAAACACTTAGGATCCATTCCACGAGGCCATCACCACTATGGTTAGATATTGTTCTGAGCTCCCCTCCTAAAGAGTGTTTTCAGTGCCTGTTATGGCTATGTTGAGCCTTCCTAATTTTACCCTTGGGATCCCAGTATGGTGCCTCAATCCCCAACCAATACCACACCTGGTCAGCTCAAACCTTATACTTCTTTCACCCCAGTCCAACCGTACGCTATGACCCCTCCCTTTGCTTCAATGCCTCAGCCACCTCAACAGGAAACGACTCATGTTGCAAAAGCATCCGGTGAGGGGGGAAAAGCCAAAAATAAGGAACCTAAGGATAACGCCACCCAAACAACACCTTCTCCTCCTAAACCTCTGAAGCGGTCACCTCCATGCACTTTGTGTGATGTTGTTGGGCATGTTACCCAAAATTTTCCTCAACTTCCTCTTCTCAAACATGTGGTCAACAAGACTTTTCATGAATCCAATATCCCGGAGGTCCATGTTACCTTACCCGATTCAGCTAAAAAACTCAAATAATTGCACACAAATAACCCTTGTGCTTTGTGTGATCTTTATGGCCACTATTCTCACCTTTGTCCCTATCACAACAATTTTAGTGACACCCTTAAGAATGTCCAATGAATCGAGGCCGACGTAGTGGATCATCTACTCCTCTACTCGTGCGTTTGGCTCATGCTGAACCGGAGGACATTTTTTCACATATTATGATACCCTCCCCTGATGTGAAGATGATGGAACCTTTAGAAATTATCCTCTATCTGTCATCATCCATGGGATCGATGGTGGGAGGCCGCTACAGGGAATCCCCATATATTATGACTAAAGCTCCTTTGGCGATCACCTTGGTCTCAACATCAGTAGATGTTTAATATACTAGCTCTTTGCCTACCCTCTGTAGCGATTTTTATGTGAACTATATCTCTCATGATGATGCGTCAGGTAGCCCTGCCCCCTCATTTCATCTTTCTCCTACTAGTCCCCATACCATTCATTTTGATGAAGAAATTATAAAAGCAATGACCACCCCTGACTTTCCTTGGGAGGATATGCACCACCGTGCGTACTTCCTTCCGTAGTCGTCCCATGACCAACATGCTGTGCAGACAAAATACTTCATCTCTCGTGAGGTTGATTGGTTTAGAAACACCATTCTCAAGAAAACAAGCGCCATTTGTGTCTCTATGGAGTTTCATGACCCGAATAGAGCTTGTCCCCAAGACAACTTACCTACACCTTGTATTGACCAGTTATTTACTAAGTGTACAGGGCTTAAAAATTTTACCAATCACATTCCCCATGCGCATTTTATTTTTTTGGGTTGCTCGCATTGTCCATCATCATCTCATTTGTTGTCTTATGACACCTTTGATATGGATCCCTCATCCATGTCATACATCGGCTATGCTGATGGTGCAAGATGCAACTCATAGAATCTAGCCTCTGTAGCCTAAGAAATGTTTACACCCATGTATTCATTAGTCCTTTCTAATGGCGTATTTATTGGATCTGCCACCAATAATCAGGTTGAATTTGATGCAGTGATAGGTTTGTTATTCGATGCCCTTTATCATCGCATCCTCATGTTCGTTTAGATTCTCTATTGCTTGTCATGCAATTGAATGGCATATATCATTTGAATAACCATTCCATTTTCAAAATATATTTACGAGTGAAGATTTTAATGCGTGAATTTGAAACCATTACATTCATTCATGTACATAGAGCCCAAAATCACTATTTAGATAGCATTGCATACAATATTCTAGATTGGCACTTATCACATTCATTTAACACAAGACAATAAACATAAAAAAATGGCCAAGCATATTCTCACCATATATAAAAGATACATATCCATAATATGTGTAGAAGAAATCATAAATGCTTTGGGGTCCTCTACTCTAATACATTCGACATGCTCATAGCAGGTTGCAAAAATCAAAACTGGGGGAATAACATGCCCCTACATCTAATCACTATTTTTAGGGTCCCGAGCCAATGGCTCAGCTCCTCCAACCCACGAATATCACATACCCTTCCCAGCCATCGCCATGGGCAACATGACCCCTGGCCACTCCGGGGGTATCCCAACACATGCCTAAATGTAGCGATCATTAATATCCTGCCAGCCACGCCTTGATACCTTGATCATCAACAACTCACATTTGTGGCACACATCATCCAGCAGGGCCTCTAGGTCCACTCTATCAACTCCTCTAGTTGTGGTAGAATGTGCAGTCCTTGGTGCTGCAGGTCATCTCATATACCCAGTCAGTTTCACTAGTGCTATGTCTACATATCCAAAGTAATGAATCAGTACCACACACATAGTTCTAAAAACTTTAAAATGTGTGATAAAACATAATAACTTGTCACTTATGATCAGCTCCCATGCTTGACCAGGCGAAAGTGGCAATTATGGGTCCCCATGACAATTCATCCCACTATATGGATAGTCATCTATATACAGTGGCATATGATCCCAATGTGCATAGAATTTGGTCCGGAACACCCTCCCAAATCCCCCACCTCCTCCTCTCTACAGTAGCTACCCCCTGCCATGCATCATCAGCTCCCATGGGCCCCCATCCTAGATTTATACATGAGGCTGAAGTGTGGGAAACTCCTTGAAGAAGAATGAGCACAATAGTGTACCAAAATCACAGTCATGGTTCACTTGTCACCTTCATAAACAAAGATATCACTTCAACAACTCCAACATCATCTGGTCCCACCCATAGTATGTCCCACTCAGTACAATGTCCACTAGGGAAAATTTTAGGGGCTAATATTCACAAGTGGGTTAATTTTCCATGCTTTTTCCAAAAAAAAGATTCATTAATTTCCATTTTTTCTAAATATTATTCACCCAAATTTAATATATAAAATTGCTGAAAAATTGCCTAAATTTTATATAGAGACTATATAAAATTATTAGAAATTTGAATAGTTTTAGAAAAACATTGCCAAACATTTTACAATTTTCATATTATGTACTAGTGAGATTCGCCAAGGTTTCTAAAATTTAAATTAAATTTCCATCCTTAAAATTTTCCCTGCAGTGTCCACCAGCATCATTTTCCCTCCAGTGATGTGGTGGAACTCCTGGTTGTCCAGGATCCGCATCACTGCTCCGACGAAATCTCAAGTCTCTAGCCTCTCTAGATCTTTGATCAGTATATTCATGCCCTTCACACATACATCTAGTTGTAAATGGTGTTCCATGAAATATGATATATTATTCCCCCACGGTAATACTGGTTGGATGTTTCCCACCACCCCCTGCAGTGGGAGAATGTTAGGTCCCTATATTACTAGTATAGTCCCTTATTGTTGTTAGTGTAACCTCGTTATTGTTATTATTGTACCCTTGTAACCACCATATGCTTATTATTGTGCCCTTAAATTATTATTGTTAGGTCTACTAGGATTACATTGTGGACCCACTAGGATTACATTATGGCCCCATGGACTCCTATATATAGAAAGGAGGTTTTGTAAATTGTATCATCCAAGAATTGTTCATTTATGTAATGTATTGGAGGTTTCCCCCTCGAAGTGGCTTATTTATAAAGCATTTATATCTCTTTTCTACTATTTTTGGAGGTGGTTACACAACATTTGGTATCAGAGCTTTGGATTCTAGGGTTTCACTGCTCTAAACGGGTCATCATGGAATTTTCGGTATAAATTTTATTCTACAAAGGTTCAGAATCTGAAATTTCTACGGTGGAAAGCTGAAATCCTAAGGAAACTTGTCAAAAATTTTAGAGCTTGGTTCACAATATTTTCGGAGATATGATCTATGGAATGTAGTGCTTTTTTAGGCTCCCGAATTTCATCTGAAAGAGGTGATCGTGGGAAAATATTCATAACTCTCTCTATGAGCATCGGATTGGAGTGCCATAAAATGTGGTCACATGTACACAGAATTTAGTTTCTTTGCTAGAAATTTTAGAGCTGAAGGATGAAACAGTGGCACGTGGCAAGTCATAAAAGTTTTCTGTACTAAACGAGTCCATAATTAGGTCATTGTGGAAGATTGGACACAACTTTGTCTTGGAGAATCCAAATTAGGTTGGAACTATGGCATTCAAAAGAAAATTCAAAGGGCTACGTCAGTACAAAAATTAAAATATTGAAGTGTTGCAATCACAGACATAATCAAATTTCAATATCAAGCTCCTCAAAAGCAAGAAAAAGGTGTGCATTTTTTTTCTGAATTTCATAAGTCTTGTTTGAAGAATCAATTTGAATTTATTCCAATGGAATATTGTAGAATAGATATCAGTATTGGGTTCTAAAATATTCCCCGTAAAAATAATTCAACACCCATTAAGCCTTCAGAAGGCTCTACTATGACTCATAAAGATGAAGAATTACAACATGATCTATCAAAATTACAAGAGCAAGTGCACCAAATTTCTCTCTCACAAAGAGAAAAAAAAATGAAATGGAAATTTTGAAGAAAGGCATGGAAGCAGAGATGGATGGTTTGAAGAAAGGCGGGGAAGCTAAGATGGATGGCATGGAAGCTGGCATGGAAGCTAAGATGGATGACATGAAAGACAACATGGAAAACATGAAGAATGATCTAAAAGCAGACATGCAAGGTTTGAAAAAGTTGATACAAGAAATGTTTCCTAATTGTGAATAGATAGTAGAAGAAACTCATGAAGAGAACAAAACAAATGTTAATCATGATTTCATAAACTCTAATGTTGGTGGGAAGAACCATCATATTCGAAAAATGGATATGAGGAAGTTTGATGGAAAGGATCCTGTAACATGGATACTATAGATGGAGCAATATTTTGATCTCCATAACGTGCAAAACACACAAGAGGTATGCATTTAAACTTTACATTTAGAATAAAATACATTTGTATGATATCGGTGGCTTTGCTCCCCTAGAAAAATTGTCACTTGGTCAATTTTTACGGAGGAAATGATAGCACATTATGAGGATAGAAAGAGCAACACCTTCTTTAGCCAATTGATAAATCTCAAACAAAAGGGTTTAGTGGGGAAGCACATTAAGGACTTCCAAAAATTGAATATAAGGGTAAATGATATTCTAGAGGAACACAGGATTGATCTCTTCATAGGCACTTTAAAGGATAACATCCAACATGAAGTTCGTGTTTTGGAACCTGATTCATTGGAGAAGGTATTCAGGTTGGAAAGAAAAATTGAATATAAAATTATGGCGACAAGGAAGCATACCAATCACTTCTATAAAGAAGGAAGTGTTGTTACACCTATATTTCCACAACCTACAAGGTTGACACCCCAAAAATTGGAAGAAAAAAAAGCAAAAGATCTTTGCTACAGTTGTGATAGAAAATACACTAAAGGTCATAAGTGTGCCGAGAAGAAATTATTTTACATAGATTGTGAAGAGGAAGAAGAAAATGAACAAGAAGAGGATATACACCAGGAACCAATGCTAGAAAGGGAAGAAATGAATCCGACCATATCGTGTAATGCACTGGTAGGAATTATCACTCCTCAAACTCTCAAGATATAAGGACATATCAAGAAGAAAAAGGTAATAGTGTTGATTGATTCAGGTAGCACCCATAATTTTATTCATTGTAAGGTAGCCAAGGAATTAAATTGTTTCCTATACCCAGCACCAGAATGTCAAGTGATGGTCGCAAATGGAGGAACTATACATTTCTCTGGAAAATGCCATAATATCAGGCTAACCATGGGGGAATATGTATTGACTATTCCAATGCTTTCCATTCCTATGGGAGGTGCTGATGTTGTACTAGCAGTACAATGGTTACAATCTTTGGGGATGGTAGCTTTTAATTTTGAAGAAATTTTCTTGAATTTTTTTCAGAAGGAAATGAAGTTGAATTACGGAGTATTGCGGGGAAGGCGAGAAATATAATAAGCTCTAATGTCATGAAAAATCTTCTAAGGAAATAACAATGAGGCGTAATTTCACAATTATGCTCACTAGAAGTTCCAACATCAAAATCATCTATTTTTGCAGATCTCAATCAAGTCTTGGTTAGTCATTCCAATGTGTTTTAAACTCCCAAAGGACTCCCACCTATTCTTGATCATGATCATGATATTCATTTGATTCCAGGAAGTGTTCCTCCAAACATCAGGCCTTATAGATATCCTTATGTCTAAAAGAGTGAAATTGAATGTATGATTGCAAAAATGTTAGAGGCAGGCATAATTCAACCTAGTCAAAGTTCTTTCTCTGCT
The DNA here is from genome assembly GCA_034641835.2 of Pinus albicaulis. Taxonomy (NCBI): domain Eukaryota; kingdom Viridiplantae; phylum Streptophyta; class Pinopsida; order Pinales; family Pinaceae; genus Pinus; species Pinus albicaulis. Next base: position 837,929,712 of record CM076572.1, read on the forward strand.
CCTGTAGTATTGGTACACAAGAAGGATGGATCATGGTGAATGTGTCCGGATTATAGGGAGCTCAATAAGCTCATAATTAAAGATAAATTTCCCATTCCTGTGATTGATGAATTATTGGATGAATTACATGGAGCAGTTCATTTTACCAAGTTGGATCTTCGTTCAGGATATCATCAAATTCGAATGAAGACTGAAGATATTCCAAAAACAACATTTCGAACTCATCAAAGTCATTATGAATTTTTGGTCATGCATTTTCGCCTTACCAATGCACCTTCTACATTTCAAGGGTTGATGAATTCCATTTTCAAACCCTTCCTTAGAAAATTTGTGCTAGTATTTTTTGATGATATACTAATCTACAGCAGGTCTTGGAAGGATCATGTTGAACATGTTGACAAGGTGCTCAAAATATTGTAGGAAAAAAAATTATATGCAAAAACATCCTAATGTTTCTTTGGAGTACAAGAGGTGGAATATCTGGGTCATATTGTATCTCATGAGGGTGTTAAGGTAGACCCTAACAAAATTAAAGCCATTAAGGAATGGAAAGTCCCCACAAGCATAAAGCAGTTGCGAGGATTTCTTGGGTTAACAGGGTATTATCACAAGTTTTTTAAGAATTATGGGAGAATAGCAAGACCTCTAACAACATTATTGAAGAAATATGCATTTCCATGGACTGGTGAAGCAACTAAGGCCTTTGAACATCTTAAAGAGGCAATGTGCTGACCACCGGTCTTAGCTATGCCAGACTTCACAAAAACCTTTATTGTGTAATGTGATGCCTCAGGAAATGGAATTGGTGCTATTTTAATGTAGGAAGGAAGACCCATTTCTTTTTAAAGTCGTGCAATTAAAGGAAAGTATTTACAAAAACCTATTTATGAGAAGGAAATGTTAGCAATACTGCATGCACTAAAGAAATGGCGAACTTACCTAATGGGAAGACACTTCAAGGTAAAAATTTATCATGATAGTCTTAAACACTTTTTGGAACAAAGACTATCTTCAGAAGAGCAGCAAAAATGGGTCACAAAGATGTTGGGTTATGACTTTGAAATAATCTACAAAAAAGGAAAGCTTAATGTTGTTGCAGATGCACTCTCTAGAAAGAATGAAGAGGTGGAAGCATTGCTTTGTGCCATTTCTATTATCCAACCAGATTGGATAACCGAAGCAAGAGATGAATGGAAGAAGGACAAAGATGTATGGACACTAATTCAAAAGTTGCAGCAAGATCCTAGTACATCTGATACATTTAGTTGGAAAAATGATTCCTTATGGTACAAAGATCGCTTATATCTTTGTAATAATTCCCAACTAAAAAAAAATATTCTTCTGGAATTGCACACTTCTCCTTTAGGAGGACACTCAGGATTTTTAAAAACTTACCACAGGGTGAAGAAAGAATTTTTTCGGGATGGCCTTAAATCTGATATTCGAAAGTTTGTGGCGGAATGTTTGGTTTGCCAGCAGAATAAAGTGGAAACAATTAAGACCCCAGGACTTCTACAACTTTTATCCATTCCAAGTCAACGTTGGGAGGAGATTTCAATGGATTTTATCATAGGTTTACCTAAGTCCGAAGGAAAGAGTGTCATCATGGTGGTAGTTGATAGACTTACCAAGTATGCACACTTTTGTGCATTATCTCATCCATTTAAAGCAAGTATAGTTGCTAATACATTTATGGACACAATTCAAAAGCTACATGGAAGCCCAAGGGTTATTGTGAGCGACAGAGATCCCATTTTTACTGGAAATTTTTGGACGGAGTTATTTTCTTGTTTGGGTACTCAATTAGTTCATAGCTCATGTTATCATCCTCAATCTGATGGTCAAACTAAGATAGTAAATGAATGTTTGGAAGGATATCTTCGTTGTTTTGTATTTGATAAACAAACACAATGGGTCAAGTGGTTACCTCTCCCTAGATGGTGGTATAACACTTCCTTCCATATTGCAGCAAAAATGACCCCATTTATGGCACTTTATGGATATCATCAACCATCCATCACATCATCTTTAAGGGAATATTTGAAGGTTCAAGAAGTGGAAGATCACATCGAGCATCAGTAACAAGTTCTCCAACTCTTAAAGGATAACCTGAATTTGGCACAAAATCAAATGAAACAACAGGCAGATCAACATTGCAGTGAGAGAAGTTTTGATGTAGGATATTGGGTATTTTTACAGCTACAACCATACAAACAAATGTCCCTCAAGAAAGCTAAGAAGGATATGAATTATCGCCAAAGTACTATGGTCCTTAAAAGGTGTTGCAAAATATTGGTATTGTGGCATAAAAATTGGAGCTTCCTGCTTCTTCACTAGTGCAACCATTTTTCTATGTTTCATGTTTAAAGAAGGTTATAGGTGAAAATCTTCCAGTTCAAACAATATTGACAGAACTTGATGACGAAGGAAAAATCATATTGGAACCTGAAGCAGTCACAGAAACAAGAACTCAACAACTACGGAATTGATCAATTTCTGAGTATCTCATCAAGTGGAATAACTTACCCACTGAAGATTTTACATCGGAGTAAGAGTTTTATACAGAAGCACCCAGAGCTACTCAAGCATTGAGGACAACCCTTTTTTGAAGGATAGGGGCATTCTAGGTCCCTATATTACTAGTATATCCCCTTATTGTTGTTAGTGTAACCCCCTTATTGTTATTATTGTACCCTTGTAACCCCCATAATGTTATTATTGTGCCCTTAAATTATTATTGTTATGTCGGCCAGGATTACATTGTGGCCCCACTAGGATTACATTATGGCCCCATGGACTCCTATATATAGAAAGGAGGTTTTGTAAATTGTATCATCCAAGAATTGTTCATTTGTGTAATGTATTGGAGGTTGCCCCCTCGAAGTGGCTTATTTCTAAGGCATTGATATCTCTTTTCTTCTATTTTCTGAGTTGGTTACATAACATAGACCGGTTAGGAAATAGATGTCATGAATAGTCAACTCGATCTGGTGCCCCTGCACTATAAATACCTCTGGGTATGAGTCCTAGTAGATAACTATCCTTGCTAACGAAGGCTCCCATGCCCCCAGGAATGGGTTCTCAACCAACTTGAGAACCCCATATCTTGCTACTACGCATCAGACAACCTGATCACCCTGGATCCTAGTGTCAGGCCTTCAAATTGTCATTCATTTCCATTACATTTTCAGTTATATATCCATATTACCACCTTCACTCCACCTCTATTTCATTACATTTACCTTACCATTACCACTATTTGGTTACATTTATATTTTTCCAAACTTTATTAATTCTTAGCATTTTTAAGTGAATTTCTGGTTAAAAATTAGACAATAATGTGCATATTCTTATACATAACAAGTGGGATGAGACTGTTGCCATGTGTGGGTAAAAAGGAAGCCTCTAAAAGACCTTTATGTGGCCTACCAAAACCAAATTCGAATTTGAGTGGAGAAGATCATGGGATCATGAGGATATGTGTTTCATTTCCTTTCTGTATTAAAACTCTAAGAAGATATGTGTCTCATTTCCTATTTTGTATTGAAACTCTAAAAAGACATGTGTCTTATCATTTCCTATTTTGATTGTAACTCTAGAGATAGAGGGAGAGATTCATGGACTCTCATTAATGAGATAACTTCTCATATTTTTGTATAAATAGGAGAATCTTTCTCCTATCAAAGATATATGGTGAAAAACAGTAGAAGAAGAGAAAGGATTATAGAGTGTTTTGTAACAAAGCTTAAGATGGAATGGGATATAGATTTGTGAGTTTATCAATAAATAAGTTCTTTGATACTGTTTTGATCATATCTTCAAGGAGCTAAGGAGTTCACTGAATTGGTAGTAGAGGGCCCCTACTGCTAAGGAGGTTTCATGTGTTTTCTAGCTAAGTTTATTTTAGTTTCTGTTTAGCATTTCTCTTTACTTTTTGCTCAAATTATTTCTTTCATAATTTTCAATTACTGTATCCAACTTAGTAAAGTTTGTTGATGAACGGATAGTGACTTATACGTGTAGTAACTGTTTAGGTTTAATTTCTATCATTGCTTTCATAATTTGCAATTGCTGGATCAAACTAAGCAAAAGCTATTGAATAATAGATAAGTGACTTATAAGAATAGTGATTGCCTAGGTTTCATTTCTTGTCTTTCATAGTTAACAGTTATTGTGCTCGACCAAGTAAATACCATTTAAATCTTAAATTAAAATGGTTAGTGACTTATAGATACAATAATTGTCCAGCATTTTATTTCATATCATAGGAGATACTCATCACACTACAATTAATCTCTTTCAAAAGCTCTTCCAATAAACCTTAATTGAATGAATTGGATTCAGTTGTAATGTTTTTGAGTTATTGATTGTTTCAACATTTGATTTCATGTTGTAGGAGATACTCATTACACTGCAATTAATATGTTTCAAAAGCTCTTCCAATAAACCTTAATTGAATGAATTGAATTCAGTGGTAATGTTTTTGAGTTATTGATTGTTTCAACATTTTGTTTCATGTCATAGGAGATCCTCATTACACTACAATTAATCTCTTTCAAAAGCTCTTCCATTAAACCTTAATTGAATGAATTGGATTCAATTGTAATGTTTTTGATTTATTGATTGTTTCATAATTTTATTTCATGTCATAGGAGATCCTCAATACACTACAATTAATCTCTTTCAAAAGCTCTTCCAATAAACCTTAATTGAATGAATTGGATTCAGTTGTAATGTTTTAGTTATTAGTTGTTTTAGCATTTTATTTCATGTCATAGGAGATCCTCATTACACTACAATTAATCTCTTTCAAAAGATTTTCCAATAAACCTTAATTGAATGAATTGGATTCAGTTCTAATGTTTTAGTTATTAGTTGATTTAATTTCTTGAATCTTCAATTAAGCTGCAATATCCATGGATTAGGATTTCTAGCTCTCATCATTTCTAAATTAGAAAATAGACAAATGAAACTCTACTTTAAATTGATTTGACAACATTTCCTTTTACTTCCTTTTTAAATAGATTTAATCTCATATTTCTAGTTTAGAATAGAATACTGAGGATCAAAATATAAAAACTCCCAAAACATCAAAAAAACCTTAGAACAACAAAGTAGGAAAAAGTGACACTTAGGCACATATAGCGCATTACACTTCATTAGTTTACAAGCCCTGGTCGATAATTTATGTTAACAATTTAGGACACTAAATTGACGAAATACCTAGAACAAAGTGCCTCAAAATCTCTCTCTCTTCATTTGATCTCTAATTATGACATAACTGCAAAAACCAGGTATATTTGTCAGTAAGATGAAAAAAAACTTCTTAAAACCATCAAGTCCCAGTTCCCAACGAAAAAGAGGACAAAACCAAACTTTTTGGTAGCTCGCATTTTCCAAGCCATGTACCTATAAGGTTGTAGATTTTATCTATGAAAACTGCAACCCAGGTCACAGTATACGACCCACGAAGTGCAAGTCAGACGTGAGGAAGGGCAAGGTTCTGCTCTTGGGCTCTGGGCACCTAATCTAACATTATAAACCATTTAAAATAAAGAGTAGGGTTAGGCGACCTACCTACAACTGATAGATCTCGATTCCAATAGTCGATTTGTCCTCTACGAATGCCACAATATTTAAGGTATTTTCCTCCTCTTCACATTTACCACATCTACTCATGCAAATGAATCAAATTAGAAAAAAATCACCCTATAAAAGAGAAACCCTAATTTTTCCTTTGCAAATTGCGACCAAACCGTAGCTCCGTTTGATGAACCATAAATAGCATTGAAAAGCTCTCACAAAGCTATAAAATGGGTATCCTTTAGTTTTTCGTGATTTGATACATCACCCAGAAGAAATTTTTCCAATAAGCATCACTTCGCCACCTCTCAAAATCAAATTTCCACACTTGCGCTACTTGTACTTGTGGCACCATTTTGCCTTCATACTTTTCATCGTGCGTGTCAATTTTCAGCATGAGTAACCATCTTTTTCTCATTCCTTTATGGTTCCCACTAGGCTTAATATTTGTGGCAGCATCATCGAGTCACCCTTGATCAAAACATCTAAGTTGACTCACCATCACATTCATGTTGTTTTTCCTAAGTCCCCTTCCCTCCTGTTACAGTATTCTATCCATTGATGCCTTATCCCTCTCTCATGTAGCCCATTTTTTCCTCGATTCATACTGTCCCCATCCCCTCCGGAGTCAAGTCAGTCATTGCGAGGTCATCCATGCTTTTTATGCTCTGACAAGGGAAGTCGTTCTTCCACTACTCAGTATTCCCCCATTCCATCATCATCCCTACTGTCAGTCCATCAGTCACTCTGCTATGATCCCTCATGTCTTAGTAGAGGCCCATCATTGCCTCACCTATGGCAGAACTCCTTCTGTTGACATCAGCACATCCATTCTAGAGATAGGTCTAGATGGCAGTGTACCTTTGTTCCAAATTCCATTCTTGTTTTGTGCCTTGGATCACACAAAGGGACTCCTCATTGCCATTTTACTTGATTGTTTCTCATCCATTCCACTTCATCATGATTAAGATTCCTATACCCAATAGTTTAGTGATCCAACATATTGTCCCAGTGATTCATGGGTGTGTGTGAGATGTTTCAAACCTCATGAGGGGTTGGGACTTCAAGCCACTTTCCTGGATGACCTCAGCTTATGGTACATCCTCAATTTCAACTTCTGGATTTGGTGGGTTTGATTCCACTCGCTTACAATGCCTACAACATGAATGAATTACTTAGATGATCCATTCATATTTTCAGAACCCTTTCTTGTTTTTAAGAGCTTCTTTGGTTGTTAGTATATCTTATGTACTAAGATATTATTGTATTCAATCCTAGTTGTTGTCCCAGGTGTAGTATGTATGTGGAATCCATTATATTTTTGTCTGGCCCATTTCATACTAGCGTTGCATGTACCATTTATCATGTACTTTTTAGCTCAGTCCTATTTTGTTGGGTGCACCATTATTCTTTGTACTTTGTCATCTTGGAGGGAATATGTATGCCTCCCGTGCCTCACTAAGAATAGGTACCCAAACTTTAAAGGAGACTTATATCATCTGTAGGTCTCACCCCCTCAGGTTATTTTCCTCTGTCACTTCACTCTGTCTATGTATCTCTCTCTCTCTGACTCCCCTTCAGTGTCTAGTGATTGTTTTCTTACAACATGCTTCGGTCATATGATTAGCTCCTAACGCTAGAACTTTGTGGGGAAATACGTTACACCAATTTTTCTCATCTAACCATTTTCATTTAGATGGACCAAATTACCATGTAAGACCAATTTTACCATAGTAAAATTTCTTTCACTATAAGAAATAATTTAATAAACCATAGCTTATTAAGTTATTTCTGGTTCAATTAGGAAACCCTGTGAGGAAAAATAAAATAAAATCTATTTATTTAACCCAATTAATGAGAAATAATTAGATAAATCATTATTTATCTTATTATTCTATAGGAATAATTAATTAATCATTATTTAATTAATATTCCTTAATAGATTTTACTAAATTATTTAGGAATAGTAAAATAAATCATTTATTTATGTATTGTTTCTACATAAAGGGATTTAACAAATTTAAATTCCTTTTCCCTCCAACAAAATATAATAAAATATTCCAAGGAGTTAGATCTAGATCTTGGTTAATAATATTTTACTATGCACCATTATCAATGATAACTCAATATTTTGTTATAAATACGAGGGTTTTCCATTCATTATTTACCTTTGATCCTTTTATCATTGTAGGAATTTTATCCTTTGTCATTGTCATACTTTGATGGCTTTTATTATTATTTCGCTTCTTGAGCTTCCATAGAGTATAACACGTTTTGAGTTTTCTACACCATTGAGAGAGAAACTTTTGGATCTGAAGCATTGAGGACAACCAAGAACCCATACCATTTAGGGTGACTAGTAACATCATTCATTGTTCCCTTCCCAAGTGTTAATAAATATAAATTCTTTATATACCTTATCTTTTCGATTAGATATTTGGAGGAACTCTTATTTAATTTTACTGTTTAGATACATTTACTATATATATATCTAGGTTTTTGTTGCATTTCTTTCGACTATCTATTATAGATCTAAAGAAGTTAAGTAGCCATATTTTTTGTTAGCGATGTTTGTCATGTGCAGCTATAGTGATCTATTTTCTTACACTTGCATTAAGAATTCATACTAACAAGAGAGTCTATAAACAATGGATTGGAATATTCAAGTTGGTTTACTTGCAAAATTTGTGAAATAGTCTCAGCAGTGATAGTGACAAGAACTTCATCATTATGGGTCACAATTTCTCTTTCTGATGGCACATGACTTCTCTGAAACTAGGAGATTAATTCAGGGAACTAATATGTTTATGGGAACATGAACTAGGTGAGGGAAGACTACCATATGCCCAATTCATCTTCTTGATCTAAAAACCTAAGTTTCAACCAACTGTGAAGTTCGAATAGGCCGAATTCATTGTTTTCTTGGAGGTTGACTAAAGGGACATGATTCAGATTTATGGGAGGGGGTAGCATTGGATTCTCTAAAGGCTTTATGCCTTTTTTTCTATGATATTTACCCTTTCGATCCATTATCAACAATAGATATAATATAGTGATGAATAATGTAAAACTACCTGGACATAAATATTATTTGATGAATGCAGAGGTGGTGTTACTAATGGAGATCGAATCATTATCATTGTAACTACCACTAATTATGATAGTTATGAAAAATGTAAAATTCAGATGGTTATGAAAAAAAACAAGGAAAAGGAATTTTATGGCTTTACTGAGTTTACTACAATATGTTTTTCAAATTATCATTACATGTTTACCGATAGTCGGAATTGGGTCCATTACAGAAGGAGAAAAAATAACTAATTGTTGTAACATATTACTCATGGGGTATGGGAGTGTGAGATGTCACACTTTGATTAGGAGTGGGAAAAATTCTCAGGACAATTTAAATGGACGAGAAGGCTGTGGAGGTGTCATTGGTGATGGTGAGTTGGTGAATGGTGAGTGGAGGAAGGTAGGCTGAGGTGGGTGGAGTGATGGTGGGATCATGAAGGGTGTCATGGCACATGAGCATTGGTGGAGGGCCAAGCAATCAACGCTCGAAGTATTTTTAGAGTTGGTGGGATGGGGGGGGGGGAGGGGGGATCACGATGAGTGAAAAGAAAGGGGGTGTGTGAAACAATGTTAGGGCGACACATATGGGGGTGGGTCCAATCTTTTTAGACCCCCCACCCTTGCGAGAAAAGCGCGATGGAGCTATGGGGGGGAGGGATAAAGCACTCCCCCACCATTAATCAGGGAGGGGGAATATCTTTGCCATTTTTCTTTATCCTAACTTTTAAACTTTGCATAAAAACGTATTTCTTCAGCTTTATTACATGCGCTTAAAGCATAATTAATATTTTCTTAAAATAATCTAAGAAAAGCATAACCACCTCCTGAAAACTACTTAAAGGATTCATTAATGTTGTATTTGAACTCGTAGAGAATTTTTTATTTGTTCCTATCATTAAACCATGATTAAATGGTGTTATTAACTTCAATAATCACACTCAATCATGATTAAAATGTCTGATTGATTTATTCGCTAACCTAATATATTTTATTATAGCCAAATCACGATTAAATAGTTTTATTAGACTAACTATTTCTACTTATCATATTACAATGTGGCATTTTGGCTACCAACACATTTATTAAAAAATTCTAAGCGTTAATTGAGGAAATTTTTATTTCTGGAGCAGCATTTAGGATTGCTCACTCCTATACATTATTTTTTGGGTTTCTTCATTTTTATTTATTTTTTCTATTTTTCTTTTTCACATATACATTTTTTTTATACCCTCTTTTCATTTCTTTATACACTTATTTCTTTTTCTTTTGTAAATAATTTGTAGAATACAATATTATTTAAAATTTCATCAACTAAAAGAAAATATCCAATCATCAATTGAACCTATGAATCATAGCACCTTAATAGTGGCTCCAACTGAGGATGACATCCTCCTTGTGAGCTGTCAAAAACAATGTAGATTAATAGCCTTGTTCCATTTGAATAATTTTCTCAAATCTTTGAGTTGAACTGTTATATATGTGTATTATTCATACATATGGTAATTCATAGCTAGAATCTTAAGGCATTCTCTGTGGGCTTCTACCTCTACTCAAAGTCAGCTGCACTCTTGCAATATAAAATAAAATGGTTATGTAAGAGGTTGATGAATGAATTGTCATAATTGGGTGGGAAATAATGCTTTAACTGTGTGGCATGTATAGGTCCACCTCGCAGCTCATATCCATTTAAATTTCTTAATAGGAATGCATTGTGACCCCTTAAGGCTTGAATCTTAGAAGGCCCTTTCCATAAGTTTTCAAATTTATCATGTTTTCCTTTATCCTCATTTCTGGAATCCCTTATCAAAACAAGATCAGTGAGTTGAAAATAATAATCTTTACTCCTTATATCATAAAATATTTTAATATTTCCTTGGATTACTTGAGTTTTATGATAGACGTCCTCCTTTGACTATTGTAACTAAATAGTCTAGTTTATTCTTCTTCGCATATCATTGGTTTTGACATGTGCTTCTTGCAGAAGTTTGAGCATTGGAATTCCAAAAAAAATTGGTAGAACTGCAAGTGTTCCATACACTCTCTCGAATGGTGACATTCCAATGGAATTCTTGGTAGTAACTCAATCATCTCATAGTGCATTGATTACTCTTTTGTGCCATCAATTCATATTCTCCTACAATTTTGTTTTTATAATATTTACCAAAATTTTGTTAGAAGACTCAAATAGCCCATTAACTTGAGGGTAGTAAGCAGTTGAGTGAGCTAACTTAATAAAATATTTGTTACAAAAGTCTGTTATTTTCCTGGGATTGGAAGCAACAACGTCATGAGTTTTAATTTTATGGGGGAAGGCACAACCTAGACAATATATTTCCTTCTATGAATTAAATGATAGTGGTGTTAGTGGCTTGTCTAGTTGGTAGGGCTTCTATTGATTTGATAAATTAGTTTTTTTCTGTCAAAATCCATTTGTTTTTTCCTGAGGAGTTAGGGCGAATTTCCCCAATGAAGTCTAAACCCAATTGTTGAAAAGGGTATTTTAATAAATTGGTTTTAAGGGTAAAGCTAAAAAAAATATTTTACCTTCAAATATTTTTCATTGATGACAAGGTTAACTTATTATGCACATCAAAGAATAGATTTCAGCAATAAAAATATGATCTAAGGATTTTTTTAACTATAGATTTATAGTATATATACCCAACATAGTCTCCTTGATGGAATTCCTCCAAGACCCTATCTGCTTCATCTTTCAGCAAAAAAATTAGTAATATCCCTCCAGCATATTTCTAATATATATTCTTATCAAGAATATAAAATTTTATGGATTTCATTTTAAGGAACCTTTCTTTGGTTTTTTTCAAATTAGGATGAGCATATAAGTTCTGTAAGACAAAAATTATTTCTACATACCATGGTGATGTGTTGAAGGCTTCTGAGATCGGTGGAGTCACCTGTTCTTCATGTTCATCTAATTCTGCAATGAAATTGATGTCTAACACATTACAATTAGACTCCACCATGAGTTTTTTCTAAACCTTTTCCTTTGATAATAATTTTTGGTCTAATTTCGATGTCATCTTCCAAAATGACAACAATCCATTTTCCCTTTCTTCCATGTGGATCGGTTTGAGTTATAATGTCTTTAACAATGAAACTTGGGATATAAGCAATGACTTGTGAATGTAGAATGTAAACCTTGAAATCCTTTTGTTCTTTAGCTAATGCAAATGCATTTTTTCCATGATATTTTATTTCAAAGATGCATCCCTTAGTGCTCTGCTGAAAAAGGAAATGGGTTTTTCATGACCTTCAACATTCTTCTACAACAAAAAAAATGCAATGGTATGATCACATGCAATAGAAAATATCAATAAATCTTTTGTAAAATCAAAAATTATTGGAATTGGTGTAGTTGTTAATGACTTCTTTACTTTAGTGAAAGAATATTTTGCATCATTATGCCATTTGATTTCATTATCCTTCTTTAACATGTCAGTGATTTATTTTAAGATCTCAGCCAAATTCGATATAAATCTCCAAAGGAAGTTTATTTTTCAAATAAAGGATTGGACTTATGTTTTTCTACTTGGGGGATCTATTTTCCACTCTTTTACGATCAATTATTATGCCATGTTTTGAGATGACGTGACCTAGCATTTTACCTTCTTCTAAACTAAACAACGTTTTCTTAGGTTGAGAGACATACCATATTTTTTTCATTTTTCGAGAACTTTCCTTAAGTGAAGCAAATGTTCCTCATTTGTATTCGAAAATACAGTGATATCATCTAAATAACTAACTATAAATCTACCTATTTTATCTGCAAAGGAAATGCCCATTTCTCTTTTTAATGTAGCACCAACATTAATTAGACCGAAATGCATTTTCACATACATGAATGTGCCCCAAGGTGTAGTGAAAGTTATTTTCTCTTGGTCCTCTTGATGTACTAGAACTTGATTGTAGCCAGAAAATCCATCTAACAAGGAAATTTGCCTAGATCCAACTATGTTTTGCAGGATAACGTCAATTTTGCGCAGAGGATAGTTGTCTTTTATAGAAGCCTTGTGGAGATTTCTAAACTCAATACATAGTCTAATTTCCATAGTATTTTTCCTAGTAGGAACTAAGTTTGATATCCATTTATAATACCTCAATGGTACAATAATCGTGGAATCATAGAGGGTCTTAACCTCTTTTTCCACTAGAGGTAAAAGCAATGGTTTGATTCTTCTAAGTTTCCTTTTGAAAGGTTTATTGTCTTCATTGAAAAGAATTTTATGTTGTATAATTCTAGTGTGATAGGATTTTAAATCCTCATATATCGAATCAAATACATCTATGAATTCTTTGAAAAGCTCTCAGTACTTTTTGTTTTTAGTCGAAACAAAATATTTGGACAATTTAAATATTTTTGGCTCTTCTTTAATTCCTATATTACAATATTTAACTTCGGCTCTAGTAGCCTCAATTTTAGATTTCATAGGGATGTCATCAATATAAAATAATTCTTCTAAGGGAAAAAACCCCACTAGTGGAATTTTGAGGTCTAAAATGGGCCTCCTAAGAAAAATGTACAACAAAAATAAAATTTATAAGAACCAATAGGATTCAAGATGATGATGTCAACCATGGGGTATGATTCACCATTTTTTAAGTTAAAGGCTAAAAATATTAAAAAATAATAAAATAATAAAACTACTTTTTCAACTCATATTTTCAACTTATCTCCCAAATGTTTTACTCAAATTTCAAGTGGGAGTGCTTGCTGGATGAAAAATGTATTTTTTCATCCAAGGAGTACCCATGTTGCATACTTTCAATGGACCCCACTACACAAAAAATAAGAGATACATAAAAAAATGTGATTACAATCACGTTTTTCATGTATTTCTCATTTTTCTTGTAGTAGGACCCATCAAAAGTATGCAATAGGGGTACTCCTTGGATGAGGAATTAAAATTTTCATCCAGCGAGTACTCCTGCTCAAACTTCGAGTAAAAAATTTGGGAGATACGTTGAAAATATGAGTTGAAAAAGTAGTTTTTATTTTTTCCCTCTAAAATTTGATAATGTCATCAAATCTTATTTTATTATTTCCACTATTATTTTATAATTTCCTTACGAGGCCCATTTTATACCTCAAAATTGCCCTAATGCTTTAGGAAAAAAATTATCCTTTAATTTCCATATTTCTAACTCTTCTTTATCTTTATCCAATTCACTCATTTCCTCTTTATTTACAATTGTATTTACCTTATTATATACATCATAATATATTTCTATATTTGCACACTTTAATTCATCATTTGAATGAAAAAACAAAAAACATCATTACCAAAGACTTTCAAGTACCTAATATTATCTGGGACAACTGGTTTACTTTTCACTTCAACTATGTACTTGTGACTTGGATGATATGCCATTTTACAAGTACTAGCTGAAGTAGCGTGACCATAAGCTAAGATATTTTGACCCCTTGGAATTTCAGAGAATTCATAATCAACAAAACATTCAAGGAAATCTATAACAACATTTCTATAAGCCCTTAATCTTGGATGTTTTGTTGAATATTCCCCTTTGATTTGTTTGATTATGAGTTAAGAATCTCCATGAACTAAAATATTTTTGGAACCTAACTTTTTGAAAATCTACAATCCTAGTGTTGGAGAGGTTAATCCCCTCTGTAGACAGAGGTGATCCATACTAGCCCAAATCGGCTCTAGGAACAACCGATTCATGCTAAGACACAAGTTCCTAATTGCAAAAGACTGAGATGTGCTAAGAGGCTTACCTTCAGTCCTATGTTGTCATCGTTTGCGGAGAGGATGGCACTTCCGTCCTTTTCTTTGGCAGATCACAATTCTCCCACTCAATGCGATCGAACACCTGCACTTACAAGAAGAAACAACAAAAAAACAAGCGTAAAACCTAATAGATGAAATTATGTATCAGTCAGAGAAGATGCAACTCGTAACATGAAACATGAACATCTGAGTGGAACCATAATCGAAGTCGCTTATTATTATTCAGAACAAGGAAAGATACAACCTAAGCTCTAACGGTGGATCTTCTTTCGGCGGGTCAATAGAGGAGTACGTCTTGATAAAGCTCGTCGGGAAAAGGACAAGTCTCTCTCTTTGGTTGTCTGACGATAATCTCCTTACAATTGATTCAGCTCCATTCAGGCTACTAAGACCACTTTCCTCAACCCTTTAGCCCCTTCATCAATGGAAGATGGCTATATTTATAGAGGAGAGGAGGAGGTTGGGATCCCCACAATAGTGGAAGGGAGGACTTATCCCTTGGGAGGTTCCCCATAAGGTGGAAAAAAGAGGCCAAAGGAGGAAGACTGTGGTTATTTAGTCAAAACCACTCCTCATGACTCATCCACAAAGTTGTTGTAATCGAAACTTCACCTCTTTTTAAAAAAAAAAATTTCCATAAACAGATTGGTGCGGGTGCTTAACTGGGACAAAGCACCAACTGGAGTGGGCTCGGTGTTAATTTTCCTCATTGGCACGAGGACATAACGGGCGACTAGCGCCAAGGAAAAAACAGGTGTTTTTAGGGGTCTGCTTAGGAAATGATCAACAAAAGGAATGTTTTCCTCATGGCAAGGGATGTAATGATGGTATTTACAAGGCATGACACTACTTATTGGTCACAAAAATGACCCTCCTATGGGTAACATGTGGATTGCAAGGACAGTGAAAAATTACTGTGTAACAGATGCCCCTTAAAGCATGAGGCCCAAAAGAGAGAGAGGGGTGAAATTCTTTATGAGAACGTGTCCAACTGAAAACACTACCATCAGAAAACCTACATAGAAAAGTACAACTAATATCTAAAATACATGATATATACGTGGTATGGGCACATCCATGCATAACAGAGTACACAATAATGAAGATCCAACGTATGGATGTGACCATCTAGTAAGGATCGATAAATAGACTCAGATATGGTCGCAGCCATCCAATGAATGAGTCATGTAACCGATCATAATAATCAAAAAAATCACAGCTTGGATTCTAACAAAAAAAATCCAGCGTCTTATGCTACATCTGGACCTGAACAAAGTACAAGTTCAAGCATGTGAATAAGTGAGATGAAGTCAAACATGAGAGAACATCGTCTGATTACAAGCCAATGATGAAAGCTATTAACAGACACGAGAGGAACCACCAATAATGATAATGAACCTCAAGGTACTATAGGTACAATCCACGGAGTGTGAACAGTGAGCTAGCATTAAACACCCGCAGAATCATCCGATCGAAGGTAAATGATGAAAACCTTGCGTCGAATGCGAAGAACCTTCCATTGAGGCATGCAGGATCCAAGGTACTGGAAGGGAATCTCTAGATCAACTTCCTGGATAAAGAGCTGAAGTCGACAGGAAGTGACCTTGATCGAAGGTGGGCCATAGTTTTTCACACATCATCGATGCGAGACAAAGGAAAATAATGTTTTTGAATCAGGATCAGATGAGAATCAAAGGAAGGTTGAAACTGCAGAGGTCAACTTCTCTTGAACATATCGATGGCACGACAGTGGATTTGGTAGTATTTGACGTCCAAATATCAGAGGTCATGATGACGAGGGAAAGAGCAGATGAGAGGTCAAAAGGGATAACCCAAACCCACAGAGGCAAACAGAAAATGAGATGAGATGTCCCCAACCTGACATGAATGCAGACAAGTGCCATGTTGAAGAGCGACATACTACCGACACGATGACGATACTGGTTCCATTTTTCCCCACCATTTCTGGCGAGTACCCCAATTATTTTTTAGAACAAGCTTGAAGGGGATAGCATATTCTTGTAATATAATTTCATCCTTTGGATGAATCCATCCTAGTACATTTAACGAGCCCTAGGAAGGAGAAACTCAAATATCATCATTACGACTGAATCCAATGTCATCAGGGTTTAACAAGTCTAACAAAGGAAGAACTCGGCATCTTTTCATGTTTAGAGAGTTTGAAAAGATAACAGAAAAGTAAACTCCAACATTCCCTTTTCGTAAATAGTTCCTCAGATCCAAAAAGGTAGAAAATTATGTTTGAGAAAACATCCTAGTCACAATAGGCTAGTGTATTACTTTTTCGTAAATAATCTATCCTACCACGAAAAAGGGGTAAATGTATACTGGGTAGATGTCATTTCGTAGCCACTTTAACAAGATTGAAATGACAAGGGACTGGACAATCTTTTCATGTTTAAAGAGTCAAAAAAGAGTTGAAAGATTACTCCACCTGGAGGAACAAGTGGTATAAAGGGTAGCAACTGGTTCGGGTGATGGTGGAACTTCTCAGAACAAATAAAGGTTGAGAGGCTGGCTAACAAGACCACTCATCACAGCGGTTCCTTAGGAATGGGTGAAATAATCAAGTGAAGGCATATGATCAGCCAAGCGGATAGTGACGATGGAGTGAGAAAACCAAGGATCATCTGGAAAAAATAGGCTGATAATATGGCAATCATGGGAATGGTTTAATTATTACATAAGCTTGAAATCAGGAAACTCTGCTTGAAGTTGGTTTCATTTTTACACAAGCTTGAAACAAAGATAAACTATGCTTGAAACTGGTTTCGTTTTTACACAAGATTGAAATAGAAACAAAATATGCTTGAAAAATTTAAGCATTCCCCTAGCATGGTGACTCAATCCGAGGTAAATGCCTCCCAAGCTTCAATCCATATGAAAGGCAGATGGAGTGAAGGTTCAAATTATGAGATCAAGAGAAAGACTAGACTGGGATTTTACGAGATCTTATCAAAGACTTGAATTGAATAGGAAAGTGTTTCACTATTTTAATGAGGTTGACACATTAAAAGAACTATCCTCAGACACCTTGTTTCATTTTTTAACGAGATTGAAACAAGAAAAGGAACTATGCTCCGGGAACCTTGTTTCATTTTTTAAGGAGCTTGAAACAAGAAAATGAACTCTGCCCCTACAGACAACTGATCATGACGAAAAAGAATTCATGGCTTCCAAGATTTTCCCGTATGATGGAAGGAAAACATCTTGGAAGTCTTGACCCAATGCCCCCAGCACATGATCCATGACGACATCATCACTGAGCACAGGCATGGGGTAGGTAGCCACATAGTTGACCTGTGGTGGGGAAGATACAACAAGTGGATAAAAAATAGGAATGGATGATGGCGGGCCAACTACCACATCAGGACCAAAGAATGAAAGCTGATCAATGGTCACGATCTGTCCTTCATGTGGAAAATAGACCACATGAAAAAGGGATGAGACAAGTGCTCCCATGGCATAGGTGTAATCGCGCCACAAGAGCAGATTGAAATCCAAGGGGCCTGGAACAACCATCATGTCCATATGGATGGTTTTACATCCCAATGTAACAAGTAACCTTGGAAGGATCCCTAACGGTTGACTAGTTCTTCTGTTAAATGCCAACAGATTCTGCATAACAGGCGCAAGTGGCGGCGAACCAAAAGCTTGCCAGGTAGTCGAGGATAAAATACTAAAAGACGCACATTCATCTATAATGGTGCTAGGTTTGACGAGATGGGAGGCCTACACCATGATCTCAAAAGGCACATAAGATGGAAGGTGGTATCCTATAAATCAAGTCCTATCAAAGGAAGCGACCAAACTACTCGAAGGGCCTACCATTGAACCAAGATGGTCTTCCCCTGGTGTTATGAAAGAAGAAGGAGCATCCTCCACAACCTCCATCTCAAAGGTAAGAGGAGTATCCTCCAGGATCTCCATCACAGGAGACAGAGGAGTGGTTTCTTGAGATATAGTGATAGGAGAATCTTTCTCCAAGTCCGAGGAATCTGAACAAAAAAGAAGAACCTGAGGGATGTGAGGTCCACTCTCAATGGAAAAGACCTGGTGCACCGTAGACGTGGCCAAATCAACTGATCCCATGACCAATGGTTGGTCGGGGATGGATTCCTGAATTTGAATTTCTGGGGGAGCGGGATTGGTGGAAGGTGACTCTTGACCAATCATAGGATCAGCTAGCGAAGGACTCAAAGAAAGCTGATTATAACCAGCTCGAAGGCATGGCGTAGAACCGGTTAAGTTGTCCAAAACTCATTTGGATTCATCCATATACAGACAAAGGTGAATGGCATGATGCCATTCACACAACTTATAGGGATTGGTAATCTTGCCCTGCTTCTTAAGAACCTTACCAGCACCAGCCAAAGATGTGCCCCTAACTTGACTCCCAGAAGCCAAAGGAAATGATGAATGACCATTAGACCATGCTTCGAGCACCTTGTAAATTCCAGGGAAATCTAGAAAAATATGCTCTCCCTGGCACAACATGCAAGGGAACTTGAATTTCTGTGGAGGGTTGGAAATTTCATCAAGAGAAAATTTTTTAGAAGCAGTAGCTACAACCTTAGCCTCTCTCTTATCAGACTTCTTCTTATTCGTCTTCTTCTTCTTCCTCTTAGCCACCAGGTTACTTGAATCCAGACTTTCACCAGGTGAAGTAGAAGAGGAGGACGCAGAAACAAGCAAAGAAGGGGAGAGGTCCACTTTGGAATCAACATGATGTTTCTCTGGCGTAGGAACTGATTAAACCATAGAGGTTGAAAACAACCAAATAGGAAACCCAACAATTAACCCAGGAAGGGACAACATTGCCATATAAGGAGCACCAACATTTCCAAAAGGAGGAAACGGACCCGAATTCCCATCGAAGGGGATTCCTTGGTTGGTGAACTCCGAAAAAGTTTCCATCAGAAACAATATTTAGAACAACACCCGAACAAAACTAAATTTAACTAGGAATATTTCATGGGTAGTTAATTTTAAATAATTGAAATAAAACTCCGTTGTTTGATATTTTAAGAGTCGAGAAACAAGCAAAAGGTGACTCTATCACTTTCAATTTGGAAACAAGCGTGAAAGGAAAAGTGCTTGACGATCCTTTCAAATTTAATGAGTTAGAAAAGATCAAAATAACTACTCTTGAATTCTAGGCAAAGGGTCTACCAGGTATCTGTGAACTGCAATATACACCTTGGTTTCAAAATGAAAGAGAAATCAATGAAGGACTTGACGTATGTGCAGGTAATCTCCCCAAATGTTTTGTCTGGTGTATCATGGGTATAAGGTGTCAAACTCAGATTCCTACGGATAAAGGATAGTAACCTAGTGGGGTCTCCCTTTATATACGCGATGGTACGAGGAGCACAAGTCCATACTAGTGCTGTCTAAAGACAAGAGGCGAACGATAGTTACTAGGTTTAATGACGCTGGAACACGTCACTAGCCTAGACCTCTAAATATTTTGTTAATGTTTCAATGCTACCTTAAGGTAAATTGAATAAATTTTAATGTTGATCTTCAATTATGTTTCAATTTCCAGGCCCTACCAAATGTTATGTCTCAAAATCTCCTAAATTCACAGTACATGCCACAATGTATCATTTCGTTCGATGAATAGCTAACTACAGGAAGGTTGACAACTTTCACACAATAAAAAAATGATCAAAAAACAGCCACTAGTGTCTCTAATGCCCCCTAATGAAAATTAAAAGCTTTCTTTCAAAGTTACAAATAACTAATAACACATAAAATATTCAATTTACATTAACTAATCAAGATAAAAAGATATTTTTGTATTTTCAATGTTTAAGAGCAGCGTGCACTAAACAAAATGAAAACTAATGAAAAGAAAAATTTGAGAAGTGATAGCAAAAGAGCAAAAACAAGAAATTTCACTCAATGCCAAACACCCAATCAAGCCTCAAATTGACAAAGAAGTCCCTCAAATCAAAGAGAAATTCCAAAGACTCAAATGAACCATGTAATCTAGGCTCAAAAGGAGACAAAGCGGAATTCAAATGAAAAAGAAGCCAATCACTCAAATAACACAATAAAACAGTGGAAAATCACCAAAAGAATGCAGAGAAGCAATAATGAAATTGACTGATCAAAAGAGGACCAAAAAATCCCTCGGGAGGCTCGACACACTATAGCACCTAGATGCCCTAGGGCTATAATGCAAAATTGATAGAAGAGGGCAAAAAACCATAGGATGAAGGTCACAGTCAGTAAAACAAGGCTTCAAAACACTCAAGCAGTTGAAAAAGTGACACCAAAATCACAGACCAAGCTCAAAAAGCCCAAAAAGAAGAAAACCCAAGCACCTTACAGAATTAGCGCGACTGTCGGGCTGCAACTAGTGCCAAAATAGGATTGGCGCGGGTGATAAACTGGCAACATGTGCCATATCATGCAACTGTGAGGGCTAAAACCACCCCATTCGAGTTTACTAGTGGAAAAACAAAAAAAAACAATCAAGAAGCAGATTGGGGATGGTGAGGCTAAACAACAGTTTCACACTGAAAAAGAGCAAACCACAAGAGCTGATCAAGTAGGAAAAGACCAAAATCAACCGAAAAAATAAGACAAACTCCAATCAATGTCTCCCCAGTAGAGTCACCAGTTTTTTGGAGAGGTTAACCCCATCTGCGGATAGAGGTAATCCCTACTAGCCCAGATCGGGTCTAGGAATGACCAAGTCATGCTAAGATGCAAGTTCCTAATTGCAAAAGACCGAGATGTGATAAGAGGATTACCTTAGGTCCTACACTATCATCGTTTGCGGAGAGGATGGCACTTCCATCCCTTGCTTTGGCAGATCACAATTCTGCCGCTCAATGCGATCGAACACCTGCACTTACAAGAAGAAACAAAAAACAAACAAGCATAAAACCTAACAGATGGAATTATATATCAGTCAGAGAAGATACAACTCATAACATGAAACATGAACATCTTAGTGGAACCATAATCGAAGTCGCTTATTATTAATCAGAACAAAGAAAGATACAACCTGAGCTTTAACGCTGGATCTTCCTTTGGCATGTCGACAGAGGAGTACGTCTCAGTAAATCTCGTCGGGAAAAGGACAAGTCTCTCTCTCTTCGGCTCTCAAACGATAATCTCCTTACAATTGATTCAACTCCATTCAGGCTACTAAGACCACTTTCTTAACCCTTCAGCCCCTTCGTCAATGGAAGATGGCTATATTTATAGAGGAGAGGAGGAGGTTGGGATCCCCACAATAGTGGAAGGGAGGCCTTATCCCTTGGGAGGTTCCCCATAAGGTGGAAACAAGAGGCCAAAGGACGAAGGCCGTGGTTATTCAGTTGAAACCACTCCTCATGACTCATCCACGAAGTTGTTGTAATCGAAACTTCGCCTATTTTTTTAAAAATAATTCCATAAGAAGATTGGCGTGGGTGCTTAACTGGGACAGAGCACCAACTGGCGCGGGCTCAGTGTTAATTTTCCTCATTGGCACAAGGACATAATGGATGACCAGCGTCAAGGAAAAAACAAGTGTTTTTAGGGGTCTGCTTAGGAAATGATCAACAGAAGGAATTTTGTCCTCATGGCAAGGGATATAATGATGGTATTTGCAAGGCATGACACTAATTATTGGTCACAGAAATGACCCTCCAATGGGAAAGATGGGGATTACAGGGATGGTGACAAATTACTGTGTAACACTAGGATTAAGTCTTCATACTCAACTTTATTGTTGGTAAATTGAAAATTCAGTTTATATAAATGGCCTTCTGATTTATTATTTTGTGAATTGCAAATCCACACAACTGCCCGTGACGATTCCTTTCTTACAACCCCATCAAAATCCATCCTCCATAAAGGCTTATTTTCTTTATCTAGTTTCAAAATATTTGTTTTGATTTCTTCAATATTATAGAAATCAGTATTTGGTTTTCATATTTTTTCTTCTCTACCTCCATCATTATACAAGATAAAAGTGCTTAGATCTGAGTGGACTGAATACAAGGGAAAATATTTTGGTTTTTCTTGACTACTAACCATTTATTTCATCAGTGCCTCTCTATAAATCCTTCTACGTTCCCCAAAAACAATAATGGTAGCATAACTCATATCCAGTTGTAATGTGCTCTATAATTCCCCCCCAAGGATCTAGAAAGTATCATTCGATACTTTGGTTGTATGTCTACTAGCACAACATCCATGATTAAGATTTTGGCTTGGATTCGGATGATGTTGAAGATTGTAACAAGAAACAGTGAAGGAGGCATCCTGAAACATCATTCCTGATCCTAGTTGGAAAATGATCACCTAAACTAGGTGGGGCCCACACAGGTGATTTTTGGCGCAAAGTCTATTTTTAGACTATGTCTATTTTTAGACATGGTGAGGATATTCTATGAGTTGCAGGATGTTATTTGTGGATGGTTGGTCAAGTTTGAAAAATATATGGACTTCTATTTTTAGACATATTGGGTGGAATCTATTTTTATATTGGCAGTCTAAAAATAGATATGTCGAATATTATTACCACTTAATAATATTTGGACTCTAAACAGTATCTTATTCTCTTGGAGCACTTCAGTTAAGTGCACATATGTAGCACAGGAGCTGACAGAAGGAATTATGCTATTACTGAGGGTTTACTAGAGCTATTGCATGGAGGACTTTAGTTAGAACTCATGTGACAGAGTTTGGTGGAGTTGTAGAAGTAGTTGGTGGAGTTGTATTCAATTTAACTTAGTTAGAATAAGTTGAGCTAGTTGTATCCAGTCTAACAAATTGATACACTAGTGAGAGTCGTGTGAATTAATTATTAATTAATTCACTAAATATTAACTCATTAATCAACTGAATAATACATCAGTTAGCTATAGTGCATGGACAATTTTAGTGGAGACCAGTGGAGAGGTAGGTGAAATAGCAAGTGTGACTATTAGTTGTGACTATAGTGTTGCATTTTTTGCACCAGAAAATTAGAGGAGATGCCTTTAAGGAGAGCGTGAGCAAGGCTGGAGCAAGAGGAACTCATCCAGAGCCATTCTTCAACAGGTATTGCACAGTAGAGGTAGGCTAGCAGGTGGCAAAGATCGGTGCATGGATTTTCAAGATTGGGCCTAATTAGTGTGTAGCGCTTGGATTGTATTGAGAGGTTGTGATAAGCTTTGTATGAGGATTTTTACATTATATCTATGAAATATATTATATACAGATAGTTGGGGTTTTTAGCTTCAGGCTTTCCTTTGAAAACAACTGTGTTAATGTGTGTGAATTTTTATGGTTTCATGTGTGCATTGCAATTGATTTAATTTCCGCTTGTGATAATCAATGGTGGAATAGATTCTGTATTATGCATGAAGTTAAAATAATGTGTGATTAGGAGAAAATTCGACATATGTATGATTAGTGAATATAATTTCTACATGGTATCAGAGAAGTTGATCATTGGAGAAAATTGCAATTATTGAAGTGGTTGAGTTTTGTGCTAGTGGAATTCGAATTTGCTGCAATGTTTTCTTAGGGTCGAAGTTGAGCATTCATTGAAATGTATTTCAACGGATTGTGATTGGAGTATGCCCTTGAGGGTAGTTCGAATTATATTGCATGGAAGGATAGTATGGAGACGGTGCTCGAGGATAATGGGTTGAAGGAGTTCAGAGATGATGATATTCCTAAACCGGGTTCTAGCGATGCAGCCGCACTTAACGCATGGCAAAAGAAGGTAGCAAGGTGTCGAAGGATTCTATTGGAAGGTGTGGAGGATCACATTGTGTCCAGACTTCACAGTAAAGCCACTCCATGCTTGATGTGGAAGGATTTGATAGAATTGTTCCAAAGCAAAAGTAACTAGAGGAAGTAGGCACTTAAAGACAAGCTCAGGAAAATAAAAATGGAGAAGAATGACACTATTCCGATATATTTGAAAAAGTTTTTCCACTGCAGGGATGAGCTTGGGAGTGTAGGAGCTAGTTTGGATGAAGAATACTTGGTGAGATTAGCCCTCCTTGGACTTCTGAAGAGTTGGCATAGCTACGAGGACTCTGTCAATGGATGGGAGAAACTGCCAGGATGGGAGTGACTTTGGTCGGATCTTGTGCAGGAGGAGATAAGGCAGAGTACTAGGGATGGATCTTCATCAAAGAATGATGATGAAGAGGATTTTTATTTGGCTACAAAATAAAGGAAAGGAAAGGGGAAGAAAAATCGTTCTCAATCTGGTGCGGATGGCGAAGAGCGTGACATGTCCAAAGTGAAGTGTTTTCACGATCACGAACATGGGCATTTCGCCAAACATTGTCCAGAGAAGAAGAAGAACAAGAAGGATGTTGGAGCTACAGCTGGTGAGGCTCTTGCCTCAAAATTTGAGCTGGACTTCTCATTGATCACATGCATGGTGTCTACTGCATTGGGATCAGGGTGGTACTTTGATAGTGGTGCTTCCTTTCACATGACGGGAGATGTGAATATTTTCAATGACTTGGTGGAGAAAGATCTCCAGTTGCATGTTGAGTTGGGTGAAAATGGATGATACAATGCAATAGGAATTGGTACCATTACCTTTCAGAGGGAGTTAGGTAAACTCATTCTCTTACAATATGTAGTGCATGTTCCAGGTTTAAAGAAGAATTTAATCTCAGTCGCAATGTTAGAGGATAAAAGGTATGATGTTGTCTTTAGTGAAGGAAAAGTTTTCCTTCGGTACAAAGCAAGAGGACAATTCAAGAAGGTTGGGATTCAATCCAAGAATCTCTACAGACATAAAGTAGATGGGATTTCTATGGAGCTTCCTACTGTTGGGAAGTGCAAGAAATCCATGTAATTGAAGCTTGAGAGGGAGCTAGATTTGCATGCAGATAAGAGTGAACCTCGGGATTTGGAGCAGCCAGAAGATGAGGATCATGGAGTGGGAGAAACCACTCATGCAGAGAAATTTCATGCCAGATGGGCAGAGGGAGTGCATGTAGCTATACCACCAGGTGAGAGGTGGGGTGACATGCATGAATAATCCCAAGAGGAGATTTCTGGGCAAGATTCATTAAGATGGTGTGGATCTCATGAATTTAACCTAGCTATGAGGTGCCATAGAGCAGTAGTAGCATGATTAGTTGGATTGATGCGGGTAGATCAAAGTGACAGTGTCGAATACTGTAGTGTGGTTCAAAGTTGACAGCAAATGCAGAGTGCATGGGTGCAGAGTTCAACAATGCAGTGGTTCCTGAAGACATGTGCAGTAGCTAAGAAAAATTCAAAAACTTTGATGATAGATGCATTAGACTGATTGAGTTGTTTGGAGGCTATTCAGTTTCGGAATATTTGTAGAGCAAATGCATGGAGTTGCATGGCACTTGCAAAGGTTGCAGGGCAAATGTATGGAGTTTCATGTCGCATGCAAAGACAGTCCTTTCCTTTTGAGCGGGACTGTTGAATATTGAAACAAGAAACAATGAAGGAGGCATCCTGAAACATCATTCCTGATCCTAGTTTGAAAATGATCACCTAAACGAGGTGGGGCCCACACAGGTGATTTTGGGCGCAAAATCTATTTGTAGACTATGTCTATTTTTAGACATGGTGAGCATATTCTATGAGTTGCAGGATGTTATTTGTGGACGGTTGGTCAAGTTGGAAAAATAGATGGACTTCTATTTTTAGACATGTTGGGCAGAATCTATTTGTAGATTGCCACTCTAAAAATAGATATGTCGAATATTATTAACTCTTAATAATATTTGGACTCTAAACAGTATCTTATTCTCTTGGAGCACTTCTGTTAAGTGCATAGATGTGGCACAGAAGCTGACAGAAGGAGTTACACTATTCCTGAGGGTTTAATAGAGCTATTTCATGGTGGAATTCAGTTATAACTCATGTGACAGAGTTTGGTGGAGTTGAAGAAGTAGTTGGTGGAGTTGTATTCAGTTTAACTCAGTTAGACTCAGTTGAGCTATTTGTATCTAGTCTAATGGATTGATACACTAGTGAGAGTGGTGTGAATTAATTATTAATTAATTCACTAAATATTAACTCATTAATCAACTAAAGAATACATCAATTAACTACAGTGCATGGACAGTTTCAGTGGAGACTAGTGGAGAGGTAGGTGGAATAGCAAGTGTAACTATCAGTTGTGACTATAGTGTTGCATTGTTTGCACCAAAAATTTACTGGAGATTCCTTTAAGGATTGTGTGAGCAAGGCTAGAGAAAGAGGAACTCATCTAGAGCCATTCTTCAGCAGGGATTGCGTAGTAGAGGTAGGCTAGCAGGTGGCAAAGATCGGTGCATGGATTTGCAAGATTGGGCCTAATTAGTGTGTAGCGATTGGATTGTACTGAGAGCTTGTGATAAGCTTTGTATGAGGATTTTTACATGATCTCTATGACATATATTATATATAGAGATAGTTGGGGTTTTTAGCTTCAGGCTTTCTAGTGAAAACAACTGTGTTAATATGTGTGAATTTCTATGGTTTCATGTGTGTATTGCAATTGATTTAATTTCCGCATGTGATTATCAATGGTGGAATATATTCTGTATTGTGCATGAAGTTAAAATAATGTGTGATTAGGAGAATATTGGACATATGCATGCTTAGTGCATATAATTTCTACAGATGAAAGTGGCACACAAGTCTTTGATATGACCAAGACATAGTACCTTAATGGAATGAAATTAATATATATCTTTGTCTAGCCTACTAATATCTAGTACTAATTTTTCCATAATGTTGTTAGTCGTCAAGTTATGTGAGGCATAGAATAAAACATAGCATTGTGAAGAATTTTATCATGAATATTAAAGTTGACATAGAATGGAGGAACAACCCCATCTTGTGAATTACCTTCAACTTCAGGTCCAAATAACAATCCAGGCTGATCATCATTAAACTTCACATTATTGGTTCCTTCCTCTAATTTCAAAGGCTTTATTACTTGGGTTATGTATGAATTATTGTTTATCAACTCTATAAGGGAAATGGAAATTTTAACTTTAGCCAATTCATTTTCAATGCTTGTTGTGTGAAATAATTGTCAAATTAATTCACCAATATTTATATATCAATCTGGACTCATAAACACGAGCTGTACCGTGCTCTCAAGATTTAGCTTCTAGAGTCAAAGTTTGCATGATTCCTTATGTTGTTTAATTCAATAATTGAGGCACACAAAAACATCTATAAACACACACCCTTGAAAATAAGTCAATTCATCTCCTCATGAAAATAGGAATGATCAGCAAATTCTAGTTTGAACACTGGAAATATTTATTCTATCTATATAAACATTAAGTCTGAAATCAAAACCATTATCAATCAATAATAGAAATAGCTCAATGCTTGAAGAAAATCTCAAAAACCCTAGTTCTAATCTTTGGAGGTCACACTTAAAGGATTTACCTAGTCTGCGTAAATATATGAACTGATTCCACACTCACATAGTATCCCTAATTAACTCTGATGTCATACCAACTCACTATACTAGGGTTAAGTGGAAAGGTGCACTATAACACTGGTTTGAATATCAATCTTACACATATAATTCAATCATGATAGCCTTCAATATTTCATACCTAGCCAACCCATATGTATTACTTACTTCTAGCAGTTTTAATTTCACAACTTCTATTTTGCAGAACAAACTGAATTAGACTCAAGATATCAGGATGCACAACTGTTCTCTGGGGATTAGCTTTGAATTGCAGTTTTCTTCTATCAAATTTCGAGTTACTCTTGGGCAAGGTTACTCAGACATCTATGACTATGGGCATTCTGCAACAAGACAATGTCATGAATTTAATCAACACATGCCACATCAAGATATAAAACAGAGACAAAAATGGAATTAATTCTTGAATTTCACAGTTGACCAACTCACATGCATTATCATTTGAAATTATATGATCACCCTATGGAATTTTCAAGAAGGTTTCAATCTTCAATGAATGGTTACTTTCAAATCAGGTTGCAAGGTTTTAATTCCTTTGTCACTCTTGTGAATTGGAATTGTGAAGCTTTACACCAACGACGAACCCTAACACACTAATCGAACATCACTCTAAGGAGGAGTGCTGGTTAAACTCTATTTTCAAGGGAATATGCACTCTCACTAAGGGATTTTTCTAATTCAACTTGACCCTACTGCAAACCCTAATCTCATGCAAACAAGGCAAAACTGTAAACATCGAATTAAGCATGCCAAAGGAATGGAGAAGGCTCTCTGCTCAGAATTACTCCATGCATTATCTTTTCTCTTTTACCTAATCGACATCCTAGGCACAAGATGTCTTGACAAAGACCTCAAAAGAATCTATCCCTGTCACTCTCTATTTCACACTTCTATGTGGATCTTTTAAGCTAGAATTCAAATGAAAATTGAACACTTCTTCTTTAAATCAAATGAAAAGGATCCAAACAAAATCATTTCCTTATGGATGAAATTCCTCTGTTACCACAGTGGCATTAATCTGGGCTATGCACATCTACTGGTCACTCAATGCATGGGACTATTCAGCACACATAAAAAAAACAATTATCAGACCTCTTTGCAATCTAGTCTATGTTATTTTACTGGAGTTGATCTTAGTCATACATGTTTCAACCTAGATTATTCAGCAAAAAGATTCAATTTAAATGTGTACAAACCAAGGCTCCGCCTCTCACACAACAATTTTTTCTTTGGGTTTGATGCGGGTATGTACTCAAGCTTTGTTTCTTGAGAAAAGCTCAATCTATGTCGATCTAGACAAGTGAGGGTCAAAACATAATTTATATGGAAACAATTAGATTCAGTTATAGTCATAATGATATTACGAATCAAATCCTTGAGATACACAATTACCCCCTATGGAAACTTTCCATTAATACTGAGATTGCTCTTCTACCATGCTAGCCATGCAATTTGTGGATTTAATCACTAAATCACTATAGCACACGAATTAACCAACTCTCAAGATTGAATTTTGAAATCAGTTGGTTTTGCTATCCAAAATTTAAATCAATTGATATCCATACACTGCAGCAACTGAAGCAAACTGAAACACAAATCAATTTCAAAGACAATAAGTTCTATGATTTAAATCAATGATATCCGAATTCCAACAATATGGATCAAGCGAAAACTCTTCAAATTTAAGTAACTCTGCAATCATACATTCGGATCAACAAATTCTTGGGGACTTCAGCAAATGTGAATCAGGCTAACATAAATCGAATTTCACAATTAATTAACTCTGCAATTTAAATCACTGAATTCTTGAAACTTCAGCAAATGTAAACCAAGCTAAACATAAATTGATTTTCACAATTAATTAACTCTGCAATTCAAATAAATGAATTCTTGAAACTATGGAAAATATAAATCAAGCTAAAGCATAAACCGATCTGCAAAAATATTCAATGTTATAATGAGAAATTTAAACCACACAGTGTCTACAAATTAGCTCTAACTAATTCTACTAGGCTGAACCGGCTATGGTGGGCCCTTGCCACACCCAGGGAAGCGTTGATTATAGGACTAACTTACACCTATAGCAGTTTGTTTCAGAGATTCATCACATCCATGGAAATGTTTAGTCAATCAAGAACGCATCAACATGAGATTTTGACTTCTTCTTTAGAACATAAAATCACAGTGTACATTGACAACTAAAACGATAATACACATTAACCTCCAATCAAATCATATGTCTCTACCTATATAGGTATTCTCAAGTTGTAAAATTAATAGCAGTTTAATTACATGATAGGACGATGGAAACCAAAGATATGGAATCCACGAAATTAGCATTACCCTGTCCTAAATTTACACTATCAGTTCTCTATTACCAACCGCTTACAACTATAAGGAAAAAAAAGGTGCTAATTTTAATCAACTGAACTCAACCATGCATAGAGTGGCCAGTTGGTCCTTCACCACTTTTGACTATATCGAGGTGCTGGAAGGACATCGAATTTGCTGAGCTGGGGCTTGAGCTAGAGCTTCTTATGCTGCTATATCCATTATAGGATGGTTGAAGGGACATAAATTCCTCCAAGTCAAACAAATCCTGCAAGATATCCATCGTTCTACCCATAGTGGTAAGTTAACAAATAAGTATATCACTAAAAATGCCTAAACTAGATATAGAATAGTGAAAACAACTCTACTTGTACTGCTTTTACCTTTAACCATAGTCGATTAAGCTCTAGCCATTTTAGGGATTTAGGAGAGGAAAATGAGAGTATATAGGTGTCAAAACTAGGCCAAAAGGGGCTAAGAAGGTGAGGAAGAATAGACAGAAAGTAGCCTCAACAATGCTAAAAGGATTTTCAGGTTTGTATGCCTTCTTGATAGTTAGATCTTGTTTTTTGGGACTTTATTTGCGAGATTCTTGTTTATGCTGACTAGTAGAAGGAATATCAGATTGAGCTTTCTTAGTAATAATATCAGATACCTTTTAGGAAGGTATATCTGAAATATTTTTGGAAGGTATATATTCAATATTTTTGGGAAGAGTCTCAGGGATTTTATTTTATGGATGACCAACAGTTTTCCTACATCTCAAAATGTACTATTTATTTAGCTCCATAATAGCATTATGATATCCATGTTTATAATATTCAGACTCTGATGGAATTATTTTAGACCTTGAAAGTATCAAGATGTCTTGTTCTTATTGAGTTAATAAAATAGGGTCATCATCATTTATTCCCATAAAATTTATTTGGCTTTTTTCAATGTCTTCAACTAATTCCCCTTATTCTCTTGCATAATTTTCCTGAAATGGAGGAAAAATATCTGGTTGTTGGTCATTTGGTCCTCTTTTCTACCTTTTTTTAATCTGAGTTGGGTTTCTCCTAAACTTAGGATTCCTAATCTGAGGACTAGGTTGGTTCTCTCTAGGAGGATCTCTATCAGTTATGTTTATTATTTATATCATCCTTTCCATAGTTTTCACTTATGTATCTAATTTGGAATTAGAAGAGGAAGTGGATGGTTCCTCTTTTGCAATAAAGCTTTTCTCAGATATTAGTCTAGCCCTTTTAGCTAACATATTGGCTTCTCCACTTACATCATCTGTCTGCATCTCTTCCAAGGTAGTAGGTTTCCTTTGTCTTAGCTGTTAAGGCATATCAACATCGAAGCCATCTGGAAACTTAATCAAGGCTAATGTTTGAGGAGGTTTAATTGTTGTTGGGATTGAATTATAAATGTTATTGAACCTAGTGAAATAATCTTGCAAACTTTCCCTAGGGGCTCTCCTAATGCTTTCATATTCTTCTACAATTTGGAGAGGATTTTTCTTGACTTCCCATATGTTGATAAAGATTTGATGAAGCACAATAAGATCATTTATAGTAGCTTCTTGTAACTATTTAAACCATTTCGTTATTTCTCCATTAATTCTTTGGGCAGAAAGTCTCATTTCCACATCTTCTTTATCCGCCTCTTTAATTTCAAAATAGTCATTCTCTTTGCCTACATGTTGTTGTGTAGTGATTGACCTAGTGCCATCAAATTGAGGAATTCTACTTTGATAGTCTTGATGCATGTTATGTAATGGGGTAGGTAAAACCAGGGGAGCATATTGAGATGCCATGATTGGTGTATGGGGATGAACAACATATGAGCTTCTAGGAGGTGTATATATGGAAGGAATTAAAACAGTTTGAATTATGGTTAATGATGTTGATGGGGAGGTAGTGGAAATTTTCAAAGCGACAGAACTAGTCGAAACAAGATGTAGATATTGTGTGATGGGAGAGGAAAGATAGATTGATAGGGATGAAAGTTCAACTAACTGCTGGATGCAATATCTATGAACATATTGGTTTAGGTATGTGGCTAGGTCTTTTAATTTTTCCAATTATTGGAGAGCTTGCTTGTCAAAATCCTGATATAGTAATTTATTTTGAGATTTGTATGGTCTTGACACAAAATATTAAAGATTGTTTCAGCTACAAAAGTTTTAGATCTAGTTCCAAAAAAATTGTGTTCTAAAGGTAGATCAAATTGAGTTTTATCTATAGTAAAAAATCTCCGATGAAGAGATTTTTCTCTTGGTGGAGGACTACTACTCCATTGAATCTCAGTCAAACTTTTCTTCCTTATCAATTTCTCAAGGTTATCTAGTATCTTGGGAGGTTTCAAATCTGGATGTGCTCCAGTATGAATTATTTTAGGAGCCATATCTATATAGCATTTATTTATGAAATATACATCTTAAATGCACTGAAATATAGTTTTGAGACAAGGAAACAAATTTTAAAACTAAGGTATGTTGAGTCCCCAAAAGAGTCGCTAGGATAATGTATCTCTGTAATTTTTGAGGTTATAGAGAAAAACACAAAGGTAACATTAGAATCGATTTGGAAAGTGGGAATCTGTCCCTTCTAGTTTTAGAGAGGGATATCTCTATAAAATTTCTATTTTTTTTACTAAAGGTATTACGCTAACTATGAAGTTCAGGTTTGGGTTTATTGTGTTGTTGGGTTGAAACTGTGAAGATAGGCCATTTGGAAAACACAGTCAAAATATTTTTTAGATTCATCAAATACATTGTTAATAGTCTAACCTTACAGTGAAGGGTAGGAAAAGTCAATGGATCCTTAAAGATATGAGGTGTGGAGGAGATGAAAAGATTTAGAAATCCAATTAAAAAGGTAGGAGTTAACAATTCTCATTTTAATATTCACTCGAAAACATAAAAAGAATTCTTAAGCGTCAAAAAAAGTGTACATTTAAAACCTTTTTATTTTTTTCTTCTTAGAATAATTCATATTTTAGAAAAACATATGATAACAAAGAGAAAACCAATTGGCAAAGAGACATTCACTTCACCAATAAAAATGACACATGAATCTTATAATGATTGCATTGTATTGCTGGAAATCTGGTCAATGGTGGTTATGCGAGATGCTTTACAATGGTATTTGTTTTCTTCAAACAATTCCCAACACTAATACTTCGAATTATGAAGTACTTATAGAGAATTATTAAAAAATATCTTGATTCCAAAAATCAAGATGGAATTCTAAAATATCTAAAAAATATTGCAAAAAGAGTACAAAAATTTAAGAAGCTCTGAACTACTCAAAGATGGCCCTATTGTTGAGGATGACTATTGATGACTGGGCCTGCATATTCGTTGTGTTTTTTTCCTTGTTGTATGGAGATGAAAACGTTTACTATAGTAATTGACACAATTTTTCCCATCTATCTTCCGTTGGGATAGAAAACTTAATCAAATTTTGGATAGGTGTCATCCCCCTCTATGTACTTCTGAAAGGTTATGTTGATGATGAGAAAATGTATGATTTCATGAATAATAACTAAGTCAAAATAAAATGCCTCCATGAATGCTTTTCTTGTGATATGCCCTTTTATACTTGAAAATATTCATTTGTTATGAGCAATAGTGCATAGTTTTTCTTGGTGGTGTTAGCACTCAAGTCTACCTTAGGCTGAAATAAGGTAAAACTCAAGGCAACATCAAACCAAGCTCAGCCTCGTAGCTAGCCCTACAAGGACAGGAGAGGGCTCTCTCCGGGTCTATCTCGGCAAAAGGTATTCAAAGGGGCTGAGATGACTTACAATGGATACTGATTTTAGGCTAGTAAATGGATAGGAGGGTTTGATTTTGATTTTTAGGAGGTTTTGTTGAAAAATGGGAAAGACAATTTTTCGGCTTGGGGATGAGACCAATTTCTTACAGATTTCGAGTTGGGGCGAGGTAGGCAATGGATTTTATGTCTTGGATCAAGTGAATGGATTGAAAAGACAGCTGAGGAGTCGAAGAGAGCAAGAGAGAACAAGGATTCTCTTCAAACTGAAGAAAAACATGTAAAACTAAACAAAAGTCTAAGGCAGAGCATTAGCATATCAATGAATTCTACCTCAATTACTCATTTGTTTAATTTAGAAGCAGAGAGAATGGAAATGGCATACAAATAACATTAATGAAACTTAAAATAACATGAGAAGAAACATCATCAAAACTTAGAAGCCACAAGAATCCCAACAAGTGCTGCAAAACTCTGGTCTTTCCTTTGCCAAAAACTGAAAGATGGATATACAATGGAGTGCCCAACTTTTCCCAAGAGTCCAACCTGGAAAATGACTCAGAAAATACATAATATAGACCATCCTAACCCCTTCCCATGCCTCTAGGGGTCGAGCTCCTCCTTCTAGGAGCTGTTTCAACCAATTCTAAACATGGAACTGAAATCTAGGTAGCCAAACAACTTACCTCTAAAAAGAAGGAAACTGATTCATTCATTTAATTTTCACTTTTTAGTGAATGAATCCTATAGAACAAGTAAATGAGTGCCAAAATTACATCATGGTTACCAAATTACATCAAGATAGATCAGTAATTACATCAAAAAGTGAAACTAGTCAAAACTGGGCGAATTTCTGAGCTGAAGAGTGAAAAATAGGCCAAAATCCTCTATGCGCCGCGCCCAAAAGCGCTATGCGTCGCACCACTTTGAGCATATTTTTGAGGCACTTCCTGAAGTCCAAATCGATCTCATGATAGCTTTTTGGAAAGCCCTAGATGTCTTCTATCCAACCGAAGTGGAAATTTTCAATTTGGAGTTCATTTTCCCCTCCAAAGCTTCAATCTCCCGAGACTGGTTCCTGCTGGTGCAAAAGGTCACGGAAAGGCCATTTTCAAGGTGTTTTTGGACCTTTCGACCACCCAGAACTTGATGAAATCTCTCAGCCATTCCTGAGCATGCATATTATATGATAAAAAAACCAAAAATGTAAAGTTCTTTTCTAGAAGATGTCCCAATCATAAGCGCGCGTAGGGTGGCGCGACGCGTTGGGTAGAAAAACCTGTTTTGCGACCAAAAATTTCAAAAATGACCAAAACTTCTCCAAATTCGCTGAAATTCGGAGTGAAGGTCTCCCATCATGTATCATGCTTAGACAAGGAAGATTCACCCAAGATTATGTCTTTCCACGCCTCCTCGATGCCTTCTTCATTTATGCTACCTGAGGTGAAAATGAAGAGCTTGGTGTCAGATTTGTCTTAGTTCGCCAAATGTGTCAAAGTCAAATGAGGGACCGTGGGAAGAATGGGCAGTGAGAATGATGGACTTTTGTTGATTGAATCTAAAGTGTAATACAGTCACTTGATTGTATGGGGATTTAGGAATCTAGGAATATTTGCAAATGATATGGGAGAGTATGCGGAATAGTAGGGTTTACGAATAGGGAAAATGGGACAAGTGATATGAGAATGTAAGAGAATCAAGGATCAAAAATAATGATAGGATTATGAAGGGGAAAGGGATCACAATTGGGAAATGGAAACTTGGCACCAAAAATATAATTTCAACACACCAATTTCAAACCGTTGGAGCAGCCTTTGTCAAGAAGATGGTGTTTATGTTTACACCATTCAAATTTTCCAACCAACCTTCGAAATCACACCAAACACCAGCAAGAGCGATTGTATCAACTTACATGAACAAATAGGAGCAAAAGATTTGAAGTTGTTTGAAAATTTGGTGAAGAAATGATGAGATTTGGCCTGTCAGCTCTGTGTGCCGCGCGCACACCCAGTGCGCCGTGCCTTCTGGATGCGCTGCACACGTTGAGAAAATGCACTGTGGCAGGAGGCCCAGTGCGCCGCGCGGCCTCTATGTGCTGCGCACTTTCCCAACGTGTCGCACATGTGAACTCACCCATAATTTGGCTTTCCAAACTCTGTTTCACTTTTCCACAAGCTTCTTCATGATTTCTTTGGCTTCTTGCAGACTTTTGCTATGCAAATGGCTTATTGAAACACAAAAATGTCTTCCATACCATAAACTTTGATTTCGATTTGGAAAATCCTCTTTCTACTTTTGCAGGGATGATTGGCATTGGGTTGGTGATGAGATAACAATGGTGGGAGATGAAAAAAAACAAGGTGGGGAGGTGGGATGATTGACACCAAAACAAGTTGCAAAACCCTAAGGAGGCACTTCTCAACAAGATAGTAGGGTTTATATTTTCAACCTCCAAACTTCCAAATTCCTCCCTCCAAACAACTCACAACACCAGATAAAATCAATTAAAAGAGCTCACAAACCTACTTGGAGCAAAAATATTTGAGTAATTTTGCAAATTTGATGAAGTAGTAGCACAATTATGCTTGGAGGCTCTGTGCGCCGCGCACCAACCCAATGCGCCGCGCCATAAATAGTGCATTTTTGAAGGAGGATTTTGGAGTCCTTCCCGGTGTCTAAATTGGGTGCATGATAGCTCGTTGGAAATATTATTGAGTCTAATTTCCATCACAACTGGAATTTTTCAATTTGGAGTTCATTTACCCTGTCAAAATCAAATCTCCCAAGACTGGTCAAAATGTGCAAGATGAGGCTGCCTCAAGGCAGAGTGCTGTTGCAGTCAACTTTTGAAGGTCTTCCTCAACTCCAAATTGAGCTCATGATATCTCATGGGAAATATATTTCTGTCTAGTTATCATTTGACTCATCAAGCAAGTCATTTGGCCAACCACGCTAGGAGAAATCGTGATTTTCCGAGGGTCACTTCAGAGGTGCATCAATTCTCCCGAGGCAACGATATTTTTGACATTTCTATAAAACCATGATACCTGTGTAAAAATTGAAGGAGGTTTCTCTTCTTTGGAATGTTTTGGATAAAAACCTCTCTCATTTCTCCCAAATTCATCTTTTATTGCTCAGAAACATCATTTGAGTGTAACCTATCCCGATATGTGGAACATGGGATTTGTCGAAATGAAGCGAAATGAAGGGGATAAGGGGCTTATAAATTCTTGAGAAAATTTTGGGAAGTAGGGAGGGATGTTAGGAAGTAGGGAAAAGTTTAATTTAAGGGATTGAGTGAGGGGAAGGGGTCCAAAAGGGCAAAACACAGGCCTAGCCTAGAAAATTGCCAAGTTGTAGCAAGAAACTAGGGTCTGTGCAAAAATGAGGAATTTGGGGGATATTAGTGATGGGAAGTGTTTAATAAGGTAGATTAAGGATAGGGGAAGGTGTATGAACATCAGGATACAATTTTTGATGATGATTTGACCATCCAAGAGAAATTACCTCCAAAACCCTAGGAGAGGGAAATGGACCTTACCTAGGCACAACTGAAGCATGAACAAGGTGTAAAATGACTCTTTGGAACCTGACATGATGATGAACACCCTATGAATGATGGTACACTCAGCTGAATGGTGACATGGACCGACATTTGGACAACTTTGACAAGAGTAAAAACAAACCCTAGACCTAATACCTAGTGACCAAATTTTACTTGAAAACTCACTGAAATAACAAAATTTGACCTTGACACCTTAAAATCACTTTGTAAGAGCATGTTTGATCATTGGAGGAAGGCTGCAAAGGCTGACACTAACATTGGCTCCAATGTGGATGGTAGCTCCAGCTCCTTGGAGGTGCCAAGAACAACAGATCTTTGGGAGAGCAGACAGTGCCTTCATCCATTGGGAAATGGAGTCAAGACACTACAACTGACACTATACAGACTGACTATGACTCAAGGTTAAAATTGGAAACCATAATAAAACCAAACTAACTAAAAAAACTAAGAAAATGGAAAGATGCTCAAAATTGAGCTTATTCAGCAACCCTACTCTAATTGTTCTTTTCACCACGTGATCAAGTGTAATGGAACAGCCAATGTAACCATGTAAACATCCTAGCTATTATTTGATTTCTTCCCAAATGCTTTCTGATATAGAAGAAAAGGGAAGAATCGAAAGGCAACTCCCATAGAAACTTGGAATCAAGTGATCTGTTGATAAACTTGCAAAGCATGAATTGACTGGATGACTTCAAGAATACTGTGAAAGGATCTTCATAAGCATAGCTATTGAGATACATTAACACATCACTGCTCTGATCTAGGTAATCTTCATAGCTAGATCTTAATATTTTCCTCACATTTGTGTTGTCTTCCTTTGGTGATTGTAGCAAACTGGCAAAAGGATCCTGAAATTCATGAATAACCAAACTCTGTTGCTGATTCCAAATAGAACAAAAGTCTCCTTTATCAATCTCCTCATATGAATGAAAACCTTGATATGGGCTTTGTGATGCAAAATCTGCTAAACAAGACAATGAAGTCGACTTTTGAATTAGATTATTATCAACATTATTTTCGGGCACATGGTTAGCCAATGGAGAAGAACTTTT
This sequence comes from Pinus albicaulis, assembly GCA_034641835.2. Lineage (NCBI taxonomy): Eukaryota > Viridiplantae > Streptophyta > Pinopsida > Pinales > Pinaceae > Pinus > Pinus albicaulis. The sequence goes on from CM076572.1 coordinate 837,968,315, forward strand.
ACAGCAAACATCTCCCAACACACGAGCAATAGGATCAACAAAAACTTGAGAAGACTGCTGCAATTTATCCATTGAAACTGCATGACATCCTATTAGCTGTTCACCATTTTCTTTAGAGATATGACAAAAATTCTTCTTTATAAACTGAAATGCTTCGAAACAAAAGGGCACAGAATCCTCTTGCATCATTAAATCCTATATTTCAACTTCCACACCTTCATCTGTAATATGACCTTCAATTTCATTTGGTGACTGCAAATCTGGAGCTAGGGAGATTTTTGTATGCAGAATGATTTCATCAGTCATTTCAGGAGAAGATTTCTCATCGACAACTTGCTCAAGAACTTTGCTATCTGTCTCATCCTCCACATTAAAAGTAAGAGATTGTTGATTTCCTACAGGCTGCTCATTTGAAGATTTACTATGCAATCTACCCTTCAAAAACTGAATTGATTCAAAACAAAATGGTACGGAGTCATCTTGTATCATTTGATCATATGTGCCAGCTCCCATGTCTTCATGTGCAACTTCACAATCAATGGCTTTCGGGGGCTGCAAATCTGAGTATGGGAAGTCTTGAACAAGGTTTTCATTGCCCTCAAGATGATCCAAATCAAGACTTGTCGACAGTTGATTTCTGATAGCATGGAAGTTGTCTCTGATGAACTGAAACGAATCAAAACAAAAAGGCAAAGATCCTTCACTTACTTCAAAATTTGTTGCACTTTCCTCGCCATTGTCATAGTTGATATGCATCAGTTGATCACTATACTCAAGCTGCTGAAAGTGAACTTTCTCTTAGCTTCTGTTTGGAGAACATAATCATCATCATACTGATCAAACTGAGGCAAATCATCAGTATACAACACATCATCATGCATACATGTCATATCAACAACTCTCTCTTCTTCAAGATGATCTATAAAACAATCACTATGGCAACTGGGATAAGAAACAAAATGTTTTGCATCAGCAATTTGTTCTTGTTCAATCAGCGAGCCATGGGCTTTAACATTATACTCATTCCTTGTGGTGATCTTTTGCATCATCTCTTCTACTACACTTACCAACATGTCAATCTTTACCTCTAGAGATGTCAATTCCTCCAGATCTATGTTTTTCATCCCTTCTTCCTTCAACCTTGCCCTTCAGATCAGCAAATGAGCCTCTACATCTACTGCACTATTCTGCATCTCGTGGAGTGTTTCAATATTCCTTTCTCTCAGATGAAACTCCATTTCTGGATCAAAGGCACCCGCGTAGTGCAATAGAGCAGATCTAGGAGGAGGTCTTATATCAACTGGCATCGAATAATAAACTTGGTTAAATTTGGCAGAAAATTGTTGTACTGTCTCCCCTAGTAGTCTTTTCAGCTAGTTATACTCTTCTATAATCAAGAAAAGGTTCTGTCTGATCACCCACCTGTTAAGGAAAAATTTGACGAAATGCTGGAAATCTGAGATGCTCGCATCAGGTAGGTCTTTGAACCACTTCTTCACTTGGCCTTGAAAAGAAAGAGCAAAAAGTCTGATACCAACATCTTCTTCATCAACTTCAAAAAGGTCAAGAAAAGACTTAAAATTCAGAACATGTCTCTCAGCAATGACGTTGTTGCGTTCACCATCAAATCTTGGTAGATATAGGTCATGATTTGCAGGGAAAGCATGGAGTACAGAAGGTAAAACAAGAGGCTTATAACGATCTGGAATTTTACAAGGTAAAGGGTTATGTACAAATGCTACAGAATTAGTCTTGGTCTCTTGAGGTTCATCAGTTTGAAGATGGTCATCACAAGATTCAGAAAAAGGGTCTTGATCAAGCTCAAAGGCATGCAAATCTTTGGTATTTACAATCTTCAAAGGGAAAGAGTCAACTACAAGCCAAGGGTATTTTCTCAAATACAATATACTTTGCAAAGCCTTCTTGACATTCTCAGGAAAAGAGAAGAAATAATTTATGACAAAGAACAAAATGTCTTGGATGAAATTCCAACTTGAATACCTGAACTTTGTGTAAGATCCTTCCATTTTCTCAGAGAAAGAGTTAGTCCTCCAGTGGAGTCTCTACATTAAGTTGGAGTCACCAGGTGAATTATTTCAGCCTTCTTATGTCTGATTGTTGTCCACCATCAACCATCAGATCTGAACTTGATACATGTACTGGGGCAATTCAGAATTCAAGTGTCACGTTCACAAGCTAGACCAGAGATTGACTGAAGCAGCGTTTATCTACTTCCGCTAATGCAAAGCAAAAGCATTTTGAAGGCTACCTGGCATAACTTCAGGCTCCGTCTGTAGCTTATAAAACATTTAACACCAACAAGCAAACCATTTTCTTCCCCAGTATGGTCGCCACTATGTTAGAGCTCAAGTCTACCTTAGGCTGAAATAAGGTAAAACTCAAGGCAACATCAAACCAAGCTCGGCCTCGTAGCTAGCCCTACGAGGACAGGAGAGGGCTCTCTCCGGGTCTATCTCGGTAAAAGGTATTCAAAGGGGCTGAGATGACTTATAATGGATACTAATTTTAGGCTATTAAATGGATAGGAGGGTTTGATTTTGATTTTTAGGAGGTTTTGTTGAAAAATGGGAAAGACAATTTTTAGGCTTGGGGATGAGACCAATTTGTTGCAGATTTCGAGTTGGGGCGAGGTAGGCAACGAATTTGATGTCTTGGATCAAGTGAATGGATTGAAAAGATAGCTGAGGAGTGGAAGAGAGAAAGAGACAACAAGGATTCTCTTCAAACTGAAGAAAAACATGTAAAACTAAACAAAAGTCTAAGGAAGAGCATCAACATATCAATGAATTCTACCTCAATTACTAATTTGTTTAATTTAGAAGCAGAGAGAATGGAAATGGCATACACATTAAATTAATGAAACTTACAATAACATGAGAAGAAACATCTTCAAAACTTAGAAGCCACAAGAATCCCAACAAGTGCTGCAAAACTCTGGTCTTTCCTTTGCCAAAAACTGAAAGATGGATATACAATGGAGTGCCCAACTTTTCCCAAGAGTCCAACCCTGAAAATGACTCAGAAAATACATAATATATACCATCCTAACCCATTCCCATGCCTCTAGGGGTTGAGCTCCTCCTTCTAGGAGCTGTTTCAACCAATTCTAAACATGGAACTGAAATCTAGGCAGCCAAACAACTTACCTCTAAAAGGAAGGAAACTGATCCATTCATTTAATTTTAACTTTTTAGTGAATGAATCCTCTAGAACAAGTAAATGAGTGCCAAAAATACATCATGGTTACCAAATTACATAAATATAGATTATTAATTACATCAAAAAGTGAAACTAGTCAAAACTGGGCAAATTTCTGAGCTGAAGAGTGAAAAATAGGCCAAAATCCTCTATGCGCCGCGCCCAAAAACTCTATGCATTGTGCCACTTTGAGCCTATTTTTGAGGCACTTCCTGAAGTCCAAATAGAGCCCACAATAGCTCGTTGGAAAGCCCTGGATGTATTCTATCCAACCCAAGTGGAATTTTTCAATTTGGAGTTGATTTTCCCCTCCAAACCTTCAATCTCACGAGACTGGTTCCTGCTGGTGCAAAAGGTCACGGAAAGGCCATTTTCAAGGTGTTTTTGGACCTTTAGACCACCCAGAACTTGATGAAATCTCTCGGCCATTCCTGAGCATGGATATTTTATCATAAAAAAACCAAAAATGTAAATTTATCCTCTAGAAGATGTCTCAATCATAAGTGTGCGTCGGGTGGCGCGACGCGTCGGGCAGAAAAACCTGTTTTGCGACCAAAAATTTCAAAAATGACAAAAACTTCTCCAAATCCACTGAAATTTGGAGTGAAGGTCTCCCATCATGTCTCATGCTCAGCCAAGGAAGCTTTGGCCAATATTATGTCTTTTCACGCCTCCTCAATGCCTTCTTCATTTATGCTACCTGAGGTGAAAATGAAGAGCTTGGTGTCTTTGTCTTAGTTCGCCAAATGTGTCAAAGTCAAATGAGGGACCATGGGAAGAATGGGCAGTGAGAATGATGGAGTTTTTTCGAGTGAATTTAAAGTGTAATACAGTCACTTGATTGTATGGGGATTTAGGAATCTAGGAATATTTGAAAATGATATGGGAGAGTATGGGGAATAGTAGGGTTTAGGAATAGGGAAAATGGGACAAGTGATATGAGAATGTAAGGGAATCAAGGATCGAAAATAATGATAGGATTATGAAGGGGAAAGGGATCACAATTGGGAAATGGAAACTTGGCACCAAAAATATAATTTCAACACACCAATTTCAAACCCTTGGAGCAGCCTTTGTCAAGAAGATGAAGTTTATGTTTACACCATTCAAATTTTCCAACCAACCTTCGAAATCACACCAAACACCAGCAAGAGTGATTGTATCAACTTACATGAACAAATAGGAGTAAAATATTTGAATTTGTTTGAAAATTTGGTGAATAAATGATGAGATTTGGCTTGTTGGCTCAGTGCGCCGCGTGCACACCCAGTGCGCCGCGCACGTTGAGAAAATGCACTGTGGCGGGAGGCCCAGTGCGCCGCGTGGCCTCTGTGCACCGTGCACTTTCCCAATGCGTTGTTCATGTGAACTCACCCATAATTTGGCTTTCCAAACTCTGTTTCACTTTTCTACAAGCTTCTTCACGATTTCTTTGTCTTCTTGCAGACTTTTGCTATGCAAATGGCTTATTGAAACACAAAAATGTCTTCCATACCATAAAATTTGATTTTGATTTGGAAAATCCTCTTTCTAATTTTGCAGGGATGACTGACATTGGGTTGGTGATGAGATAACAGTGGTGGGAGATGAAAAAAAGCAAGGTGGGGAGGTGGGATGATTGACACCAAAACAAGTTGCAAAACCCTAGGGAGGCACTTCTCAACAAGATAGTAGGGTTTATATTTTCAACCTCCAAACTTCCAAATTCCTCCCTCCAAACAACACGAAACACCAGATAAAATCAATGACAAGAGCTCACAAACTTACTTGGAGCAAAACTAGTTGAGTCATTTTGCAAATTTGATGAAGTAGTAGCACAATTCTGCTTGGAGGCTCTGTGCGCCGCGCACCAACCCAATGCGCCGCGCCATAAATAGTGCATTTTGATGGAGGCTTTTGGAGGCTTTTCCTGTGTCCAAATTGGGCACATGATAGCTCGTTGGAAAGCTTATTGAGTCTAATTTCCATCGCAACTACAATTATTCAATTTGAGGTTCATTTACCTATCAAAAATCAAATCTCCCAAGACTGGTCAAAATGTGCAAGATGAGGCTGCCTCAAGGCAGAGTGCTGTTTCAGTCAACTTTTGAAGGTCTTCCTCAACTCCAAATTGAGCTCATGATAGCTCATTGGAAATATATTTCTGTCTAGTTATCATTTGGCTCATCAAGCAAGTCATTTGGCCAACCACGCTAGGATAAATATTGATTTCCCCAAGGTCACTTCAGAGGTGTATCAATTCTCCCGAGGCAACGATATTTTTAACATTTCTCTAAAACCATGATACCTGTGTAAAACTTGAAGGATATTTTTCTTCTTTGGAATGTTTTGGATAAAAACCTCTCTCATTTTTCCAAAATTCATCTTTTGTTGCTCAGAAAAATCATTTGAGTGAAACCTATCCCGATATGTGGAACAAGGGAGTTGTCGAAATGAAGCGAAATGAAGGGGATAAGGGGCTTCTAAATTCTTCAAAAAATTTTGGGAAGTAGGGAGGGATGTTAGGAAGCAGGGGAAAGTGGAATTTTAGGGATTGAGTGAGGGGAAGGGGTCCAAAAGGGCAAAACATAGGCCTAGCCTAGAAAATTGCCAAGTTGTAGCAAGAAACTAGGGTCTGTGCAAAAATGAGGAATTTGGGGGATATTAGTTATGGGAAGTGTTTAATAAGGTACATTAAGGATAGGGGAAGGTGTATGAACATCAGGATACAAGTTTTGATGATGATTTAACCATCCAAGAGAAATTACCTCCAAAACCCTAGGAGAGGGAAATGGACCTTACCTAGGCACAACTGAAGCATGAACAAGGTGTAAAATGACTCTTTGGAACCTGACATGATGATGAAAACCCTATGAAGGATGGTACACTCAGCTGAATGGTGACATGGACCGACATTTGGACAACTTTGACAGGAGTAAAAACAAACCCTAGACCTAATACCTAGTGACCAAATTTTACTTGAAAACTCACTGAAATAACAAAATTTGACCTTGACACCTTAAAATCACTTTGTAAGAGCATGTTTGATCACTGGAGGAAGGCTGCAAAGGCTGACACTAACAGGTGGTACTCTTTCAAGCTTATCAAATTTTTTCCCTCATCAACTAGTCTTGGTAGTCCTTTCCTATTTAGTACCTTCATATTTCAATGAAATATTTGGATGTTCATTTCCATATTTTGACATTTTTTTCCAATTGCAACATTAAGTTCCTTTAGTGTGCATTCTCTTCACCTTTGAAATTGTCTTTGTTCTATCTTGAATTCCAAACCACTCAAGTTCTTATCTATTTTTGAAATTCGAGATTTTTATGATGGATGTTTCTTCTATAGGATTATGTCCCAAATTTTGTTTGATTTTCTTTAATGCTTCTTTTGATCTTTGAATTAAATCTTTCTGCTCAAAAATAATATGACATGAAGGCCATATTTATGTGATGGATTCATTGATATATGTCCATATGTTTTCCTTTACTTGTGCCAAAGTTTGAGCCATTTTTAATTCACTTTGTAATTGTTCAACTTTGAGAGTTAGCTGGTGGGTTTTCTTCAACTCTGCAACATAAGAAGTATCATTTTTTAATTTATTCTGTCATAGTGTTTTAAGCTAAGATTTTAATTTAGAAATTTCTTCCCCTTGAATGGTCATATTTTCCATGGATTTCACTATCTCACTTTCAATATTTGATGTATGTGCTGGTGTTGAAGTTGATGTAGATGCTTCAGAGGTTGTGAACAATCAAATTTGGGATCGCTGTGAATGGAACTATGGCCAAATGTGATGCCTCCTATTTCTCTTTGAGAAGTTTCTCGAGTTCTACCTCCATGTCATGGATTTGGATGTTATGTTCAATGATCTTTTTTTTTAACATGTCCTCTTTCTCCTTCTCCATCTCTGTAGCTTCCTTAGCTTGTGGATCCTATGTGCTAGGCAATTTAATTTTCTTTCTTAATGGTGTTATATCAACATTTTTTATTTTCAGTATCTCTTCCACTACCTTCACATCACTGGGATTATATCCCAGTTTGATCACCAAGTGTTCGAGTGACTTGATCTTGGTATCCTTGGATAAGGATGAAATCATTTTCAACTTGAGTTGTGTCTATGTGTTATTTACTAATACATGAAATCTAGAACCTGACATCGCAACAATAGTTAGTGTAGAATACATCATCTAACTGGATTATTTATGCATTTCTCTATCTCTGGCCAAGGAGTGTGTGTAGGGTTTGGTATTTTTCTCTACCCTCAACATTGAAATTAGACCAAAATGGTCATAAGACCAAGTAAAGCTCAACTTGAGGCTCATTTTATTCAAAATTAAATCAACTTCTTTATGAGTTGTTCTGGTATTGTAGATAAAATGTCCAACTTCTGCTTTAATTTTAAATTGTGCCTTCTCTTTGGCTGCTACATAATGCATTTCATCCATATGTATAATTTTTCTAATGTATTCTAATGAGAAAATGATCATAGGAAAAAACTTTGGTAGCTTATAGGGTGGAAATTCACACATGTAGATCTTGATCTGTGTGTAGTTCTGGAATAAATACCAGTCACATGTCTTCACCTAGTAACTAAAATGCAAAACCTTTTGAATGTAGGCCCCTATCATAAGCTCCAACTCACTATTTATCAATAAAACCACTATGTACAAGGATTGTTCAACATAGTTTGTGAAAGTAAATTCTGTAGTCTTCTTCCTCAGCAAGGAGGTCCAATGTATTAAAGATTGAGAGTTACACTCCTCATCCATCTTCTGCAAAGTAAGAAAAATCTTCTCTATTTGATGATAAATGAAAAAATAGTCTAAAAATTTAAAGTTTTTGAAATATACCTGTGTAGGAAGCTTAATAAATTGATCATGCATGACATCTGCAATAAATTCATTGTAATTAAAAATAACAAGTTTCTCATCAATCATAAGAATTGACAAGAAGAAAACAATGTGTTAACTCCTTATATTAATAGTGTATCCCCCTTATCGTTATTTTTGTACCCCTGTAACCCCCATATTGTTATTATTGTGTCCTTACATTATTATTGTTAGGTCGGCTAGGATTACATTGTGGCCCCATGGACTCCTATATATAGAAAGGACATTTTTTCATTTGTATCATCCATGAATTGTTCATTCATGTAATGCATTGGAGGTTTCCCCCTCGAATTCGCTTATTTCTAATGCATTGATATCTATTTTCTTCTATTTTTGGAGCTGGTTTCACAACATTTGGTATCAGAGCTTTGGATTCTAGGGTTTCGCTGCTCCAAATAGGTCATCGTGCCATTTTCGCTATAACATTTTTTCTACAAAGTTTCACAAGCTGAAGTTTTTAGCACGCAAATCCAAAATCTTGAGGAACATCGTCACAAAATTTCAGAGCTTTCTACATAATATTGTTGGAGAGATAGTCTGTGGAAGTTAGGGATTTTTCAGGCTCTTGAATTTCATTGTAAAGAGGTGATCGTGGGAAAATATTCATAACTCTCTCTTTGAGCATCAGATTGGAATTCAGTAAAACATGACTGGAAGTAAATGGACTTTAGTTTCCTATCTATAAGTTTCAGAGCCAAAGGAGAAAACAGTGACATGTGGCAAGTCGTACAATTTCACTCTACTGAACCAATCCATAATTAGGTCATTGTGGGAGATTGGACATAACTTTGTCTTGAAGAATCCAAATCAGGTCAGACCTCTAACATTCGAAAGAGGATTCAGAGGGATACCACAAGGCTAAATTTAAGATATTCAAGATGCGAAATTACAGATATAATTCCGTTTCAATATAGAGCTTCTCAAAAGCAAGGAAAAGGTGTGTATTTGGTTTTTAAAAATGCATAACATTTGTTTGAAAAAGTAGTTTGAAGTGATTCCAAGGGCATATTTTATAATTTCTATTAGTATTTGGTTCTATAATGCCTCAAAAAAATAATTACATACTCATTAAGCTTTCAAAAAGCTACACTATGATGCATGAAGAGGAAGAATTGCAGTATGAGATATGAAAATTACAGTGCCAAGTGCAACAAATTTCGATCTTACGAAGAAAAACTGAAGATGACATAGATGGTTTAAAATCAGAAATGGAGGCTAAGTTGGATGTTTTGAAGGATCAATTAATAACTAATATGGATGATAGATTAATGGAAGATCACATCGAGCATCAACAACAACTTCTGCAACTCTGAAAGGATAACCTAAATTTGGTACATAATCTAATGAAACAACAAGAAGATTAACATCACATCGAAATAAGTTCTGAAGCAGTCACAGAAACAAGAACTCGACAATTACGATCAATTTTAGAGTATCTCAGCAAGTGAAAGAACTTTCCTATAGAATATTCCACATGGGATGATGAGAATTTTATATAAAAGCATCAAGAAATAATCAAGCGTTGAGGACAACACTTGTTTGAAGGAGAGGGACATGTTAATTCCCTATATTAATAGTGTAGTCCCTTATTATGTTAGTGTATCCCCCCTTATTGTTATTGTCGTACCCATGTAACCCCCATATTGTTATTATTTTTCCCTTACATTATTATTGTTAGGTCGGCTAGGATTACATTGTGGCCCCACTAGGATTACATTGTGGCCCCATAGACTCGTATATATAGAAAGGAGGTTTTTTTCATTTGTATCATCCAAGAATTGTTCATTCATGTAATGTATTGGAGGTTTTACCCTCGAAGTGGCTTATTTCTAAGGCGTTGATCTCTCTTTTCTTCTATTTTTGGAGCTCGTTCCACAACACAATGGCCTCATCGATGCACAGATGAGAGTGGTAACCAAGAATGTAGGAGATAATAGTGATGATCTTCTTGGTTGCTTCAGGGAACATGGAAGATGAGTACGAAGGGTTTGATTTGGGAAATTGGGAATCTTGGGGGATAGATATTTTAAATATCTTAGCTCTTTTTTGAAAGGTCAAATTTTTGTAGAGTTCTATGAGAGAGTCTACAAACAATGGATTGGAAGATTCTAGTTTGTTTACTTACAACATTTGTGAAATATTCATAGTTGTGGTGGTGAGAATAACCTCCTCATTATTGCTCATAGTTTTTCTTTAGCATGGGACATAACTTCTTTGACAGTAGGAGATTAGTACAGGGAACTGATGTGTCTGTGGGAACATGAACTAGGGCAAGGAAGAATCTCGTATGCCTAATTCCTCATGTTGATCTAAAAATTTTTGTTTCAAGCAACTGTGAAGTTTTAATAGGTCAGATTCATGTTTAGTCTCATAAATTTTATATTGGAGGTGAAATAAAGGCACATGATCCAAGTTTATTGGGGGGTGGGGGGGGTAGCATTGGATTCTCTTTAGGATTATCTCCTTTGTTTCTAGTAGATTTAATATAGTGATGACTAATGTGAAATTACCTAGACAAGGAGACTATCTGATGAATGTATAAGTGGGGTTACTGATGGATATCAAATCACTATCATTGGAATTATCGGTTTTTGTGACATCTTGGAAGACAGTAAAAGTCATCTTGTTGTGAAAAACAATGAGGAAAAGGAATTTTATTTCTTTACAGAGTTTAATAGAGTGATTTTTTCAAATTACCCTTACATGTTTAACGATAGCCGGGAGTAGGTCCGTTGCAGAAGGAGTCAAAAGCATTAATTATTCTAACGGAATGTTGATTATCTAGGGGAGTTCTAAATGGCGACCTTCAATTCATATTCGGATGGATTCTCAAGATAATTTAAATGGACTGCAAGGTTGTGGAGGTGGGGTTAGCGAGGGTGAGTTTGCAGACGGTGAGTGGAGGAATATAGGCTTAGGTGGGTGGATTGATGGTGAGGTCGTAAAGGGTGTCGTGGTAGATGAGCATTGGTGGAGGGGTGAATGGTCAATGGTGGAAGAGTTTTTCGAGGGGGGGGTGGGTGGTGGGTGGGGGTGCGATGAGTGAAAAGTAAGGGGGGTTGTGAAACATTGTGAGGGTGACATGTAGGGGAGTGCACCCAACCTTTTAGGACCCCCCGGCTGTTGATCTGGGTGGGGGAGGATCTTCCTCGTTCATCTTTATCCTAAGTTTGAAAATTTGCATAAAAAATTATTTCTTCAACTTTATTAGATGCGCTTAAAGAAAAAATAATATTTCCTTGAACTAAACTAATCAAAGCATAATCACCTCATAAAAACTACTTAAAAAATTCATTAATGTTGCATTTTAATTTGTAGAGATTTTTTTTTATTTTTCCCTATCAGTTAAGCACGATTAAATGTTGTTATTAACTACACTAATCAAACTCAATCATGATTAAATTGTGTGATTTATTTATTCACTAACCTAATATATTTTATTATAACCAAATCATGATTAAACAATGTCATTAGACTAACTATTTATACTTATTCTATTACAATCTGGAATTTTTGCTAGCGGTACATTTATTGAAAATTTTTAAGTTCTAACAAAGGCAATTTTTATTTCTTGAGTGGCATTTAGGATTGCTCATGCTTATACATCCTTTTTGGGGTTTCTTCATTTTTTTAATTCTATTTTTCTTTTTCACATATACATTTTTTGAATACGCTCTTTTCATTTCTTAATACATTTTTTTATTTTCGTTTTGTAAATCATTTGTAGAATACAATATTATTTACAATTTCATTAACTGAAGTAAAATAACCAATCATCAATTGAACCTATGAATCATAGGACCTTAACAATCCCCAGAGTCCAGTTCACTTCGGAGAACTTCATGAAACCTTAGGAGATGATAAATAACATTAAAAAAAAGGTACGAGAGAGATCACATCACAAGGAACTAATTGGACCCCTCCTAGCCATGACATGCATTTCATCAAACATGTCACAAAAATTGCATGTTTAGGTGTAAACAACATATTTAAACATAGGGGTCTCATACTTATCTAAGAATCACTAAGAAGCATTTCTCCATTACATCATAAGCTACAATACACTCTATTTGACCATAGATACATCGTGCATTCATTTAAAAGTAAAAACCTGGATAGAGCCAAACATCCTCACTAATAAAATATGTAATTATAACCAACATAATAAGAATAGAAATATCATGGATGCAACAACAATATAATCCACATAATAACTAGTGAATTTTCATACCAAATACAAAAGAAATGAGATCGTCAATATTGAATGTAAAGGCGAACTAGAGATGGGACTTCCACATTCCACCCAACCATACATTGGCTAAGCCAAATATCTCTTTAGCCAATCACCCCTTTTCCATATTCCAAGCATGAATGTTGGACTCAAACTAAAAAACCAACCAGGGCATCCTCAGGCTAAACCACCTCACCCTCATTAATAGAAATCAGGCCTTAGCATGATCCATCCTAGATTACTTGGATAAGAAAATAAACATGTCATAACTTACTTTACCATGACATACGCTTGATCACTAACCCAACACAAGAATGAATATCATTGAATTCTCTCTGCGTAAACTATGAGGAAGTTTCCTCCCTCCTAGTTTCTTAGGCTTTATCACAACCCACAGTATGAATCAGGGGTCACTAGGCCCTAAACTGATACATAATATTAAATATTTACCATATATCCCAAACCAGAGACTCCTAGGCATGATGGAGATTAAACCACATCTATGCTTTATCATATATCCTATCATTCATCGATCGAGCATTCGTAGGCCTACATAAGAAACACACTATCAAACTTTACCAAAACCCACAGTTTGGTTCAAAGGTTACTAGGGAATTTGTTATTTCAACTTGAAGATCTATCCCACTCAACATTGAATCCATATGGTAATCTAGCTGAACCATAACATGAGAAATCAAAAAAACCATGGATATTCGGAAATGGCAAGGTTAGGCTGAAAACACTTTCACACCTGGAAAAACCCATGCTAAGACTGAAAGGAACCACATGTAATAGCATGCATTCCAAATATAGTAAGGAAATTACACGTTCAAATCGATACCTGCCAAGAATCCTATTTTCGTTGCATGATTCCTTCTCAACCTTTCTTTCTTCCTCATTTTTCCTATTTTCTTCCCTTTATTGGTCCAATACAAAAATGCTCCAAAAACTCAAAGTGTCCAAGAGAGAGAGAGAGAGAGAGAGAGAGAGAGAGAGAGAGAGAGAGCTCGAAAAAATGAACTAACTGATGCAACAAAACTGAATTTCGGAACCCTAAGGAGAGATGGTCAACTGTAGCCATGGCTCTATCAGCTCTCTCTTCTGAAACCCTATTCCTTGATACACGTGGTCTTTTTTTTTTTTTGGGGGGGGGGGAATTCTATTTATCAAATTCGTGGAATTTGATAAACAGACATTATCCACAACCTTTGGTAATTAAATTATATAATTGAACTTTATATTAATAACCAACACCTTTTGAATAAATGACTCTTTAATAGACCTTTGGCTCTGGCCCCACCTCTATGATCAATAGTCAATCAAATGCACGCATAGTACCTCGGTTATTGTCTGTGCACCTTTATCAAATGATCACTATCCAATGGCTCCTTCCCAGATCAACGACATTCCACGATATCTCTTGGCTTCCCTGGTCGAACGATAACTTGTGATGGCATGCGGTAACGGCGGTATTTTTTGGGTCCACCTCACCACGTGTCGGATACTCTATGGAATTGCTTGCAAACAGAAAATACCACTTACTCCACCAAAGGCGGTGCGATATGGGAAACCTGGCTTAGTAAATCCGCTCGCGGTTTTTTTTCTTGAAAAGTGACTAACCAAAGTTAGTTTAGGGTTGCGCTATCCTTTTTATTCAGTTAACTCAAGTCTAGCCTTGGTTTAGGATTTAATTAATAGCAGAACAATTCCTCTTCTTATTAAGCAGGGTTTTCACTATTTCGGAACAGAGTTCGGCGACCACATTTTCGCACATACCTCGCCTACGGGTGGGATTAATTCAACTATTCAAACAAGTCAAAGGAACAATGGACAAAGAGATGTGAAATTGTACAACGACTTAATTCAACAGTTATATAAAATACAATGTTCAATCACCTCACAATCAAACGAATTTCCTCACAAATAATGACTCAAGACAGTTAGATAATCAACGGGAACTGAAATTCATTTAACTGGAAGTAATTGTTTAACACACAAATTTTACTGCAGAAAATCTCTTTTCTTCTTCTTTTCCCCCTCCTCAATGCATCCGAGGAATACAACTTATATACATCAATATATGACTCTTTGGTTCCTCTTAGAGGACCGTTCTAGAAATCAAAGGTCTAATTACAACTTATTCAAAATAACTGAACTGACAGATGGATCGAATTCAACTATTCGACTTCTACCAATCCTAACTAATATAAATAAAAACAATCAGCTGAGGTATTGACACCTAGCTATTACAATTCAACAATTTTGAACCCTCCTAGCCACAACATGTGGAAAAACCTCCTACATTGCTGGCTAGTGTCTGATGCCCCTGCATCAGACTCCCGAGGGCAATTTTCTTCATGGGCTCCTGTCCATGAGCTTTTCCACTAATCTTCCTATCTTCTGCAACATTTCTTCAGTCATCCAAGTGGCATCCTCCTCTAGCTTGTCCTTCCATTTGATTAAGTACTGAAAGTACTCTTGTCCTCTGGTTCATTTGAACACCCTTTTGTCCAATATCTTCTCTGGTTGCAATGGCTGTGCTGGAGGTAGCTACTCTTTCCACTCAATTTGCTCCTTGTCTGCTGACCTTTCTTCATCACCATCATCTTCATACTTGTACAAATCTACAACATTAAAAATGGAAGATATTCCAACATCAGGTGGCAGGTCAATCTCATAAGAATTTACAAAAAATTTCTAAGTATCTTGCATGGCACAATATTTTTGAACTTTAGTTTATTATACTGCTTCTTTGGGAATCTCTCCTTTCTCAAGTGTGCCAAAACAAAATCTCCTACTTCAAAATGAACTTCCTTTCTTCTCAAGTCTACTCTGCCTTTGTATTTGATGCTGCTACCTTATAGTTGTTGTTTCACTTGTTCATGTATGGCCTAAATCTCTAAAACAAATTCCTCACCATCTGCGCTCTTTATCTCTGCCTTTCCCAGATTTCTTAACTCTGATATTCCTCTGGGGTGCATTCCATAAAAAATATGAAATGGACTCTATCCTGTGCTCCTATTTGGTGAGTCATTATATGCATATTCTACCTAGGGTAGGATATGGTCCCACTGCTTGGGATGCTCTCCTACAAGAATTCTCAACAAATTTCCTAGACTCCTGTTCACTACCTCAGTTTGTCCATCAGTCTGGGGATGATAAGCTGAGCTGAAACTCAGTTTGGTACCAAGTTTCTTCCACAATGTCCTCCAAAAATGACCCACAAATCTGGTGTCTCTATCTGAAACAATGCTCTTGGGCAACCCATGCAATCTAACAACTTCTTTGAAAAACAAGTTAGCAACATGGGTGGCATCACTAGTTTTATAGCATGGAATAAAATGTGTCATTTTGGAGAATCTGTCCACCACAACAAAGACTGCATCATTCCCTCTCTAAGTCTTGGGCAATCCTAGAACAAAATCCATACTCACCATGTGCCAAGGCCTGTCTGGAATAGGCAAGGGAGTGTACAATCCTGCATTCTAGCTCCTTCCTTTAGCATATTGACAGATTTTTCAATTCTTCACAAAATTGTCCACTTCTGCTCTCATCTTGGGCCAGTAATAGAAGTGACTCAGTTGCTCATAGGTTTTATCAGTACCAAAGTGTCCAACAAGTCCACCACTATGCTTCTCTTTGATCAAATTTTCTCTCATGGAACATTTTGGTACACACAGTTGATTTCTTCTGAATAAAAATTCCTGCTGCAAGAAATAATCCAGCCGCTGGCTTCTATCTATTAGAATAGAGTTACAACATGCCTCAAATGCTTCCTTAAAATCTGAATCTGTTTTGTACAATTATTTGAGAAAATCAAACCCTACAACTTCGAAATTAGTTTCTTGAACAAGCATGTGCCTCCTACTCAAAGCATCAGCTACTTTATTTGCTTGGCCACTTCTATGTTTCAAAACAAAATTAAAACCTTGGAGCTACTCAACCCATTTGGCGTGCTTATGCTTCAACTTGGGCTGCTGTACAATATACTGCAAAGCGTGATTGTCAGAATATAATACAAATTCCTTGGACATAAAATAATGCCTCCACTTTTTCAGTGTCTGAAAAATTGCATAGAATTCCTTCTCATAAGAGGAATACTTTCTTCTAGTGTCATTCAGCTTTTCACTGAAATATGATACAGACCTATCATCCTGACTCAACACAGCTCCAATGGCCTCTCCACTGGCATCACACTTTACTTGAAATGGTTTAGTAAAATTAGGCAGAATCAAAATAGGCTTCTCAGTTATCTTTTGCTTCAAAAGATTAAAGTTTCTTTCTACTTCAACAATCCACTTAAATGGCTATTTTCTCTTCTTTATTGTCTCAATTATGGGTGCATTGATATTACTGAAATTTCTTATGAATTTCCTGTAAAAACTGGCAAGTCCATGGAAACTTCTTACCTCAAAAACATTCTGGGGTGAAGGCCACTCCACAATTTCCTTAACCTTTTCTGGGTCCATCTTCAATCCTTCTTCAGAAACAACAAAACCCAAATACACCAAATCTTCTTTCATGAATGATCATTTCTTCAAATTTATCAGTAGTTTCTCTTGGTGCAACTTCTTCAAGACATGATTAAAATGCCTTAAATGTTCTTCTTTAGTTCTGCTGAAAACTAATATATCATCTAGATACACTATCACAAATTTACCAATGAATTCCTTCAATACTTCATTCATAAGTCTCATAAATGTGCTAGGTGCATTTGACAACCCAAAAGGCGTTACCATCAATTCATACAATCCTTCATTTGTTTTAAAATCATTTTTCCACTCATCACCCTCTCTTATTCTGATTTGATGATATCCACTTTTCAACTCTATCTTTGAAAAATATTTAGCACCACTCAAACAGTCCATCAAATCCTCAATTCTAGGCAAAGGGAATCTATACCTAATTGTGATCTTATTGATTTCTCTAGAATCAATACACATCCTCCATCCTCCATCTTTCTTTGGGCTCAATACTGTTGGTACTACACATGGACTCAAACTTTCTCTGATCAGCCCCTTGTCCACCAATTCCTATACTTGTCTCCTGATTTCCTCATTTTCTTTAGGAGTCATTCTGTAGGTTGCCTTATTTGGTAGATTTGAACCAGGGATAAAATCTATCTAATGGCTGATCTTTCTCACAGGTGGAAGCTCATCAGGTAAATCATCCACAACAATGTCACAGTAATTGTCTAACATCTCTTGCATTTCTACTGGCAAACCAGAAATCTTTGTAGAAGTAAGAACTACTTTAGGTTTGAAAACTAAAGTAAAACTTACCTCTTCTTCTTCTATCTACTGCAGATATTCCTTCTCACTTAGCAACAAGGTATTTGGATCAATCACTCTGCTAGATGGCTCTCCTTCTTCCATGGGTATCAATGTATGATGTACCCCATCTTTGAAGAACTTGTAAGTGTTCTTCTTGCCATCATGCACTGCTACTCTGTCAAACTGCCAAGGTCTACACAGTAGTATATGGCACACATCGATGGGCATTACATCACACATGACCTTGTCTTTGTATTTTCCCATTGGAGCTCTATCTCACACTATTCTTTCACAACCAGCTGGTGCCCTTTATGCAGCCATGACACCTTGTACGGAGTTGGATGCTCCCTTATCTTCAACTTCAACTTTTCTATCACCTCAGTGGAAACACGATTATCTGTGCTGCCACTATCAGTGACTAGCTGACAGCATTTCCCTTGGACTTTGCATATGCTCCTAAACAAGGTCTTCCTTTGTGCAGGCTTAGTGACCTCTTTGGATTGCTTCAATAGAACCTTATTTACCACCAAGGAATCTCCCCTCTCTAGCAAAATTTATTGTTTGATTTCTGCCTCTTCTCCAACCTAGAAACAACAACATTTCTTGGACCAACACCCACATTCTCTGGACACTCATAGTGCTTATCTCCCACTTGTTGACATCTATAGCACCTCAATTCTCTACCTCTGCCTCTGTCTCTACCTCCTCTTCCTTTACCTCTTTAAGAACCCCTTCTTCCCCTTGCATCCTCCTCTGTAGATGCATTCTGAGGTGAGCTACTATTAGCTCCATCCCTAGGTGTAGTAGGCTTTCCTTTACCACCCTGACTTCCCTTTCCCCAGAAAGTACCTCCCTTCTTGGCAGACTATTTCCTTAGGAGTTTCTTCTCTGCTTTCAAGGCCATTTGGTGGGCCTCTTCCACTGTCTTAGGAGACAGAAGACCAATCTTATCATGGATCTCCAGCATGAGACCATTCACATATCTGGCAGTCTTCTCTGGTGTGTCTTGGAATTGCCCAGCTCTTATGCTCACTCTGTAGAATTCCTCTGTGAATTCTTTTACTGTCAGTAACCTTTGTCTCAGGTTTTGCATTTGCCTATATAATGTCAGTTGATAATCACTAGGCAAGAATTTACCTTTTAATTTAGCCATCATTCTGGTCCAGCTTTTGATAGGTTGCTTGCCAACTCTCCTCCTTTTTGCCTGCACTCCATCCCACCAAAGTGCAACTTGTCCTTTTAGCTTTGTCACTACAAACTTGACCCTTTTATCTTCGCTTATTTCTTCATAGTCGAAGAACTTATTAATTTCATTTATCCAATCCACCAGCTCCTCTGGATTCAGTCCCCGTGTGTAACTTGACACCTCAATTCTGCGCTTAACTGCAGACCCGAGAATAGTTCTAAGGAAGCCTCAAGTAAGGAGGAATCTCAACATTTTCTTCCGCTTCTTCTATCTCAGGTTCACTAATGTCTTGAGGATATCTAGTCTGTCTTCACTCTATGGCATCTATTATGGCCTCGAACCTCTACAAAATCTCCAACACCTCGGCATTGGCAACATGTCTCCTTCTGCCAGTACCTCTACCAAATCGGATTGCCATGTTAGCTCTTTGCAAAAATAGCTTGGAAACAACAGCTTTGATACCACAAATGACGAAAAAAACTGAATTTCGGACCCCTAAAGGGAGATGGTCAACTGTAACCATGGCTCTGTCAGCTCTCTCTTCTCAAAACCCCGTTCCTTGCTACACGTGGTCTTTTTTTTTTTTTTGGGATTCTATTTATCAAATTCATGGAATTTGATAAACAGATATTATCCACAACCTTTGGTAATTAAATTATATAATTGAACTTTATATTAATAACCAACACCTTTTGAATAAATGAATATTTAATAGACCTTTGGCTCTGGCCCCACCTCTATGATCAATAGCCAATCAAATTCACTCACAGTACCTTAGTTATCGTCTGCGCACCTTTATCAAACGATCACCGTCTGACGGCTCCTTCCTAGATCAACGGTGTTCCACGATATCACTCGGCTTCCCTGGTAGAATGATAACGTGTGATGGTGCATGGAAACGGTGTTATTTTGTGGGTCCACCTCGCCACATGTCAGATACTCTATGGAAATGCTCACAAATAGAAAATACCGCTTACTCCACCAAAGGTGGTGCGATATGGGCAACCCAGCTTAGTAAATCCACTCGCGGTTTTTTTTTTTGAACAGTGACTAACCAAAGTTAGTCTGGGGTTGCGATATCCTTTTTATTCAGTTAACTCGGGTCTAGCCTTGGTTCAGGATTCAATTAACAGCGGAACAGTTCCTCTTCTTATTAAGCGGGGTTTTCACTATTTCGGAACAGACTTTAGCAACCACGTTTTCACACATACCTCGCCTCCGGGTGGGATTAATTCAACTATTCAAACAAGTCAAAGGAAAAATTGGACACAAAGATGCAAAATTGTACAACTCCTTAATTCAACAGTTATATATAAGACAATGTTCAATCACCTCACAATCAAATGAATTTCCTCACAAATAACGACTCAAGATAGTTAGATAATCAACGGGAACTAAAATTCATTTAACTAGAAGTAATTGTTAACACACAGATTTTATTGCAAAAACTCTCTTTTCTTCTTCTTTTCCCCCTCCTCAATGCATCTGAGGAATACAACTTATATACATCATTATATGACTCTTCGGTTCCTCTGAGAGGACTGTTCTAGAAATCAAAGGTCTAATTACAACTTATTCAAAATAACTGAACTGACAGATGGATCGAATCCAACTATTCGACCTCTACCAATCCTAACTAATCTAAATAAAAACAGTCAGCTGAGTTATTGACACCTAGATATTACAATTCAACGATTTCGAACCCTCCTAGCCACAACAAGTGGACAAAACTCCTACATTGTTGGCTAGTGTCTAATGCCCCTGCATCACTAACAAAAGGTACCAACTAATCCTCAGAAGCCTTTTTATAGATGAGGCCTCTATTTTCTTCATTTTTCATAATTTTCCTTCATTTTCCTCCTCACATGAAACTTGTGAGGTTTCATCTCCCTTTTCTCCTATTTTGAATTATTTTCATAAATAATGTGCCAAATATGCCATTTTAATAAATGAGAGGGTTTTCACCTCAGAAAGAGATCATCTATATAAAAGTACATAATGAGAGGCATGCATTTTTCAACCTTGAAACATAGGTTAGGACCGACATTGCTTCTTGTAAATAGCAGCTTCATAATATAGCTATCATTCCTATCATAATAAGCCATAGGGGCTTGGTTCAAGCCATTGAGGGATTTCTGCAACCTACATATGCCTGTCCTTCGATATTTTACTTCAAACCCCTTAGGTTTTTCTACGTAGACTTACTCCTTAAGAGAAACATAGAAGAACATAGTTTCAACATCCATTTGGTGTAGGATCCATCCTTGAGAGGTATTAAGATAAATAAGATATTGGATAGTGGTGTATTAGTAAAAATGTGTAAATATTCTTAAATGAGAAACATCGGGTTTCTTACCATTGAAAAATTCTTCGAATGTATTGAAATACAATGCTTTATGTTGGTTCTTATTTTGAACATATAAGAAAGCGTTGGCAAATTCTCCCCATAAGAAATTCTGCAGGCCCTAATCATGAACAATCACATGGGTGGCTTCTATAATTGTTTGATTCTTCCTTTCATTAGCTCCATTATGTTCAAGAGTATATGAAGTAGTGGCCTCCCTCCTAATGACGACCTCTCTATAATACTCATTGAATTCGTTTGATTCATATTTGGTTCCATTGTGAGTCCTTATTTTTTTTTCTTCTCCCATGTTTTATTTTCAAAAAAGGCTTTGAAAGAACAAAAGCATTTCAACACTTCATCCTTCTTCTTCAAGAAATAGATCCATGTTTTGCGAGAGAAGTTGTCCAAAAAAATTTCATAGTATTAGTATCCTCCAAATGGTGCTATGGGTAACATATGAGATAGATCAGAATGGACCAATTGGTGAATGTTGGTAGTTTGACTTTCACTTGAAGTGACCCCCTTGTATGTTTTCAAGCTGCAAAACCCTAACAAACACCTTCATGATCTATGTTGAATTCGGGCATACCTATGACCATATTCCTTACCCCAAGTAATACTTTCTATTGAAGGTGAGAAAATCTTTGGTGCCATAATTCATATTAAATATAAGTATCACAAGTCATAGCTCCAAAACAATTTCCTCTAACCTAATACATATCCTCAACACCAAATCCAAGAGTAAATTCATCTTTTGTGTTCCTTTTCCAAATACGTTCATTTCCATCAATGAAATCAACCTTGAATCCTTTATCTTCCATTGCAAAAATAGAAACTAGGTTCTTCCTCAAATCATGCACATAAAATACTTCTTGTAAATGAATGGTTCGACCTTAATTTAAGTGAAGAGTTATGGTTGCTATCCATTTCATGGGGTAGGTGGCATTGTCTCCAAGTAGGATCTCCAAATTAGTATTATTTTCAATCAAATCTGAGAGGACCTCCTTGTACCTAATGAAGTCCCTTGAGGCAACACTATCAATCAATCGATTATCCAAAGTGTCTAGAGGATAGCGAGTAATAAGAGATAAAATAAGATAAAATTATTTTTTTTTACTCTAACATTATTTTCCTCCTACCTACAGTTTCTCATCCTTTTGGGAGCTTGACCATTAATAGATTGAGTCACGATAGTGTTCCTCTATCCTTTATTGTTGAAATTTTTGGTCCTTTAGTTTCCATTTACCTTGAAATTTTCATGATTTTTGTTGTTGTCATCATCCTGTGGAGTATCCTTCTTGTGAGGAAACTCTCTAGCATACTGGCCAAACCTGTTGGAATGGTAGCACCTTCCCCTTATTACTTCTTTGAATCCCTACTTGAATCCTTGACCTTGTCTCTTTGGACCAAAATTGTTTTTCCTCTTTGCATGAGCAGATAATGTAGTAGGATCATTTCCATTTGAAGGCTTGTCTCTCTCCGTCATCCTCATCTCTTCTTGAGTGCATCTAGCCAATA
Source organism: Pinus albicaulis (assembly GCA_034641835.2). Taxonomy (NCBI): domain Eukaryota; kingdom Viridiplantae; phylum Streptophyta; class Pinopsida; order Pinales; family Pinaceae; genus Pinus; species Pinus albicaulis. The sequence continues at coordinate 837,990,963 of CM076572.1, forward strand.
ATTCATTGAAGCTAGGAATCATGTCACTGCTCAGAATCGTGGTTTTAAACACATAATATGCTCTTGTGAGACCTCCACGAGAAATGAGGATGATCTCCGTGTCAGAAAAATTGTCTCCAATGAATAAAATATCATTCTTGATTTCTATAATCCTCATGAAGTAGGATTGGATAGAAACCCCTATATCTGTCTTCAAGTCCTTCAACTTGTTCATGAGAAAGAGGATTTTATTTGCATTTTTTACTTTGAACATACTAATGAGCTTATCCTACATATCCTTATATGTTTCCAAATCATAAATATAGGCAACCAAATGCTTTTGAATGTAATTAATGATAATTATTTAAGCTTTGACCTCACCTTTCTTATACTTTGTCTTCGGAGTAGCATGTGCATTTGAAGGAGGCTCCACCCCTTTTCCCTTAACATAGTCCATAACATCATTATCTTCTAAAGTCAAATCCAAATTCATTTTGCATGCATGATGGTAGGATTTCTCCTCGAGCTTATCCTTGGATTTAAGGTATGATGTAGTCATCGTCATTGAAGCTAGACCAATATTCCTGTCCAAAAACTATTTCTTAGTGTTTTTTTTCTCTCCCTTGCTCGGGATTTGTCTTAACCTGGGCTCTGATACCATGTTAATTTTAGTTAATAATGGTATGTTATATTCTCAGCATAATTACTTCAATGTTACATAAGCAACGCAATAGCATTTTAAATTTAGATTTACAGTAGCAATCACATTAATAATTAATGAGATTAATAGTAAAAGTAGATAGAACATGAAAAAAAATGTAGAAGACAAGCCAAGACAAGAGGAAAACAATTTTTTTGAATGCCAAGGAAAAAACCTAATGTGGGAAAAACCATTTGATAAAATATTCTTAATATTATATCAAAAGTTCATCATAGAGAGAGAGTGCAAAATTCAAATCGAATTACCCAATGCAATGTCGAAAATCCCTTGTCAATTTCTGCAGTAAAAATCAGCCCTAACGAAAAATTCAATGCTATTCAAATCAACAATAAACCAACATAAAAGCAACTTGGTCTTCCCGAGTCAAACTTGGCATGATAAGAAGGTCAAATTCAGCCCAAAACATCTTAGTGAAAATCATTCAAAGGAGAGAGAAAACTTGTTGTAATTTTATGTGCTCAAACTAAAATCAACCATGAAGTCAACATTGATCAAAATTCCCATATTACCCTCACTTTTGTCCCCAGAAAAATGTCCTAAAGAGACATAATATATCCTTCAAAAATCATAGTTAATTATGGTCAACAAGCCCCTAGTCAACGCTTGTCAAACTTGGTCTGCTACTTCTAATTTTTGGTTCTCCAACTTAGTCCTGAAAATGCATCCTTCTTTCCTTACGTATGAGAGAGAGGAGCTTGCAAATATAATGAGAGAGGGATAGAGAATAATGTGTGAGTGATGATGATTCCAAATGAGTTGTTAGGTCACTTGTATTTATACAATTTGTTGTGGTAAGAGACACATCCATTTGACTTCTTGAGCATGCATGATGGTGAACCCAACCTGAACAAATTGGAGATGTGTGGAAATAAATTCAAAATCACCCTTCTTCTTATCCAAATTAAATTATATTATATCAATTTTGAACCTCTCAAAAAGAGGAATATAATGCAATCATCATCTCCGTAAAATGAGCTATCCCAAGGTTGATTTTTTCCCTAGTTTCCAATTTTAACAATGGGTCACTACAATGTTTATTATTATTATTTGTTTTTATGTGGACTGAACTCAAATTTTTACATTACCACATACTCCTTTTATTTAATTTAATTTTGTTATTTTTCAATGTAAATTGACTTAGCAAAAATATCAATGCAAATTGACTAGAGTGAAGAGCACCTCTCGACACAATTATTAGTAATATAATATATTATTAAAGATAGTTATATTTATTCATATTGGTTTTACACTTAATACCATATAAAAAAATGGAAATTTCATTCAAATAAAAATCCTTTTTGTTAATTAATAAAATTTTATTCATAATCAATAGTTAATTAAAAATTTTAAAAAATAATAATAAAAAAAAATAAGCAAATAAATTCATTTTAAATAAAAAATTGTATTCATTGCATAATAATTAGCACAACCACATTAATAATGTGTTTGATATACGCCGAAGGCGTATATTTATAGTTATTGGAATTATTGTGATTGTTATTATGATTATTAATAATAGTTAATATTAATATGAATATTGTTGTTATTAATTATTACTAATTAATATTAATATAGATTTCAACCCAGCTACAGTGGTCATCACCAGGACACTTGTCTAGGTCAGGCTTCCCAACTTACCATCCCATCTATGGTATCTTGTAGTCTATAAAGGAGTAGGCAACGCCTTGGGCCACTTTTTAATGACAGATTATTGGAGGGCAAATCAAGGTCTATACACATATGCCAGAATATGTGTGGAATTACACATAAGCAATGGCTTGCCCGGCCAAATCATCATCAAGGTAAGCAACTTTTTTTGGACTCAGATCTTAGATTACAAGAATGTTGCCTTCCATTGCTGCCATTGTCACCAAACAAGGCATCTGCAAAACTTGCCCCACACTCCCTGCAAAGAAGAAAAAGGAAAACATTACAAAGTCCAAATCCAAAATATGGACTCCTTGTACCCCGCCGCTAGCTGTTGACTCTGAATCCTTGATTTTAGAAGATGGAGGGAGTGATGTAGAATTGGATCATGCTCTTCAGACGAAGGACTTGTCCACCGTTGCACCGGAGCATCCTCCAGATACTACAATCACTCAGAAATGCATTCATGAGTCCTCCTCTTCAAATTCAAATAAGGAGATCCACCATTTGGAGAACTCCAGTCTTCAAATTGTCCTAGCTCATACACACTAGGATGGATGGGTTAAAGTCAACAATAAGAAAGGGAAAAAACTTTGTGTGGAGGCTTTTTCCCATGCTAGGTAGAAGTCAGTTATTTCCAACCCTCTAGTCACATTCTGTAGCTCCTTTCTTGTTTCATTTTCTCTCTCCAGGACTAAGGTTGATAGTTTATCATTTTTTATTGGTTGGTTTCTTGTTTCTCTTAATTGTATTCTCATCATGTACCATATTTTGGTTTAATAGAATTAGTCCAATTGAGAAAAAATAATAATTAATATTAATATTAACAATTGTTTATTAACAATTAATAAGTCAAGGAATTAATTCTAAGGCCCCAAGGTTTTATAAACCCAAGGGAATAATAAACCCACGAGATTAATACTAAAAAGCCAAAAGATTATAAACCGAAAGGAATTATATTTAACCCAATGGATAAAAATTATAAACCCAAGGAATATAAACCCTAATAGAAATATTATAAACCCTAAAATAAACATGGTTGACCTTGGGTGACCATGGTTGATTTTCATATTGACAGAATATTTGTCACAATGTTACATTCAACTATGGTTAAACATGATTGAATTTCATATTAAGACAACCTTTCACACAATGAAGCCTTAGAAAGTGGTTGGCCTTGGTTTATTTTCATATTGACACAATCTTTTTCATAATGTGACATTGGACCATGCTTGAACATGGATGACCATGGTTGTGAGAATGTGCCATTGGACCAAGGTATTGATAAACCCAAGGGATCAATCCTAAAACCCCATGGTATTATAAAATCAAGAGAATATTATTAACCCTAGGAAAATAAAATTTTATATTACTAAAACCAATGGAATTATATTATATACCCAAGGGAATAATAAAACCACTGGATTAATACTAAAAACCCAAGGGATTATAAACCTCACGAAGTAATATTAAACCCAAGGATTCATATTATAAAACCTCGGTATATAAATCCTAATATAAATACTATAAACATTAAAATAAACATGGATTACCATGGTTTATGATGGCTTATTTTCATATTGAGACACTCTTTGTGATAATGAGATATTTGTCTATGGTTGGTTTTCATATTGATATAATCTATGTCACAATGTGATATTGCACCATGGTTGTGTATGGTTGATGACGATTATAAACCCAAGCTATTTATATTGAACCCTATGATTAATATTATAAACCTTACAAATAATATTATACCCTAGAACTATGAAACCTTCGATTGTCAAACCTCGCGGATTGATATTATAAAGCCAAAGGATTAATTCTGAGACCCTAAGGTATTATAAACCCAATGGAATAATATTAAAACCAATGGATCAACATTATAAACCGAAGATATATAAAACCTAAAATAAATATTATAAAGCAAAGGGAATAATAAACTGAAGGGATTAAAACTAAAAACCTAAGGGATTATAATCCGAAGGGATTAATTCTAAAACCCAAACGTATTGTAAACCAAAAGAGATAATATTAAACCCCATTGATTAATATTATAAATCCAAGGTATATAAACCCTAAGATAATATCATAAACCCAAGGGAATAATAAATGCAAGGGATTAAAATTAAAAATCCAAGAGATTATAAACCAAAATGAATACTATTAAACCCAAAGGATAAATATTATAAACCCAAGTTAAATGAACACAAAGATAAATATCATAAACCCTAAAATAAACACGGTCAACCATAGTCCAATGCTACATTGTGATAAATATTGTGTCAATATGAATATTAGCAATGGTGAACCATGGTCAACCATGTTTATGTTAAGGTTTATAATATTTATCTTAACATTTATATAGCTTGGGTTTATCATATTTATCTATTTTGTTTAATACTATTCTTTGGGGTTTATAATCCCTTGGCTACTTATTTTTAGTCCCATGGGTTTATAATGCCTCGGGTTTATAATATCAATCCATTGGCCTTTATAAACCCTAAGATAAATATTATAAACCAAAGATAATAATAAACTGAGGGGATTAAAATTAACAACCCAACGGATTATAAAGAGAAAGGAATGATATAAAACTTAAATGATAAATATTATAAACCAAAGGTGTATGAATGCTAAGATAAATACTATAAAATTTAAAATAAACATAGTCAACCTTATTCAAATGTTGTGTTGTGACAAATATTATGTCAATAAGAAAATCAATTGTGGCTAATCATGGTCAACCATGTTAATTTTAGGGTTTATAATATTTATCTTAGCCTTAATATACAGTGGGTTTATAATATTTATCTCTTTGGTTTAATATTACTTTGAGTTTAAAATCCCTTGGCATTTTAGTTTTAATCCCTTGGGTTTATTATATTTATCTTAGCGTTTAGATACCTTCGGTTTATAATACCAATCATTTGGGTTTGATATCATTCCCTTGGGTTTCTAATACCTTGGGTTTTAGAATTAATCCACTAGGTTTTCTAATACCTTGGGTTTTAGAATTAATCCACTAGGTTTATAATATCAATCGCTTGGGTTTATAAAATCAATCCACGAGTTATATAAACTCTAAGATAAATATTATAAGCACAAGGGAATAATAAACCAAAGGGATTAAAACTAAATTCCATGGGATTATAAACCCAAAGTAATAATATTAAACCCAAGGGATATATATTATAAACCCAAACTATAGAGATGACAAGATAAATGTTATAAACCCTAAAATAAACACAAGGTGAACCATATTCTTGTGATAAAGGTTGTGTGAATATGAAAATCAAGCCATGCTTATATTAACTTTTATAATATTTACCTTAAAGTTTATATACATTTGGGTTTATGATGTTTATTAGTTCGATTTAATATTTTTCTTTTGGGTTTAAAATCCCTTGGGTTTATTATTCCCTTAGGTTTATAATACTTTGAAATTTTAAATTAATCCATTAAATTTATAATATAATTTTGTTCCATTTATCAATTTAATAGTTCGTATTAGTACATTATAATATAATTCCAAAATTTTATAATATTAATCTCAAAATTTAATATATTCATGCTAGTATTAATAATACATTAATATTAAAGAATAAGTATGAAATGTTTTTATTAAAGTTTAGATTAAAATTATTAAAAAAGCATCCCCTTTCCCTTACTATAACATTTAAACTAGTTAATAAAATTACATTTTATATATCAACACAATTTACTATAATACATAAAATTAATAATAAATTGTATATATTAAAATAATTATATATAAACATATGCTAGTATTAATGTAAATACTAATATTAATATTAAAATATTAGCCAAAACTACAATTATTACCTGATTCTTATTTTAACAATTAAATTTAACTATAACCTTAATATTATTATTTTAATAATTAAATTTAGCTATAACGTTAATAACCTTAACTTAAATGAAGGCTAATGTTAATGTTAATTAATTAAATTAAAACTTACATTCCAGGTTTAATAAAAGAGCAAGCTAGTCTCAAGGGTTTGCGAGGAGTTACAACCTTTGGGGATATGTGCCTGTGCATATTTAGGAGATAAGGGTAAGCTCATAAGCTGCTAAGCTCGTGTATCACTTTTGGAGATAACGGCGATCATCTAAGTTCTTAGATTCTTATTGCAACATCCAATCCATCCCAATATCAAATTAAAAATCAGATTTTACTAGTGTGGCATAATTTTGATTCAACGCCCAAAGGGAAGAGAGAGTTTGATGGAAGAGGTGGCAACACTGAAGAAGACTGTGAATGACGTAGTTGTTACAGTTGCTGAAGAGAAAAAAGATCAATTAGCTGTCAGAGCTGTTGAATATAAAGATACCCTCAATGAAGCGTTATCCGGAATGAACCGCAATTCTTCGTTACTTATTAAAATAGCAGAATAAATTCAAACTTAGGGATACAATAAATTCTTATATGTTTTACTATTTTAATTTTAATTTTAATTGAGTAAAATTTTGTTATAATTGCTCATATAATACCAAAATATAAATCATTTAAATTATAGTGAATAAAACGTAAATAATTTAAAATGATAGTTAATAAAATATAAATCATTTAAAATAATAGTGAATTTATAAATAATTTATAAATTACAAATATAAATTGAAAATGGGATATAAATTTTAAATATATTTTACAATTAGCTATTTTGAAATTTTTTGTCATTATAAATTACTTTTATAACTAATTTTAAAACATGTTAATATACTATATTGATACCACTACATCCAAATTCTTATAAACTAAACTTTGTTTGAGTGATGTTAATATAATTGACATCATTTTTAAATTTTAAAATATAAAAATTTAAGCATTTTAAACTTATACATTAACTATCCCATATTAGTTATTTGTATATTAATCTATCTTAACTCTAAATTTATTAAGGGATCAATCTATAAAGGGATTGCAAATATTCTTTTTGAGTGGTTCTAGCAAAGGTTTGCACCTTGACATATTTGATCTATGTAACCTATGAAGAATTAATAAGCTAGGAAAATCTATATAAAATTTGATTAATTTTTTCAATAATATGTAAATAGATTTAATATTAGAATAATAATTTTAAATATGTTAAATATGTATTATATTAAATTAGTCATTTTAATTTTAAATTTTTTTTAGTAAAGTAAGTTTGTTGAGATATAAATATTGTTAAATAAATTTAATGATTTAAATTGATGAAATACAAATTTTGAATGCAAAGTTATGAATAATAAGAATGTAGTGAATTACAAATAGCCTTTATTGTAATCAATGCCAAACTATTTTAGTCTAGTATATTTATTAAAATCATAAACCATTTCAATATTTACCTTGACCTATTGTATTGTAGTAAACATAATACCTTGTCTCTCTTTCTTTTCAATATTAATAGGTTGAATTACTATAACAATAAAATCAATGTACATTGTCACTATTTTTTTGGGGTTAGAGTGAAATCAATGCAAGTTGTTAATGCAATCACTTTAAAATTAAGGTACCATCATACATCTAATTAAATCAAATTAGAAATTAGAATTACTCTTAAATCAATGACAATCTATCAAGTAATATTATAAAACAACTTCTACATTGATTTGAAATAAACATGTATACTCGAATCAATGCAACTAGTGCAAGTAAGAAAATATGATTAGAAACCAACATCTATGCTAAAATCAATGCATTTAGTGGAGTCGATAAAATAGGATTAGAAACCACCATCTACATTTAAATCAACAAATATAGTGGAATCAATAAAATAGCATTAGAAATCATCTACATTGAAACCAATGCATCTAGTGCAAGCAATAAAATAACATTAGAAATAAATATATACACTAAAACTAATGCATCTAGTGAAAAAGATCAAATAGGATTAGAAATCACCATGTACACTAAAATCAATGCATATAGTGCAAACAATCAAATGTGATTAAAACTAACCATCTACACTAAAATTAATGCATCTAATGCAATCAATATTCTTCCATCTATCCCTACTCCATCTATATCTATATCCCCTCCATCTCTCCTTATTTGTCTCTTCTCAGCCTCCCACCAAACACACATGCTCTCTCCCTCCATATTTATCAATATCTATGTGCCTACCTCCTTTTCTTTGTCTCTCTTCTTCCCTCTCTTCACCTTTCATCTATATATCTATCTTCCCCTTCTCTACCTCTCTTTCCCTCATTTTTTTTTCTCTCCCTCTCTCTCCATTTTCCTTATAGCTCCTTCTCTCTCTCCACATCTCTCTCTCTATGTATTTCTTCTTACCTCCCTCTCTCACCCCTTCCAACTCAACCTCTCTTTCCCTCCCTCTCTCCACTCTCTCTATTCGTCTATCTTCCTTCATGTCTCTTCCTTTTTCTCCCACCTCTCTCTCTCTCTCTCTACCCTCCAACTGAGTTTCTATATCTCTCCTGATCTCCTTCTCTCCTCACTTCTCTCTATCTCTCCTATCTCTTTATCTCATCCCCAAAATTATACACTCTCTCTCCATCTCTACCTTATTACACCATCTCTCTCCCCACTTCTCACTCTCTATTCTTTCTTCCTCCCTCCCTATCTCTCACTCCAACTCCATCTCTCTATCCATCCCTCTCTCCTCCTCTATGTGAAGTCCTCTCTCTTGTCCTTTCTCTCTCTCCATTTTTCTCCTACCTCCCTCTATCTTCTCCATCACTCTCCTCCTCTCTCTCAAGTAGTGTGTCTCTAATCCTTCTTCTCTCACCCTTTGGCTCCTACCTCCACCTCTATTCCCCCATAACTCTCTCTCTCTCTCTCCAAATATGCTTCCCCTCTCATTCCTCTCTCTATATATCCTTATTTGTCTATTTATCTCACCCCTAAAGATACACACACTCTCTCCATCTCTCCCTTGTCTCTCTCTCTCTCTTGAGTGATCACTCTCTCTCTATTATTCCCTCCCTTTCCCCTCCTCCAACTCCATCTCTCTATACCTCACTCTCTCCTCCTCTCTTCGAAGTCTCCTCCCTCTTCCTTCCTCTCTCTAGCTTCCTCTCTTACCTCCCTCTATCTTCCCCCATCTCTCTCTCACTCTCCCCCCTATCCTCTCGTTATATTCCTCCCTCTCTCTCTCCCCCCTCCATTTTTGGGTCTCGGTGTCTCTCTATTAAGATTCTCTACCTCTCTCTCTCTCTCTCTCTCTCTCTTCATTCTCCTCTCCTTCAATTGATCTCCATCTCTCCCTTGTGACTCCCCCTATCTATCCACATATATTACTCTTTGTTTGTTCTTCCCTCCAATATATATATAGAGTTAATATATATCATGATATATTAATATATATTATAATATAACAAATTAATATTGTATTTATCCAATTTAGTAAAATTAATTTTATAATAAATTAATATGAATATTATATTTAATAATAATTAAAATAAAAATGTTTTAATAATAATATTAAGTTTAGTAATAATTTTTTGCATGGTATTAATAATAATTTGCGGCCTAGTATTTTGCCCATGATATTTATCTCATTTTATTAATAATAATTTTCCCATGGTATTTGACCCATAGACTTCAACAGAATTATGGAGTAAAGATAAAAAAAATGTTTTATTTACTTATATATATTTTTTATTTACCATACTATACTGAAATGAGTTTTGATTTATTTATCATATCTCCTCTTTATTTATATTTTTATTTAATTATCATACAATCTTTCATACATTACATCTAAGGATTACACATTTACCCAATACTTCATCATCAAAAATTCATATTAGAAAACATATGTTACATAAAAACATTTGTTACGACTAGAAGATATGTTAAGTGAAACTTCTTATTCCATAATTTAATTTTCTTTTTCATTGTAAACACTACAATATTCTAGGTTTTATCTCATAAATTTCAAATATTTATTTTACATTTACTAATTAAAATTTTACTCATAACATCAAAACTATTTTCCCAAATTATTCCAATTCAAACTAAAATTTAACAAATTTAAAATGAGGCTATTTACTTTTTCAAGATAGTTGATTTGATTAAATCAATAAAAATTTTGATCTAATTTATGCATTATGTTTTTTTAATATTAAATACTTTTTTCATAATTCGTAAAAACAATTTAGCAAGTTAACAGGAATAGATTAATAAATATCTTTTATAGTTTGTAAAATCAATTGAGTAGGTGAATGAATGCCTTCTCGATTGCTTCCTTGGTTAACAACTCCCCCAAAATACCCCTTCTCAAATTCAGTAACTAATTACTTCTGCACTGCTTCCTTAGCTAAATGGTGGAAAATGTCTGTTACCGCATAGAGATGAAAGGTGGAAAGTGTCTGTTACCGTATAGAAGATGAAAGATTGAGTGTTAGCATTTAGAAGATGAAGTGGAAAATGTCTGTTACCGTTTAGAAGATGAAAGGTGGAGACTTCCTGTTAGCATATAGAATATGAAAAATGACGTATAAATACCATGTGTATTTGTTGTAGCAATGATATTTTGATATTAATTTGAATTAAATATAGACATGAAACATTAAAAGAAACCATTACATGATAAAAAGATTGATGAGGATATATAAACATGCTGCTGCAAAGTGTAGTGCCTACAAGGTGGATTCAATTGCTTCGCACACAATTGGTTAGAGACATTACGTGCGACCGTGGAGAAGATATCAATGAACCAACTTATCTGAGGAACCAATGAACAAGCTGCAGAAATGTTGTACAGAAGCAATAAGCATTATTTGTGCCGAGCTTCATAATAATTAAAAGAATCTTGAGAAGAAAAATTTACGATGACCAGGCAATCCAATATTGAGTAGTTTTGGAATTTGAGAATCCTATGACTTCGTAAGCAGGTCGGAAGCTTTTTCACACCGCTGGAAACCACCTTCTTCCAAGTCCGCATCTGCCGCGCGGTCGCTGTTCCAAGCCCTTGCGCCACCGCTGGAAACCCCCTTCTTCCAAGTCTGCAGCTGCGTGCGATGGCGTGAGCTTCTCGAAGTAAAATCTCCGCGCAACCCAATTTTAATTAAAATAATTTACATCCGGGCATATTCCCTTCAAACTAAGGATATTAGGTACATATTCGCAGCAAATTTAATCTCTTTCAGTCAAAATTAAATAAAAATAACAATTCTAAAATTCTGATTAAGAAAGAAGAGTTTGGGGTTGAACTTATACAACTTATACAGAAACTATGCCCCAATTCAGAGTCATCCTTTTGTTTAACGCCAATGCAAGCAGTTCTCCTCTATGCTAAACCGCAATGAAAGCAGTTATGGAAACAGTTTTTCCCTATGTTAAGCCACAAA
>CM076572.1:838002730-838185815 GCA_034641835.2 Pinus albicaulis
AGGCTTCAACGACGAAAGATAATATATAACTCATTGCATAAACACATGCAATATCATGCTTGGAGTTGGTAATAGTATCATGGGACAAGTTATTTCTCGACTAGTTGAGTAAGTAACAAAATTATATTGATATATTGCATCACCAAAGGAAATACAGAGTATGCCTGAAGCCATATTTAAGGGTGTGATTTATAATTTTCAACATGCAAGAAGAAAATTGGAAAGACATTATGGTTTTAAGTTACAAAATCTCAAAGATCAAAATTATATGGGAAAGAGGATCCTCGTATTATCCTCGTGTCAACCTATTGAAGATCAAATATGAACCCTTTGCATGAGCCCTTCTTCATTTCATTGGTGGTAACAGTTTGGATTTTGCACAACTGTAAGCTAGACTCTGAAGACGCCATGAATGTAATGGCACTTGAAGTTCCAAAGAAAATGGATTTGAAGACTTCAAGACCCTATCGAAATGTATGTGAATTTGATTCCCGAGAGATTCCTTCAGTGGGTTTGATCAAGAACCTCCAAGTCCATCCAATAGCTTACCCTAATGTCTTCATCATTATAGACATAGTAGTGTTGGACATTCGTGCAACAAGGGAATGTTGTTGTCATGCAAATGGACATCAAATATGGACACATACAAATGAATTTCTCATATACTACCATCCTAACTCCTTTTGTTGAGACAATTATATTTTACAAAGAACCTTTCAGTGAAAACCATGTTGAAGCCCAAGGAAACTTGAGAACTATTTCACTTGTTTGGAGGAAAACATGGGATCATACACTGTACTTGCAGTAGAGCTAGCACCAAGGACAAACATAGGAAGAATGTGGAAGATGAACTTCGATTTTGAAAGTTCAAAACAAGGTAATGGGGCAAGTATAATCCTAACCTCTCTTGATAAGGTATTGATTTATTTAGCTATAGATTGGAATTCAAAGCTACTAACAACATTGCCATGTATGAGGCACTTTTGCTTGGTATAACTTCATCTAGAGATCTAGGAAATAAAATTTTAGAAGTAATAGGTGGTTTTGACCTCATTGTATGCCAAGTGAAAGGGTTGCATGCTTGGAAAAATGAAAGGTTGAAAAGATATGGACAAGCAGTACCAATTGCCATAGAGAAATTTGATATCTTGGGATTAGAAGTGGTGCCCAAGGCCATGACTGAAAAAGTCGATGCTTTAGTAGTTTCAACCACCTTATTCAACCTTGTCCAAAGCTAGACCAAGGTGGCCGAATTGAGACGATTTACACACCTTCAATTCCAGACAACATCAAGCATTGGTAAGTTTTTGAAGGTGATGCAGAAATAGTTGGGTTCCTCGACAACACAAAAGAATTTGAAATGTATGAGATTGACATGAGGGAAGATGATTCAATAGAACAACTACCAACCAACAAAATCCCTTCAGGTATGGTTCCTTTGGAAGCAAGCTTCAACAAAGACAACATGTTTACAGGTGGAATTGAGAGAATAAAACCAAATGAGTATGAAGATACCAATGTAGGGATAGAGACAAATCCAATCTTGAGCAAGCTTCAATAGAGACAATGCGTTTACAGGTAGAATTGAGAAAATACAACCAAATGAGTATGACGATACCAATGTAGGGATAGAGACAAATCCAATCTTGATCAATATTGGAAAAGTAATCATTTCGAAAGATAATGGGAATATTGGGTCTTTGATCAAAATATACAAGGACGTGTTTTCTTAGTCATATGATGAACTTAAGGCTTACAAGGGTGATATCATTCAACACACCATTCCTTTGCTAGAAGGTGCCAAGCCATTTTTCTAAAAACTAAGACAAATAAACCCCAAATTGGCACCTATAGTAAAGCAAGAGTTCTAAGATTTTCTACATGTAGGTACCATTACGCCAACTAGACATACATCATGGTTGTCTAAACTTGCGGTGGTTACAAAGAAGACATGGAAAATAAGCTTATATGTGGATTTCCAAGCCTTAACAAAGCTCCCATCAAAGAAAATTTTTATTAAATTTCCAAACATGGAAATGTTATTGTAGAGAATTATAGGTTCCAAGATGATGTCATTCTTGGATGTGTTCTTTGGATATAATCTAGTATTGGCAAAAGAAGAAGATAGAGAGAAAAATGAATTTACTACTCCTTGGGGCACTTTTGAGTATATCAATATGCCTTTCAGATTGTAGAATATGGGAACTTCCTTTGAAAGAGCCATGGATTATGCTTTTAGGGACATCGTTAAGAAGATCATAGAAATTTACTACGATGATCTTAGAGTCTTCTCAAAGAATAGGAAGGATCATCTTAGCTACTTGAGACAAGTTTTTGATAAATGAAAAAAATATGGTATATCTCTCAATCTTAAGAATACCATCCTGGGGGGTTATATAAGGAAAGTTATTTGGATACATATTACCCAAGGAAGAAATGATATTTGACCCTAAAAGGATCCATGTTGTCCATCAAATTCTTAAACCAAGAAATTAGAAAGCGTTGCAGTTTTTATTTGGCAAAGTAAACTTCATCTAAAGATTCATTCCAAATGTAGCAAAGATCACAAAACCCTTTAACGAGTTGATAAATAAAGATGTAATTTTTATATGGGATGATGCAATCCATACAACATTCCATAATGTCGAAGATTTTATACTCAATTCTCTAGTTTTGGTGAGCCTTCACTTTGAGAAGCAGGCCTATGATTTGGTAAAATCACTAAATAATTTTATAACCTACATTCATTTTTTAGAGATTATAACATTTTTTCGACATCCAACAGTGAAGGATATCTTGTCACACCATGTTTTCTTGGGATCAAGGGGTATGTGGGTTGCTAAGATTCGAGAATATGACTTAGAGGTAAGACCCACAAAAAACAGTAAGGATCAGAGATTAACAAAGTTTTTGACCAAGGGAAATGAAGAATCTCTTCCAATCAACTTGGTTAATGTAGTTACATCAACTCGCATACAAAGATCATCTACTACATTAAGCCTATGACTAGACCTAGACACCTTCCCAAGCACAAGTAAAGGGCCTTGAGCTTAAAAGATTCAAGATATTGCTTCATAGAGCAAGGTTTTCGATGGATAAATCACAATGTTTTTGTTTTAGATGTGTTATCCTCAATGAAGCAACAAGTTTGACCAATGAGATCCATCTAGTTTTGAGAGAGAACATCACATAGCAAAGAAAATTGTACATAAGATCCTTAGGGGTGGCTACGATTGGCCAACTATATTGAAAAAAGTGCGCAAATTTGTAAGAGAATGCTAGCCATGCCATTTTTTCATAGGACAATGTAAGTTATCAAGAAGTCCTCTCCAACCAATTGTAGTTGAAGCACCATTTCAATGGCTGTTTTGTACTCTTGAAATGGATCTGCTAATGATGATTTAAACATCACTCGTTCTTCCTTAGAACAAAGGTTTGATTACTTTTTCGGCCCTTCATTTGAAATTTTTATCTCTTGCATTTAAGGTTTGGTTGAGATCTCATTTCAGAAACAAAGTGATGCTGATCCTATGAAGATATTGATATGTATGTTGTCCCTATCTGTTGAAGAACCGTGCCCTATATTGTGGGTTCCTATGAAAATTATCTGAGGTAATTTCAATAATAGAAATTAAAATCCTCGAAAGAAGAAAGTGATGAAGCTACCAAGGACCACAGATCAGCCTCTCTAAAGTGTTTAACGAGTGTGATTTCCTGAAACTATAAAAAGCTACTTCCGGAATAACTGAAGGCCCTAATTAGTGAGTCTTTTTTTGAGAAAATCAAAGTCCTATCTCGAGAAAGATTCTAAAGCAAGAAGGACATAACAATAATAGCATAATTGTAACCTTTTGAAAGTTTTTGATCTACCAATAAAAGAAAATGTAGCTCCTTTTCAATTTGGCATGTTGGACAAGGGATATAGCACTCTTGAAGTGCTCATTCATGAATAACCGTTAGAAGAAGAAGCCACTACTAATACATTTATGTGGTAGAAAAGTTGAGCAACTATGACCTGGTCTCGTATATGTATATATATATATATATATATATTATCCCTATCTTCTAAAGAAACCAACCTATCAAGGGTGGCTGAATAGGCAGATATTCTTGCTTCTCCTTGATGAAAAGGTCCTAAATGTGTTGATTGGTAATAAGGCCAAGAGCATGCATTGAAAGATTCTCAGAGGATTCATTCCTATATGAAATCATACAATGAGAACAATCCTACTACAACATATTGCACATGGAGTTGAGTTGGTATGAACCTATAAGTTTTGATACAATGCAGACCTGAGATATAGAGACTGATATCCTCTATACAATTGCATATCTTATGCAGTGAGAAGGATCATCTGACTAAGAGGGAGCTGGTGCTTTGGTTTGATCAAGCCTTAGCAAATAAAGGATCTCTCTGTCTCAGTGAAGATGTCCTTGAAGAGGGTATTAGAAATTTTCCAAACTCTCCTCTATTATCAGGTACAGTTGTTTGTTAAGATCTTTATTAATGAGTGTTGTGTCACCTATCCAAGTTGAGTTGAGACTCATGTCCAAATGATATCTTTGAGGGATCTAATAAGACATTTTATGGCACTGTTATAAGGCTTTCTAACCAGGATTTCAATAAAGAGGTAACTTATATTATTCTTGGCCAAGGTAGGTTGTCAGATGATGAGATTTAAAAGGATTACATCAATTTGTTGATGATCTTGATCTAAGTAGTCCAAGAGCTACTCTACATATTACTAAATTTATAGGTGATTGAATTATCATAATTTGTGCCATCCTAAGTTACAATGTGACATCTCAGGATATTTTGAGATGTACTAAGGATATTTTATCAAAATTCTACAGGATATCGAAATCTATTCTGTTGAGATTGTCCATAGTTTGACTAAATCGAAAGAAATACAATATACTAAAGTTATGGTTATAGGTTAAGGTATGATAACTAAAATAAGGGTATGTGTGAATAAACTCACTGAGACCCTTCACTATATGAGGTATATACTATAGTTGTAATCAACATACCATGCCTCCTTTAAAATATGTCTTGCTGAGAATCTTCATACTAAAATTTTTCTAATGGTGACAATTCCAAGGATGTTTTACTATATAAGGTTAAGAGGATGCAAATATTATACTCAATCCTTATATTCAATAAAGTACTCAGATGTTGGTATAGCTATAGTATACCCCAGATAATTAGTTGAATCATTGTCTTAAAGACAACATAAATAATACAGATAAGCCAGATTGTATGGAAAAACCATATCTTCAAATTACACCACTATCACATCACACAAATCACAATGTCACCTCTAGTATTGGAATAATGATGAATACCTTTGATGGAAAAAATACTTATTCCAAGGTGAAATTTCTTACATTATTGTAGGTTTCTTTCTTTAAATGTTGATGACACTTTGATCTACAATCCAAGATTGTAGTGATGCATAGGATTTCTACTCAACCATGGTAAAAGAGACAATACAAAGTCTTGGTTAAGGAGTTTGCATACCCTAACATATTTAATAAAGACAATCCCTAACCATAGGCTTAACAAAGATCTAAATACAAACTTTAACAAGGTTAAACATACATAGAATGATAACTAAAATAAGGGTATGTATGAATCAGCTCATCAAGACCCTTCACTAGATGAGGTATATACTATAGTTGTAATCAGCATACCATGCCTCATTGAAAATATGTCTTGTTAAGAATCTCCATACTAAAAATTATCTTAAAGTGAAAATTCCAAGGATGTTTTACCATATAATATTAACAGGATGCGAATCTTATACTAAATCCTTATATTCAATACAGTACTCATATGTTGGTACAACTATAGTATAGCCCGAATAATTAATTCAATCATTCTGTTAAAGAAAACATAAAGAATACAGATTATCCAGATTGGATTAAAAGCAAAAGCCCAGACTTTGGAGTAAGATTGGAAGACTCCTTGATTTACTACATAGAAAACTCCATGATATGATCCTCTCATGAATTTTTGGTTACTCATGATGAAGCTATTTTAAAGCAACCTTTGGGATTTAAATAAAATAAATAAGACACTAATGATTACATTTTGAGTAAAGGTATGTATATGAAATTATATGAGAAAATTACCTCTATCATGGATGTCTTATCCCTCCCTGCAAGTATAGAAAAAGGAATTTATTTTTTTCGAAGTGCACTTATAGAATCATACAATGCTCAATCACATTAATAAATTATCTCCAAATTTAAATGGATCTCATGCTAAGAAAATTTCTAGATGGATACTTTAGGGGAAATTATAATCATATTAAATATTTTAGAATCATATCTGAGAAGACAATCTTACGATTATGGTCTCTGTAAGTAAGAGGGAGTAAGAGTAGTTAATTATTTTCTTTATCAAGATTTGGAATCCTAAAATGCAGAAGTCCAAGGATTTCTCAGTGCTGCTAAGATATATACTGCTCGAATGTCAAGTTGTAAGTAAGTATTTATGTTGAAGCTTGTTAGTAAGCTTGGTGCCTTCATATATTCATCTATATGTTGTTGGGTGGTGCAATGAGGCTTCTATTGACGTACCAGTCATCATTACAAGCATCAAGAACTAGTCTTTGTTTTCAGAAAGTATTTTGTCACTATTCCCTACATGAAGGGATCCTTGATTGAAGATTGAGCTCTGGGAGCTCTTGGGGGCTTGGGGTACGTACTGAGCCATGAGTGACCATAGGGTGACTGATTCACCTTCCCTTGTGATACCCCATGGTGGTTGACATGTGTGTAGGGTGAGGGGTTCCCCTTTCCCTACGATTACAGACACATGTGTGTAGGGTGAGTGGTTCACCTTCCCCTACAAGTGATGAGATATGCATAGGATGAGTGGTTCACCTTCTCCTATGGCACATGAACAGGATGAGGATTTATAGCATAGAATTTTATGCCTCTATGTGGTGTAGGAATTTTGGTTTATGAGTTTCCCATGTGAAGAAAGGCAGTGCTTGTTTTGGATCTATATATGATTTCTGAACTTGTGCAACATGGTGTGTTGTCAACTCTCCCTCTTCTATCAACATGTGTA
The DNA here is from genome assembly GCA_034641835.2 of Pinus albicaulis. NCBI lineage: Eukaryota > Viridiplantae > Streptophyta > Pinopsida > Pinales > Pinaceae > Pinus > Pinus albicaulis. The sequence goes on from CM076572.1 coordinate 838,009,812, forward strand.
AAATTTCAATACTTTCATAAATCAACACAAATCTTGAAGTTTTTTGAGTTGTCCTTTGTTTTTTTGAGGCCCCATTGCACACAATATTATGGCGAGAACATGCCATTAAAGTAGATATTTTGAAAGGTGAATTGATGGCCATTTTTACCAGGTGGAAGCTGGTGGAAAGCAAGAGATGTTGTTGAAGATGAAATCTAGGTTGTTACTTTGATATCTGCGCTATGACGAATATGGACGCTTATAGCTCCTAATAAGATCTTATTATTTGATGCATTTTATTCTCTATAGAAGTAGTAATGGATAACGAATTTGGCCTTCCTTCTTGTTAAATGATTTCTTGTGCGAGCCACATCTTGATTTGCTCGCGGCCAATTTTAGCATAGAGAAGTTGAAAATTTTTGGGGTGCTTGCAATTGGGCTTCCACAATAATTCACAACAGCGGCTCTCAAAATATTCCATGTTTCTTTCTCAGGATCAACCATGGGTGACGACACCATCACGACATCCTACTGACATAGACATAAGTGTCGAAGACTTCTTTCAAATCTTGTCGAAACCATCACCCTTGCTCGATTATGGATTTCGACGTGACAACATATCTTTTCAGGAACTATTTAGGTGATTGGAAACCCTTATCCCCTAACCAAGCACTAATAAGATAGTTTTATGAACTCAGGAACATAGTAGTTTTAATGGAAGGAAAGAATGGTTCACTGAAGCAGCTGTTGAGGGATAAGAAGGAGAAAGTAGTTCACCACCACCCCTCTAATGACAATCTACATGCTGAACTTCTCGATCTAAAAAACAAAAAGGAGGATATCAAATCTCAGCAAGCAGCCTTTAAACAAGAAACAAAAACACACATCATCTCATGGGCACAAGTTGCTAGAGGGAGGGATACCCCTCTCACGTGCCCTCTAGCTATAGTTGAGGAGGTGGTACAATCTAAACTCATGGAAGAACTCACTAGAAAAGCGTGACAATTGAACCTCAAAGTGAGAGGTCTTCCTTTGCCTCGCACATCCTCAAACCCCATGTTGGTTAGGACACTGTTCCTCAATGAAAAACTAGATCTTCAGGATGTGACCCTTCATAGAGCTTGGCTTGGGTATGATTCCAATCTCTTTCTCTGGTTCAAGTCAGTGGCCGATTGCCTTCGGGCTCTTAGAGCTAAGAGAAAGCTATTCTCACTTCCTAGTAAGATCTTCCTTGATGAAGATCTCACTAAAACACAGGTTCCTGAGCTCAAACTCTCTATGGTGTTGGTTACAGTAGCACATCAGGCAAGGAAATGGGAAGTTATCAAGAACCTCAAAACAGTGATTCGGGACACTTTTCCACCTGGGTGGAAGCCCCATTCCGGGTCCTCTGAATGAATAGCTTGTTGGGGGAGGCAATAAGGGGCATCCATTTCCATCAGTTGTTGGAATGGGAATGGGTCTTTTTGGGCATTGATAGGTCTATTATATGATGCTCTTCGACTGTCAGATATCTTATTCATCACTAAAATGCATGAGAGCCATGTTTGACCTCTCCTAGACATTATAGGTTACCTTAATTTTGCAGCTTTTAGGTAGGAGACGAGGGGTTCTGGTTCTATCAGAGGTTCTGGGGGAGTTTCTTGCTTCATCATAGATTCCTTTCAGAGAACGATTTATTTTTTGGTTGTGGATGAGTTTGTGAGGTTAATGTGCGTTCGTGTTCGAGGGGTCTCTCCTCTCCCCAGGAACATTTACATTTTTGTTTGTTTCTTCCCTCCTACTTCTTCATCATACGCCATGCATAATGCACCTGACAGGGACCCCTTTGTCAATTTGTACGTCAGCATAGCCCAGTATTTAGTACTTGGGGAGGTTATTCTTCTAGGTGACTTCAACTCTCACACTAGAGCCCTCCAGATCCCTCTTAGCAATCAGTTTGAGGATGTGTACGGAATCCAAGAGATCGATCCAGAGTTAGTGGGATTTCAAGGGATGTCTGATGATGCATTGGGGCCCCTTACCACCTATGTTCGACATCTTTTATACTTGGGAAAATCTCAGGAGCTGTGGATTCTTAATGGCCTCCCGCGATTTCTAAACTCCAACTTTTTCACATGTCGGTCTGATGGCAGAGGAGCAAGTTTTGTTGATTATGTCCTCTCTACCCAAAACCTCCTCCACTTCATTCATCACTTTTTTGTTTCCCCCATCCCCTTAGCTGACCATGCTCTTATTTATTTCTCTCCTCATGTTGATACCCCCCAATTCTCACCCCACCTCCCCCCAAGGGTTCACCACGTACTACTTTTCATTTTCATGAGGGTGACCCAGACATCTTCTCTTCCCACCTTTGCCAGATGCTCCCCTCCATGGACCAATTCTCACTATTTGACTCCGCATCGACCAAGTGCAACTCTCTCTCATCCATAATTTTGGATGTTGCCCTTAAGTCCTACCCCCACTCTCATCGTCCCACTTCCACCTCTCATAAACCCAAATATTTCCCTATGAATTGATCGTATGATGAGGAATGAAAATATCTCCACTGCTAGCTTCAACAGGCATCATCCATACTCACCCCTCCTACACTAACATCGAAGCCTCATGTCATCGCCTCCTCCATTGCAAGAAACATCTCATTATCTCCCAGAGAATACGTGACTTTTTTACCTCTCTTTCTCACTCCCCTAGACACTTATGGCATACTGCCCTCAACCACCACTCTTCCCTCCCCTTCGACCTTAACCCCTTATCAATGTTCTCCCATGTGTACACCCTCTATGAAATCTGAGGGCAACGCCAGATTCAGGTGACTTCTCTGCACTCATCAGGTTTCGTATTCTATGATAGTGACATTAGAGAGCCCATTCAGGTGATGAATAGTAGCAAAGCAACAGATGAGGATGGCTTCCGGGAATAGTTATTTAAACATCGTCTTCATGCTCCAGTTCCCTAGTTGGTTGATCTCTTCAACCATGTGGTCTATATAGGTTTCCCATCGACATGGTCTCAACACATCATTCACTCGATACACAAATCAGGGCCTAGCTTAGATCCCAACAATTATCAGACTATCATGGTGGGCCACACATTCTCCAAACTATATGCTACATCCCTCCACCTCCAAATATCCAAGGAGATTGAGCGGAAACAACTTAGAGCTAGAGGACACACTGGATTTCGACCTGAGCACCAGACTATTGAACAAATCCTTACACTTAGGGCCATCATTGAGGAGGAATGACATCGCTCTTCGAAATTCTATTGTTGTTTTGTAGACTTTCGAAAAGTTTTTGACTCGGTCCATAGAGAAGCATTATTCTTGAGACACAAAGATATTGGCATCTCCTAGATCCTCTTGTCAGCAATCATGTGCTTATATGAGGTCCTTGGTCATCTAGGCACAGTACATGGGCTATCAGATTTTATCTGGAGAACTATTGGGGTAAAACAATGTTGTCCCTTGTCCCCACACTATTTGGGATATATATTGATGAGTTGGAGTCCTTCTTGCATGAACACATCCAATATGGTGATAGTTTCCTTCTACATCACATCTTGATTTATATCTTGTTGTTTTCAGATGACGTGGTCCTTCTAGCCACATCCCCAGATGGATTGCTGAGGTAGCTAGATGCCCTAGCCCTTTTCAGTGACCTTTGACAGTTGACGGTTAACCTAGGTAAAATGAAGGTTATGATCTTCAACACATAGATGAAGTTCCTCTCTGACCTCAATTTATTTTTCAAAGGATAGGATATTGAGATCATCATCTCATACACCTATCTATGGGTACTATTAACATGATGTTGCTTTAGCATGCAGTGTGCACTCTAGCCTCGAATCAACAAGGGCTATGGATCCTTAGCCCTTCTCAAGAGAAAATGTTTTCGGAATCATTTTCAAGACATATTAGCCATGATGTCATGGATGGAAAATCTTGTTCGACCCACAGTTCTATATGGTTCGGAGGTTTCGGGTCCTAGCTTAATAGAGTCCGATTGGTCTTCTATAGAGGGAGTGCAATCACCCTTCTTTGTCGCATCATTCATTGTAAGTAGACAATTCCTCTATCCATCATTCTCGCAGAGTTTGGAGCTCACCCCTTTCGCCTTGAGACAGTGTTTGGTATCATCTCTCTTCTTCACCGTGTTTAGGGTTTTGCAGATACAGCAAAGGGGCGGGACCGATATCCATACTTGGCCTACCTTTCATAAAATTCCATTGTAGTAGCGAGTCCTTCGGCTCGATCCTGATGTTGGTATGTCGGAGTCCGATACCTCCTTGCTTCATTTGGTATCAAGATAGACCAACTCCCTCCATTCCAGTATTCTTTGTGTGCACCGGGCCACATCCTACCAACCAAACAAGAGATGAATAAAATCATCCAAGAGGATATTTATAGGAAATATGTACAGGTTATTTGGATAAACCATCAGGATGGGTTACATCCAAAGATGGCTTTCTATGCTGAGGACTTCATGTTGTTGAGATATGGCCTCATTGTTTGGCCCAATTACACGCTTCGCCATTAGATGTACACACTTCAGATTCCCTTGGGTCAGATTAGAGTAGCTTCTCATAAACTGTGTATTGAAACTAACCATCAGATTGCCCGGTTAGATAGGATTTGCAAGTTGTGACACCTTCGAGAGGTTGAGTCGAAGGAGAACTTCATCTTCCACAACCCCATCTACTATGGGATTTGTGGGAGATTACATTACTTGTTCAAAGGGATCCAAACTTTATCTAGATTTTTTTGATACCCAGACTAAAGATGTTTAGCCTTGTACATACAGGAGGCAACGAGACTTCGCACACAGATTCTCCAGCCTCCTCCTAGAGCAGATTGTGTGCGACAGATTACATCATTTTTTACAATGCTCCCGTCAGCAAGAGGCACAAAGCGACAAGTTAATAACATTGTAGGCTAGAGGGGCCATCCACCTAGCACAGGGACCCTTTAGTCATTACCAGACCATATCTCTTACTAGCAGGTAGTTGGGATCTCCCAGTCATCAGTGACATATCACTTCTTCTTGACAACGGTGTAACAGAGGCTCCAGTTCCTCCCCTAACCGTCCCTCGCGACAACACTCCATCTTGAGTTTTTTGCATTCGACCTCGAGAGTTAGGAGAGAGATTTAGTGGACCATTATCTTGTGCCCTCTGCACTTGGAGTCCAGGGCTTTCCTCATTTTGGTTTTTAGGAATTATGTCTTTCTTGCTTTATTTCTTATTTCTTTCTCTTTATATAGGAGAACTTTCGCTAGTATTTGGGTCATGTTGTCTTTAATAAAGGCATGTATATTCATATTGAAAAGGTTAATTCCATCTTAAACTTTCTAGTACCTAAGGATGTAGCATATATTAGACCATTCATGGGCATTACTAGTTATTATCAAATATTTATTGAAGACTTTTCGAAATTATCCTATCCCATCAATTATTTGTAAAAGAAGGGAGTGAAATTCAGTTGGATATGGAAATGTCAAGAGATTTTTTATATATCAAAAGACCTATTAACAGTAGCACCATTTTTAAACAAGGCTAATCCAGAAAAAAACTGTGTTTTGTTTATATATGGATTTTTTGAATGGTTGGGTAGTTTATTAATGCACGAAAACTATGTAGTTGATTATGAATTAAAGAATTGAAGCCTCATGAAAATAACTATTTTCCTTATGACTTGGAATTGGTTGTTATTATAAACACATTAAAAATTTAGAGATATTATTTATTTGGGAAAAGGTTTACTCTTATTAATCACCACATAAGTGTAATTTTTTTTCTTCATCCAAACAGATTTATATGTTACATATGAAAGTTAGATAACATTTTTAAGTGAATTTGAATTTGAGATGAAGAAAACTAAAGGGAAAGAGAATAAAGTAGAAGATAAACTATGTAGAAGTGCAAATAATTTAGCTAAAATTTATGTCAACAGTGGAAAGAGAGATTTCACAGAAGACATAAGAATCATAGTCATGAAATATTAAATCTATAGATAATTGTAGAAAAAATTTACATCATGCATAGCTTCCTCATGATGTAGAAAACCATTATGATTTATTAAAATTCATGGAAATAATACATGTTCCAAATGAAGCAGTTGTGAAGTAGTTAATTCTAAATGAACACTATCAAAAACCTTTTTCAGATTATCTTGGATATCAAAAAAATTTCATAGCATTAAGAAAGGAATTTTTTTGCCTGATGATGAAATGGGAAGTGGCCAAGTATTTAGCCAAGTCTTTAGAGTGCCTGTAGGTGAAGGTAGGACACCAAAACCCAAATGGACTACGACAACATTTACCCATTTATAAATGGAAATGGGAAGTTATTTCTTTATATTTTATCACAAGTATTATAAGAGAGAAAAGAAAATATGATTTTCATATGGTAGTAGTGGATAAAATAAGTAAGGAAACCCCATTTTATACATGTCTACTCCAAATTTGGAACCACACATTGCACAATTTTTTTATGAAATACTTATTTTGGTTACATGGTATACTGAAAATAGCTATATCAGAAAGAGACAGTTACCTTACCTCAAAATTATGGAATATCGGTTGTTGTTAGGAGTAAATGTTCTTGAGGAAATGGAACATATGGAACACGTGGTAAAGAAAATAAGACAAAATTTGAAAAATATCTAGGATAGGTAGAGAGGCTACGTAGATCAAATTATAATGCATAAAGACAAATAAGTGGGAGAACATGTATATTGGAATATGAAACCAAATAATAGTACATTGAGATTAGGAACTTGTGCTAAGTTGTCACAAAGGTTCTCTCGACGATTAGAGATAGAAGCTAGACTTGGGTCGGTGGCCTACCAGCTTTCATGACCAATTCATATAAAAGTGCATAATGTTTGTCATTTCTCATTATTGAAAAATTATGTTGGGGATATTACTCATGTGATTGATTGAAATTTTCTACAAGTGGAACCACAAGGAAAGTTATATGTTGAACCACTACAAGTATTAAATCAAAAAGAAACTATTCTCTGTAATTGAGTCATCGCCTAGGTTAAAATACAATGGAATCACTTATCCTCGAAGATGGAGGATAAAATTTGTGACGCATTTAATCTTAAAATTAATATAAATATAGCAATTGCATAAACGAGATGAATTTTATAGGAAATTGTAGCAGAAATTTACATCATGTAGATCTTCTTAGTTATCTAGAAAATCAAGATGGGTTATTAAAAAACATGGAAGGAGTATATGCTCCACATTAAGCTACTTTGATGTACCTAATTTTGAAAAAACACCACTGTTTTTTTTTTTTTTTTTTTTTCAGGTAATCTTAGATATCATAAAATTATTATAGCATCAACAAAGGAGTTTTAGTGGCCAAGCATGAAACAGGAAGTTGTTGGGTATTTCAATCAATGATTAGAGTGCCAATAGGTGAAGGTAGAATGTCAAAGCCCAGCTACACTAATAATTCCCTTGCTATTTTTTTACTGCAAATAGGAAGTTATTTATTTATCTTTTATCGCTCATATTCAAAGATAAGAAAGGCAACATGATTCTGTTATGGTAGTAGTGGATAAAATTAGTAAGGAAACATATTTTATGCATGTCCACTTAAAATTTTGAACAACATAGATTGCATATATTTCATGAAATAAAATATTCAGTTACATGGAATACCAAAAATAATTTTTCAGACAAAAACACTAAGTTTGCTTCAAACTTATAGAAGACACTATTTTGAGGAATGTATATGCAACTCAATTTTACTACAACTTACCATCCTCAAATAGATGGTAAAAGAAAAATAATAAATAAAAATATTGAAAGGCATGTTGAGGATGTATACTATGGATCAACCTACTAAGGGGAAGATTATTTACACCTACTAAAATTTGCATAGAATAACAACTATGACGAATCTATCAAAATGAGTCATTTTGAATCTATTTAAGGGTGGAAGTTTCACATTCCTTTAAAATGGAGCAAATTGAAAGATAGGTTGGCATTAGGACATGATATTCTTCAGGAAATGGAACAAGTGTTAAACAAAATAATACATAATTTATAGACTTCCAAGCATAGGTAGAAAGGATACGCAGATGGAAAGATAATGCACAAAAAATGAAAAGTGGGAAAATATGTATACATCAAAGTTAAACCAAATAAGAGTACAATGATATTAGGAACTTCTGCTATGATGGAACCAAGGTTTTGTTGACCATTAGTGATAATAGATAGAGTTGGGCCCATGGCCTACTAGCTAGCACTGCCAAGACATATAAAATCTCATAATGATTTTCATGCCTCTCTATTGAAAACGTATTTTCATGATATTTTTCATGTAATTGATTGAAATGTGCTACATGTGGAACCGAAAGGAGAGTTTCATGTTGAGCCACTACAAGAACTAGATCAGAGAGAAACTATGCTCCATAATTGAGCCATCACCTAGGTTAAAGTGTAATGGAACCAATTCTCCTCAAAGGAGATCACCTTAGAGATGGAGGATAAAACACGTGAGGAAATTAATCTTAAAATTAAGATAAATGTTATAATTGTGTTGAAAAATTTTGTCCATCCCAATATGGTAGAAACATTGTCGTATAATAAACATTTTGACTAACTCAAATTATATAAAAATATAAAATAAATTAAACTGAAAAATCCTACTAAATAAAAGAGTAATGCAATGTAATGTAAACATTTTAACTCGGTCAAAAAAAAAAAAAAATTACCCTAAAAAAAAAAATCAACAATGACTGGTGGTATTTAGAATTCATGGTATTTATGTGGAATCTAACCTATTTGAAGGTGTTAAATAAACAAGCCTATATCCATCCTCATTGTATCTACCAAGCACCATGAGGGATTAAATCTCTTTGGATGGAAAATTATTTGATCCCTCTCAATGTGTGCTAGATCCAACTTTAATATTGTTCTAAGTTGGTTTATTTTTCCACTTTAAATATGATATTCCACTTTAATACTATATTTTTTGAGTGCCATGGGTGATTATTATGTTTATTATTAATTTTTATTTTATTTTGACCTAGCTCAAATCTTTACATTACCACAATCCTCTTTTAATTTAATTTTGTTTCTTTATTTTTTAATGTAAATTGACTTGGTGAAAATATTAATGTAAATTGACTAGAGAGAAGAGTTCCTCTTGACACAATTATTATTAATATAGTATATTATGAGTGATAGTTATATTTATTCATATTGGTTTTAAGATTGATACAAGTTGGTTTTGATTTTCGCCGTTAAATAGGCTATATTCCACTTTAATACTATAGGTTCTCAATAACATTGGGTGTTAATTTTTGTTAACAATGGTATGTTCTATTATTAGCACAATTAGTTCAATGTTCCTTAATTATCACAATAGAAATTTCAATTTATATTTCGAGTGTAAATCACATTAATCATTAATCACATTGACAATAAAAGTAGATATACTATGTAACGAAATGTAGAAGACAAGTAAAGACAAGAGGACACCTAATCCAGGTGGATATTGGTGGTCACCCGCCTATTCCACTTGGGGCCCCACCATTGTCTCTTTTAGTTTTTCAGTTTCGGCACAACTTACTATTTTTAGCAGTTTTTTGGGTCCTGAACTTCCGGAGTCGTTTTGAGGCCCTAAACGACATTTTACGGGAAAACCGGGAACAACATGGGTCCATATACCGATGTTTCTCCCTCAAAATTTGTATTCCTCAGATAGATATTTATAACGAGCTATGATTCACGTCAAATGGAGATCGTATTCCAAAGTTATGTCCCCAAGAAGTTGAAACACCAATTTACCCAAATGGGGCCCATAGTTTTTGCACTTCATCTCCTAGGGTTATGGTTTTGGATGTTTAGGGTTTTCCATTGTTTCTAAATAATAAACAGGCCCTCGATCCTCATTGTAACTTATTTTATAGGCCTATAGCCACCGCATCTCTTCTAAGAGATAGCTACCAGTGCCCTAGCTAGTTTATTCCCATTCTTTCTATAAGAAAATTTCAGTTCTTTGATATTAATGAAATGAAGTGATTTTTCCACTGCATATTTGTATTTATGGTTATATTTTTATTCTTTTGTGTTCCTGCATAAATATGAATCAGTGGTATCAAAGCGATATTCCTTATATCGATCCTTCTTTGCATGTCACCAACAAGGTCGGGGTATAAAGATTTAGGGCTCGATCTGGTGGAACCTTTGCAAGATCAGCCTCGCAAACCCCGACGGACGCCCATGGGGGATGAAAAGAAAGATGAGGGAGTAGGAGATCCTATCAAAATATTGCTCGAGGAGGCCCTTGAAAAAAAAATGCACGTGATGATGGGTAACTTTTCCCAGATCCTTCAACGGCTGCCCACCGACGGCGCATCTACATCCAGCACCCACTCTGGAGGTGCGACTCCTTTTAAGGTACAAGTAAATTTTGAAATTCCCTTATTTGAGGGTAAAATAGATGCAGATTTCGTAGATATATGGTTGAATCTATTAGAAGGATATTTCTTAGTTCATGACTTTTCCGACTGGGAGAAGATTATTTTTGCACTCCCTAAAGCTACCCCCCATGTCAAGGATTGATGGGAAACCTACTGTGAGAACAAGGATCAGTCAAAACACTCTCTGTTCTTGGCCATAACAACTTGGAATTCTTTCCAAGATGCCATCAAGGACTAATATTATCCTATGGGGATCTATGAGGACAAGTACATACAATGGACCATGCTGCAACAATAAAGGGATTAAGATGTGCATGAGCTGACAAATATGTTCCATACCCTGCACACAAAGTTGGGTATCAAAGATTCAGAGAAAAATCTAGTGCTAAAGTATCGCAGTTGTCTACACAGATACATTTAGGAGGAAATGGAGTTCCTCGACATCTCCTCGCTTGGTACGACATACTGGTATGCTACCAAGATCGAGCAAAAAATCAAACAGAAGAAGCAAGACTTTGGATCTGTGAATCAAAAACAAGGGAAAGGTGCTCTTAAACTGCAGAACAAAGGACAGAGCCAAGGCATGGCGGCTCAAGAAAACCTGTCGAAGCCACAAGCAAAGAACAACAATGTGAAGCCAAAAAAGGACACGGGAAAGTGGTGTGAGTTCCATCAAATCTCCATTGACAACACAAGTGAGTGTCAAGCCAAGTAGTTGCTAGTGGCCGAGATGAGGGCTTCTGAGTCAAATGCATGCTCCAGCTCTGAATCAGAACTTGACAAGGGGAATGAAAAAGGGAAACAAATTATTGATGTGGAGCCCAATGCCACTGCTGCCACTGCGAAGATCCAGAAGGAGGAACCAGAATATCTAGAGGAGGAGGAACGTACCTTCCACTCCCAGATGTGGGTAAAGGGCTCCCCGATACAATTCATAGTCAACAATGGGAGTAAAAATAACCTCATTTCAGCAGATGACGTGAAGCGGTTGGGCTTGCCGACCACAACTCACCCACATCCATAAACCATTGGGTGGCTTCACCAAGGACGAGATCTCCACGTCAGCCAGCAGTGCCGCCTTCCCTATAGCATCAAGCCCTTCACGGATGAGGTATTATGTGATGTTACTCCTATTGATGTTTCTGATGTATTATTAGGACAACCATACTTTTCGAAGTGTCATGTTGTGTATGAGTCTCGGCCTCATGCTATTATTGTTACTTTGGGAAATGAGTTGTACAGGATATCAGAGGTACCACCTCCTACCGCTATCTCTTTGGTTACTGCAAAAAAATGCAGTAACCTCATTTCCTAAACCAGGAAATTCATTTTCCTGATGATCCGCCTCCAAGGCAAGAAGATTACTATGGAAACAACCTCCAGACAAGGCTTCTCTACACGACAACAACAAATGGACAAGGTTGTGGAGGAGTACGAGGACATCTTCACCTCACCCACAGGGGTTCCTCTACAATGTCAGGTCAAGCACCCGATTGATCTAACCCCAGGTGCGCTAGTACGCAATGGACCGATCTATTAGTGCCCTGTTCTGGAGAATGATGAAATCAAGAGGCAGATTTAGGAGCTACTGCAGAAAGGTCACATCCGACCAAGTTCATCGCCCTGTGGGAGCCTGATCATTTTGGTACAGAAGAAGGATGGGACGTGGAGACTCTGTATTGACTATTGGGCACTGAACAAGATCACTATCCAGAATAGGTAACCGATCCCACAGATTGATGACCTTCTAGACCAACTCAAAGGGGTGAAATATTTTAGCAAGATCAACTTGATGTCTGGGTATCACCAGGTACCAATTGAACTCTCTGACATGTGGAAGACTGCCTTCAAATCCAAGGAAGGCCTTTCACCAACTCATTTGTAGTGGTGTACTTGGATGACATTCTGATCTTCAGCCAGACTTGGGAAGAGCACCTCCACCACATCCGACAAGTCCTCCAAACACTGTGGCAACACAAGTTGTGTGCCAATTTGGAGAAGTGCACTTTTGGCATCACCTAGGTTCAATATTTGGGATACATTATTGATGAAAGGGGGGTGCATGTGGGTCCAGCCAAGATCCAAGTCATTCGGGATTGGCCAGCCCCAACGACTATAACAAAGCTTTGCAACTTTTTGGGTTTTGCTAATTTCTACCGGAGGTTCATGTTGGGATTCTGTCATATCACTTGGCCCTTGAGTCAAGTCACCAAGGGAGGAGTGAGAGCAAAATTATTTTGGTTGGAATCTCAATAGAAGGCATTTACAGAATTGAAAAATTGCCTCTATTCTTCGCCAGTGCTCACATTACCAGACTTGCAACAACCATTTGAGATCGAGACAGATGCCTCTGACTATGCTATTGGGGTGGTTCTTACTCAACAGGGACATCCAGTGGCATATTATAGTGAGACATTGTCTGACACAGTTCGCAAGTACCCCACTTATGAAAAAGAAATGTATTCCATTGTGCAAGCTTGTCAACAATGGAAGCATTACATTTTGCGGAAGGAAACAATAATCCACACAGACCACCGGCCCCTATAGTTCATACAAAAAAAAGGGAAGTTGCAGAATTATCACCATCAAAAGTGGTCCACATATCTGAAACAATTTCATTTGAACATCAAGTACAAGAAGGGTAGCACCAATAATGTTGCAGACTATCTCAGCTGACCACCGATCATGGTGCTCACCACCGTTCTCATCTCTTGTGGGCACAAGACTTTTGATTGGCCACTTCTCTTCGAGAGCGACCCAGAATTCAGCCACATATACAAGGAAATCTTGGGGGGTATGCAAGTTCCAAATTTTCACCTCCAAGATGCACTTTTATGTCACCTGTGACACCTTTGTGTTCCTTCAAGCGAGCGCGCCAAGATGATATGGGAAGCACACTACAGTCGAGTCGTTGGGCATTTTGGGGTCGAGAAAATAGTAGCAGTACTATAGAAGTATTTCTATTGGCCGAACCTTCGAAAGGATGTCGGGAAGCACATTAGATCCTGCACTGCTTGTGCCATTACCAAATCGACCATCAAGAAGCAACGCCTATATACTCCCCTACCTACCCCTAGTCAACCTTGGGAATCCATCTCCATGGATTACATGTCGGGCCTACCTTCTACTAAGCATGGAAATGACTATGTTTTCGTGTTCGTCGACAGATTCTCGAAGATGGACATTATGGCGGCTTGCAAGAAGAATATCACAGCAGAAGCCACTGCTAAACTCTTATTTTAACGAGTGTGGGTGCACTTTGGTATCTCGCAGTATATCATATCATATCAAGATAGCAGGTTCCTTAGCACATTTTGGTCTAGCGTCTGGTCAATGCTGGACACCAAGACCACCAATTCCATAGCTTTCCATCCCCAAATAGATGGCCAAATAGAGGTCGTCAACAGAATGATTGCACACATTCTGCACATGTAAAATTCCAAGAATCCACACACATGGGATGAGAGCCTTCCATATGTACAACACAGTTATAACCAGGCTCTCGACAACTCAATCAGCCACAGCCCCTTTCAGGTGGGCTTGGGATTCCAGCCACTATGTCCCATTGACGTAGCCATGCCATTTGCGGCTATTTAGGCCGATTCGGCTCATGTTTAGTCGGAAGTCGATAAAGAAAATAGCTTCATCGAGCACATTCAACACATCTACCAATAGGTTCATGACATATTGGATAGAGCTAATGCTAAGTACAAGTAACTCCATGATCAACATTGGGTGCCACATAACTTACAGGTGGGCGACAAAGTGTGGTTACATTTGCAGAAGGAGCGCCTCACTGGACCCCACCGCAAGCTTCGCCCACTCTGATACAAGCCATACACCATCACTAAGGCTGTAGGGAAAAATTCCTTTGAGCTTAGTATCCCACCATTCCTTGGTCTGCACCGAATATTCAATGTGGACTGTCTTCGTCCTTACTTCCCACCTCTACTAGACACCTCTGACATTGCAGAACAACTCACACCAACAGAGTTAAACCCAGACTGCATGGAATAGGCCACCACAGATTGTATAATGAACATGAAAATCAAGAACACTCACCAAGAGAAGATCCAAATATATCGGGTTGTCAAAGTTGGCCAACTCCTGCACCAAGGAAAGTGGTTCACCAGGGACCAAGTTCATCAGAAGTTTCCTCATCTCATGGAGGAACTTAACGCAATGGGGACCATTGCCTCCTAAGGGGGGAGGAATGATCCAGGTGGATATTGGTGGTCACTGACCTATTCCACTTGGGGCCCCATGATTGAATCTTTTAGTTTTTCAGTTTCGGCACAACTTACTATTTGTAGCATTTTTTCGGGTCCTGAACTTCTGGAGCCGTTTTGAGGTCCTAAACGACATTTTTTTGGAGAATCGGGAGAAACATGGTCCATGCCCATGGACCATGTTGCTCACTCAAAATTTTTAGTCCTCGGATATATCTTTCTAACGAGGTATGATTCGCATCAAACGGAGATTGTATGCCAAAGTTACGTCCCCGAGAAGTTGAAACACCAATTTACCCAAACAGGGCCCATAGTTTTGGCACTTCATCTCCTAGGGTTAGGGTTTTGGATGTTTAGGGTTTTCCATTGTTTCTAAATAATAAATAGGCCCTAGAGCCTCATTATAACTTAGTTTAGAGGCCTGTAGCTGCCACATCTCTTCTCAGAGATAGCTACTAGTGCCCTAGCTAGTTTATTCCCATTGTCTGTAAGCAAATTTTAGTTCTTTGATATTAATGAAATGAAGTGATTTTTCTGCCGCATCTTTGTATTTATGGTTATATGTTTATTTTGTTTCATTCCTGCATAAATCTAGATCAACACCGTATGCAGATGCGAGGGAAAAACCCCAATGTGGGGAAAACGATTTGACCAAATATTCTTATTATTATATCAAAATTTCAGAATATATAGAGAGTACAAAAGTTAAATTGACTTACCAAATTCAAAGTCAAAACAACCCTCTCAATTTGTGCAATCAATTGCATTAAAACTTTAGCCCTATCTAGAAAGTCAAAATTGGTCAAATCAACATGAATTTATCCTCAAAATAGCTTGCTCTTCCCCAGTCAAACTCAACCTAATCAAGAGCTCAAATTCATCATAAAATAGGTCGGTCAAACTACAGTCAACCCTGAAGTTAGCTCTGGTCAAACTTCCCAAATTCCCCTAATTTCTCTGCCCAGAAATGTAGCCTAAAGAGACAGAAAATTTCCTCCAAAAATCATAGTCAAAGCTGGTCAACAAGACCTCCGTCAACATTGGTAAAACTTGGTCTGCTGCCTATAGTTTTCGGTCGTGCAACTTAGCCCCAAAAAAATCATCCTTCTCGCCACACATGTGAGAATGAGGACATGCCTAATAGCATGAGAGAAGGAGAAAGAATAATCTGTGAGTGATGATGATTCCTAACAAAATATGAGGTCAATTATATTTATATAATTTGTTGTGTGTGAAGAAGCATGCCCATTGGGCTTCTTGAGACTACATGACGGTAATGTGGACCTGAAAAAATTGCACATGTGTGGGCATAAATTAAAAATCACACTTCTCCTTCTCAAAATGAGATGATTTTTATATAATTTTTTATACTCTCGGAGCGAGGAATTTAAAGCAATCATCATCTCCATCAAATGAGTTTTCCCACGGTGGAATTTGGCCCTAGTTTCCAATTTTAACACTCCCTCTCAACTAGGCATAATTCCAACTCCAAATACATCTATATTCATTGATTATCATGCCATCATGTTGTCATGTACAATAATTTTTCATCTCATCTCTATTTTTCTTGACCATGATGTAATAATCAAGAAGAATTGATCGCTAGTGAGTCACAAGGCCTTCCCACTCTCCACTGTCAAATGTCAGTCCAGAGGTAGAACCTCAATTGGTTCGAGATCAAGTTGTTGAAAACCATGCATCCTATACATAGGGAGTATTCAAGTACATGATGCATCCATAAACATTGCTATGGCACCTATCCACTTTTCTTATCTCATTTTCCAAAAGGGAGGTACTTCCCATCATTCTTGAACAACATGGGTAGGATGTATGTGAAGGCATCATTAGGAGAAGGTGAAGCAATCATCCTAATCATATGCCATAGAAGAAGGTGAACCACTCATCATATGCATATCTCAATTGTAGGGGAATTTGAACCACTCAACCTAAACACATGTCAATCATAATGGGGTATCATAAAGGAAGGTGAACCACTCACCGTGTACAGAACAAAACAATAAGGGAAAGAGAACTGCTCACCCTATGGTTTTTCATAGCTCCAAGAAGTATCCCAAGTCTGCTGGAAATCCTAGAGCTAAGTGTCTAATTACAGTGGGACCCTCATACGAGGGTCTTTCAAAGACTCGATGTCTCTCTCAAAAGGCTAATAATTTGACCTTCCCAAAGGGCTTCATGATGATTCTTGTGACTTCTCATCAGTTCTGATGTGTTGGACCCTTAATTTCACCTCGTTGTACCATATCCCAGATAAAGTTGTACCTCTTATAAATGTTCTTGGAGCAGACATGGAAGCTAGGATTATCTAAAAGGTGAATCCCACTCTAGTTTTTACAGTAGACCAAAGCGGTATTTAGCATATGCTCAAATAGCTCACTAAAGAGCTACCTCAACTAAACATATTCACAACAGGTCATACCAGTTGCAATCCATTCAGCCTTGGCGGTGTGTAAAGTAACCAATTTTTTCTTCTTGCTCATCCAAGGTAATGAAGTCGGCCCTAATGAGAAGCAAAATGTACATGTGCTTTTACAATCCACCACATTTCCAACCCAGATAGCATCAGAATATCCATGAAGCCTCAAATTCCCTACATTATATCTTAGACCATAATTTATTGTGCCATGGAGCTATTTGAAGAGATTATTAGTAGAAATATGATATATACGATGAGGCTCGACCATGAATTGACTCAATGTATACACAATGAAGCATATATATGAATGAGAGTTTACCAAGAAAATCAAGGTACCCACAAGTTGTCTATATTTAGAATGATTTTCCAATGTGCACCCAACAACGCTTCCACTTAACTTCTTGAAGTTCAGGTCCATTGCAGTAGACACAAACTTGCAATCACCATCCCATATCTCTTGAGTAGCTTCACAATATATTTTCCTTCAGAAAGGAAAATATCACGTGGGTTTTTCCAAGCCTCCAGGCTTACGAAGTAGTGCATTAGACCTAATTCCCTCATCTCGAACTTATAATCCAACTCCCTCTTGTATTGATAAATGAGAAGGTCTAGACCTATCATAAAGAGATCATCTACTTAAAGGACCAAAATGAGAGACATGTCCTCTTCAACCTTGAAATATAGGTTAGTATTAAATTCTCTTCCTGTAAACCCCATATTCGTAAGATAACTATCAATCCTCTCATATGAAGCTCTAGGGGCTTTCCTTAAACCATAGAGGGCTTTCTTCAACCTGAATATGTGTGTGCTTCCATCTTGTACTTCGAACACCCGAGGTTGATCTATGTAGACATCCTCCTTAAGAAAGCCATACAAGAGAGTAGTTTTAACATACATTTGTTGTAGGCTAGATATTTTAGAGGAAATAATGACAATAACAGATCAGATAGTGGTGTATTGGGAAACTGGTGAAAATATCTCGTCATAGTCCACTCCTTCCTTTTGAGAGAAGCCTCAAATAACGAACCTGGCCTTGTATTTTTCAGCACTCCCATCAGCTCCATGTTTGATTTTTTTAATTAATTTACAAATGACCACAGACTTTCCCTTGGGTCTAGGAACCACATCCTAGACATCATTATCCATGATTGATTCATACACCTCATTCATCACATCCTTCCATACTTTGCGTTCACATATTCTTCCAACATACATGGCTTATACTTAACAAAAGTACTCATGGCAGCTCAGTACACTTGATACATGTTTTACTTATTAATCTCATGAAATTTCCCTCTTGGAGAAATATGTCTTTCAGCATCTTCAAGAGTGTCTTTGATCCAATAACATATTTTTCCTGAGGTAGAGGGATCACGAGGAGGCTGATCAATAGGATCCATTGAGCCTTACACATTGCACATATGTTCATTTGTCAAAGGTTCATCTTACTTTCCTGTAACATCATCATTGTCCTTACCTGGGATAGGGACATATTAGGCTTTCTCAATGGTAGAATCTTCATCAAAGTGAAATCATGACTTATTTCCACTTCTCTTTGACAAGGCACATATATTCTATATGCCTTCGAAATTTCACTATAGCCCATAAATGTTTCTTTCTTTCCATATGCTTCTAACTTGTGTCTTCCTCTCTAGGCACATGAAAATAGATGGGACATCAAAATATTCTAAAATGTGAAGCACCAGGTTTCGTAGTAGTGAAAAATTCTTCCTATGTCTTGAAATCCAATGCTTCAAATGAGCTCCTATTTTGAACATATATGATAGTGTTGGAAGCTTCTCCCCATAAGAATTTAATAGGCCTTAATCATGAATCATGGAAGTGGTGGCTTCTATGATCATTCAATTATTCCTTTCAAGAACTATGCTTTTCTCAGGAGCATATGGAGTAGTGGCCTACATCTTAATGATGCTCTCTCTACAATATTCATTGAATTCATTTGATTAATATTCGGTTCCATTATTAGTCCTCAATTGTTTTATATTCTTCCCTCTTAAATTGTCAACTAAGGCTTTGAAATAAAAAAACCATTGTACACTTCATCCTTCTTATTCAAGAAATAGATCCATGTTTTGCAAGAGAATTCAACCACAAAAATTTCATAGTATAAGTATCCTCCCAATGATTTTATGGGAAACATACAATATACATCCTAATTGACCAATTGAAGAATATCGATAGTTTGACATTCAATAGAAGGAAATGGTCACCTTTTATGTTTTCCATCTACACATCTCTAACAAACACCTTCATGATCTATGTTGAATTTGGGCATACCTATGACCATTTGTAAAGAAGGTGAGAAAATCTTCGATGGGATAATTTGGATGAAAGAAAAGTATCACAAGTAATAACTCCCAAAGGACTTCCTCCAATGTAATAGATACCTTCAACTCTAAATCCAAGTGTAAATGCATCTTTGGGATTCTTTCTCCAAATACGTACCTTTCCATAAATTAATGCTACCTTTAATCCGTTGTCTTCCATCACATAAATAGACATGAGGTTATTCTTCAAATTAGGTACATTCAATACTTCTTGTAGAAGAAGGGTTTGAACTTGATTTAAGTGAAGAGTGATGGTCCCTATCCCATTGACGGGGTAGGTGGCATTGTCTGCAATTATAATCTCCAAATTAGTATTATTTTCAATTAAATTTGAGAGGGACTCCTTGTACGTAGTGAAGTGACTTGAGGCACCATTATCAGTCATGCAACTATCCAAAGTTTCTGGAGGAGAGGAAGTAGTGAGGGCAGAAATAATATAGAATTATTTTTGTTTTTATACAACATTAGTTTCCTCATACCTAGATTTTCTCGTCCTTTTGGGAGGTCGACCATTACCATATCAAGTAGCGGGAGCATTCCTCTTTCCTTTATTATTTAACCTGTTGTTCCTTTGATTTCCATTTCCTTTGAAATTTTTATGATTTTTGTTGTTGTCGTCATCCTCAGTGGTATCCTTCTTGTGAGGAAAATCACTCGCATAGTGGCCAAAGATGGTGTAATTTGTAGGTTTTAACCCTATACAAAAAATATTTTCAAACAAATTCTTAAAATAAAAGTAAACAATAGAGAGAGCATAAAACATAAAATAGATATACATAGATATTTTCCCCTGGATCCAAAAACAAGGACTACGAGATTGATTTTTCATTATATTCCTTTCAATGTAACAACACATATATTTACGTGTCAAAACATTCATAAACCCCAATCCATTAACCATGGATTAGAACATAATCATAGTTCCCTACCAATCAATCTATCGTCATCGATCATCATTCCATCTTGTTTTCATGTACCATCTTTGTCATATCATCTCTTCTCTATTGAAACATGATGTAATAATGAAGAAGAATGCATCCAGAGTGAGTCACAAAGCCTTGCCACTCTCCACTAAAAAAATTCAATCTAGAGGTAGAACCTAAATTGATCACAGATAAATGTGTTGAACACCATGCATCTTAGACATAGGGAGTATGACAGTACATGACGCATCCATCGGTAGCACTACGGTCCCTATCAAATTTTCCCAAGTCATTTACTATATCAGATGTACTTCGCATGAGTATCACAATACACGGTTATGATGTATGATGGGGAATTAGAAAGAGAAGGTGAACCACTCATCCTACTCATATTTCATAGGAGAATGTGAAACGCTCATCCTATGCATATGTAAATCATAGGGGAAGGTGAGCAACTTACCCTATATACATGTGTTCACAATTGTAGGGGAAGGTGAATCAATCACCCTACACACATGCTAACCGTAATGGGGTATCATAGGGGAAGGTGAACCACTGACCTTGTATACATTGAACTGATATGGGAAGGTGATCCACTCACTCTATGGTCTCTCATAGCTCCAAGGAGTACCCCTAGGCGCGAGGAATTCCCAGAGCTTATTGTCCTCCTCAAGTTGTACCCTCATAGGATGGTATTTCCACAACTCCAACTCTCTCTTAAAAGTCTAATAATTTGATCTTCCTTAAGGTATTTGAGACTATTTATATTACCTACTCTTCAATATTGATGTGTTGGAGCCTTATTTCTCCCAAGTGTACCATATCCCGAAAAAAGTGGTACTTGATATCAATGTGCTTGGAGCGGTCGTGGAACATGAGATTCTCAAAAAGGTGAATACAACTTTGTTTATCGCAATAGATGACAGTATTATCCAACACATGCTAAAATAGCTTCCTCAACCAAAAATATTCACAACGCGCCATACTTGTATCAATTTATTCCGCCTTGGTGGTGCTTAAAGAAATTGACTTATGCTTCCTACTCATCCAATATTGTCACACCCTCTTCCCACATCTACACAAGTAACAAAAAAACTCGGGTAAAAATGTGATGAGAGGATACTAATATGAGATTTAACCTCCTATATGACCTTGAGGAAGTGGAACCGACAGAACATGACAAACACATCTTACACAACATCAAAAACATCACTATGAGGTAACCCAACCTTCCAGATCCATGACCGCTATGGGAGACTGACATTTTGATCCTTTTGAAAAATATACATAGTAATGCCAAGGCAAGGAAAAGGCTGGGAGCCTATATCCATAGGTAAAATACAACAAGCATTTGACCAAGCCCCTAATTGGTCAGTTTTGTGCTTCCAACTCCGATATTTGTGCAATCTTTTCAACCCGAGAGCCTAGGTCACTGCCCAAAATTTCATGAAATTTTCAAGAAATCATTTGGACCCCTACCAACTATGAAAGTATTTTCATCAAAATTTTTACAAGCATTGCATCTACATGTGTAAACATCAGATTTAAACACAAGGGTCTCATACTTACCTAAGAATCACTAAGAAGAATTTCTCCCTTACATCGTAAGTTGCAATCCAATCTATTCGACCATATACACATTTTGAATTCATTTACAAGTAAAAACATGGATAGGGACATACATCATCATTGAAAAAATATCTTCTTCTAACAAACATAATAACAACAGAAATACCATGGATAGAACAAAAATAGTATCCACATAATAACGAGTGAATTTGCATAGAAAATACCAAAGAAACTAGGTCTTCATTACTAAATGTGAAAACCATCTAGAGATGGCACTTCCATGTTCCACTCGAACATATATTGGTTGAGACAAATATCTCTTCAACCAATCAACTGCGTTCCATATTCTAAGCATGAACTTGGGACTCAAACCGAAAAACCCACAAGGGCATCCTGAGACTAAACCAATTCACCCATATCAATAGAAATTAGGCTTTACTAGTATTCATCCTGGATTACGAAGCCAAAAAAATAAACATTTCATAACTGGATTTACCATGATCTACATTGGATGTGTACAAAAACACAACCATGGATATCACTGCATTCTCTTCACCTAACACGTGAGGAATATATCTGTCTCCTAGTCTCTCAGGCTTTACCACAACCTACAGTCTAAATCAAGGGTCACTAGGACCTAAACCGAGACATAATATCCAAGGTTTACCATATATCCCAAACCTAGGATTCCTAGGACTAATGGAGAGAAAACCACCTCTATTCTTTACCATATATCTCGTCATTCAATAGTCGAAGATTCCTAGGCCCACCCAAGAAACATACTAACAGAATTTACCGTAACTGACAGTCTGGTTCAGGGATTACTAGGCCATGTGTTATATAAATTTTTATATCCACCCCACTCATCTTCTAATCCATCTAGTAATCCAACTAAACAAAAGCATGAGAACTCGACAACAACATGGTTGTGCTGAAATGGCAAGGCTACGTTGAAAACACTGTCACACCAGTAAAAACCCATGCCAAGACAGAAAAGAACCATGTGAAATACCAGGCATGCGATATATAGCAAGAAAAATACACATGAAAATTGATACCCTACAAGAATCATGTTGTAGCTACGTGATTCATGCTCCTCCTTTCTTCTTTCCTCCTTTTTCCTGCTTTCTTGAATTTCTTTGTACAATACCAAAATGCTCCAAAATATTTGTGTCCAATAGTGAGAAAGAGAGATAGTGAGAATAATGAGAGAGCTCCAAAACATGCAGTGAAAATGGTATGAAATAATCCTCAAAACCCTTTTTATAAATGATTCCTTTATTTTCATCATTTTCCATTATTTTCCTTCATTTTCTTCCTCACATGCAACATCTAACCTTTCATCACCCTTTTCTCCTATTTTCCATTATTTTCATAAATAATTGCACCAAATATTCTATTTTCCCTTTCCAAATCCTTTTCCTTTGCCAATTTCCTTAGCCATAATAAACCAAATTAAGACCCACTAGGATGTTTTTCCCAACATTCAATTTGGAATAAGTGTTTGATTAACTGCGGTTATTATTTTAACTTTTATTACATGGAAGTATCATCAGGGTTGTTACAAAACCCTCCCCCTTGGGTGACACCATCCTTGGTATTCAACCACACATTTACCTCATAAAAACCATTGAAAATCAACCATACTTCCAATGGATCATTATAGCATAGATTGATGTATTATCTACAATGATCACACTGCTGAAAAGAAAGCAAACAACATATCATAACAACATGAAAATTTTAATGACATGACACCATACTGCTTACTAGATATTAATAATAGTGCGCATGGAAATATTTACATCCATATACATATGTACATAAATCCAATCATCGCATCAAAATATATACCAAAACATCGCTAAAACATATGCTAAAAAAAAACCAACACCACACCAAAAGAACTTCGCCTCAACTAGAAAATAAGGAAGAATACGTGCCCTGCATCTGATCCACCATATCCCATGTAGCTTCATTGGGCCCAAAGTGCTTCCATTGGAATTTTGAAAAGCTCTATTTCTTGATTACAGAGCATGAAAACCTTTTCCTACAATATACATTAAGACTCTAGATGAAATTCTCGATGGGGTTCCACCTGAAATAGAGAGGAGTCAATCATATGACCAAAATATTCAAGATATCTCTTAAGCAAGGATATATGAAAATTTTCATGAAATTTCACTGTGGAAGGCATTGTAAGATGATAGACCACTGGTCCTATCCTCTTAATGATTCTGAGTGGTCCACAAAACCATGGTGCCATCTTGGCACATGATCCAATCCACAAGGGGATATTCTTGGGCTTTATGCACAAGTACACCTAATCCCCAAACCAAATCTTGTCGAACATCATGTTCCTATGTGCATAAATTTTATACCTATCATGCACTAATTTTCTTGATGCACAAGTACACCTGATCCACAACCTAAATCTCCTTGAATGAAATGTTACTGTCTGCATAAATTTTCTAACTTTCCTCTTGATCACCTGCATTTCATGTTCCATTTATGCCAACATCTATGGTCCAATAAATACCATCTTAACCAGATCACTCCAAATAGTGGGAGTGTTGCAACACCGCCTATACATACCTTCAAATGGAATCATCTCCAATGACTCATGATATTCATTTTTCTAGGAAAAATCTACCATTGGAATATATTCTTCCTCCTTGCGTTGGTGATACATCACATACATTCTCAACATATCCTATAGTATCTTATTAACCCTCTATTTTTTTCCATATGTTTGTAGATGATAATATGTGTTGAAGGAAAATTCAATGCCAAAACAAGAAAAAAACTCCTTTCAAAATTTGGAAGTGAAATTTTCATCCCTCTCTGACACAATATTCTTTGGAACACCATTAAATATGACTATGTATCTGATGAACACCTATGCTACATTGATAGTTGAGCATATAGTCTTCACTGCTATTAATGTGAAACCTATGTTAACCTATCCACAACAACCATGATGGAATCATGCTGTCTAGATGCCTTAGGAAAACCCGTGATAAAGTCCATGGAAATGACCTCCCATCTCCACTATGGTTGTTGTTGGAACAATGTCTCCTACGAGCTGCGAAACTGGTCCATTTTGAATATTTTTTATTAGATTTAATCTAGCGCAGGGGTTTTTGGGTGGTTCAAAGCCTCGAAAGCATTGTAATGGGTAAAAGGGTAAACCAGGGGTCCGAAAACCATGGTTTGTAGACCATAGGAAATTGTAGGCTACATAATTATAAATAGAGGAACATTTTGTATTGTAAGGTAGAGAAATGAAGAGCTATTGATGCGAATTGTGGTTTAAGTTATCTATTTGGATTTTTGGGGAAAGGACTCCTGTTGGCTATGTGCGCGGAGCTCCAAGTCCAGCTGTGTGTGGGCCCTGCTGCTGTGTGTGCAGGCTGGGAAGGGAATTGTAAGAAGAAATTAATGAATTCGTGAATAAGAAAGGTTTATAGAACATTGAATCTATGGGTAATCTTTGTGTGAATAATTGGTAATTACTGCATTGTGCGTTTTTTGTTTTTAAGCTTCGAAGATCTGTGTAAGTGTGTTTTCTATGTCTAGATTTCTTTTGTTCTGTTTATGCAATTCTCTGCTACTGTCATAAAAGAATATAATTATAGATCTAGCACACGTGGATGTGAATAGAGATCCACTTGGCCCAACGAAGAACAAGTTCATCTGGGTATCGCGGGGCCAAACGCAGCTCTGCTTGCCTTACCGATCCTTTCTCAAGGTGCAGAAACCTGGTTCCAGCACCCACCCATACTATTTCGGGTGAGGCTTTGACCTGCGCAAGTAGGTCATTGCCGAAAGGGCCAGTAGTATTGGGGTTTGTTGGTAAACCTTGAGCTCCGAACCTGGGTCAAGACCCCTCGAGCCAACAAATGGTTCCGTTGTCGGGACCTGAAGCATTGCGAGGAAGTGATCAGGTACTAACAAGCACAGAAGTGAATGAGCGCTACTCTAGATGAAATTACAACATAGAGCTGTAAATACTATCAAACTAACCAAGAAGAGGGTCACTCTGCCCGTAGCCCATGAAGAAGAGAGACTATGCAATGTTCGCTAGTTACCCCAACATCAAACTCATGGGAGAATAAGCCCTCAACCGAAAACTCTCTAGAAGGAGACATGGCAGTACACTTGAAATTAACTACCTTTAAAGGTGCGGCCGATGAGGAGATGGATTAGTTTTGGTTCATGGCTGACTCAGTCTGGACTGCGTAGGGGGTGGTAAGTGATACTGTGAAAAGGGCACAGTTGTCCCTAGCCTTTGAAGAAAGAGATATGGACTGGTATATGCGGTAAATATCTCAAAACAGGAGCACATCTCTTCAAGATATTAAGGACACCCTAAAACAACAGTTCCGAAAGCCAAAATCTTACTCTTAGTTGGTAGCAGAAGTAAAAGACTTCAAACAAGGTGTGTCCGAATCAGTATGGGAGGTTGATCAATAGTTGAAGAGAGAAATTTAGGAAGGAGGATTCGAGTATGATGATAGACAACATATGGAATGGTTCATCACTATGATGTTACCTCACCTGAATTTGCCAATGAGTCAAAAAACCTTTGAGTTGCAGGAAAAAGCTGTGGAAGTCACTATGAAGCTAGAAGCGGCACTGCGAGAGGATTCGTCGGTAGGGGTTCAAAAAATTCAAGAACAGCTGAGAGCTATGCATATAGAAATTCAGAACCTGTGAAAGGAGGAAAGGACGCTTGTGTAGATCTATGGTGCATACGATGTCAGGTATCTGGCCATACGAAGGATGAGTGCCCTCTACTGGTAGAATACATGTAGGTGGGAGGACCTAGTCCGCTATGTCCAGGAGCAAGTGGGGAACCCATCCTATCATGACCAGGCTCAAGCAGACCAGTGTTGTGGTGTGATTATTTTCATGTAGCAGGATTGCATTATACGAACCATTGCCCTCGGCTAGCTGCGTATGTCCCAGAACTGAAGCAAAAATTGTGTAGATTCTGCCAGTCGGTGGGACACAATGAGTAAAACTGTCATACTTATGACTTGATGATAGATCATGGGCACTTGTATAGGGTACAATCATACCCTGCATCGCCAAGAACCTCCACGCACTTCAAAGGATCACCACCCAGGGGTAAAGTAGGTCGGGGGGGAAGTGCAGGATGAGGATGTGGGTAGCTAATCTGTTATAGCTATAGAGAGATAGGACACTTCGCCAGAGAATGCCCAAATCCCACAAGGCGATCGTGTAAGTATTGTAGGTATTTGGACCATGTGGTGGAAGATTGGCCGATCCTAATAGCAAAAATGCAGGAAAAACAGCCCACCCCTACGCAGAATGTGTAGAGACTTAAGACCGAGCTAAGGAATGTAGACCCGAATGTGAAAGTCATGACACGCAGCAAGATGGTCACCCAAGGAGCCAAGGAAGAACTTGCCAGGGGCCCTATGACCTCTCTGAATGGATTGAACATCGAAGGGCAAGAAACACTGGTAGCTCCTACGTAGCCACCGTGCACCCCGAGTAAAGGAAGGAGTTGAGCCCTTTTTGAAGGCATGTCTGAAGCTGCTACGAAACTCACAGGCTGTAGAAAACCTTCAAGTAGTACTGCATAGCTGCACAGCCTCGTCCAATACCACTCTTGGGACTAAGGATGTACACAAACTATATAGCTATAAAAAATGCACTGGAAGAGAAATATAGTTGACTTCGCAGATTGGTGACTACGAGATGGATCAAGTTATCTTAGATATTGGATCGGATGCGAACGTATTACCAAAGTAGACATGGCAACGAATCGGAGAGCATAAATTAGAATGGTCCACCATCTAGCTGTGAATGGAAAATCAATAAAAAACCATTCCTCTAGGTAGGCTACCAAATGTCACAGTCGATATCGTAGGGATAAAGGTCCTAGCTGACTTTGAAGTAATAGAAATTGTGGAAGATGTGGATCCCTACCCCACACTCCTAGGGCTGGACTGGGCTATAGACATGGCTGGTATCATTAACTGAAAAAATAATAGCATGGTGTTTGAGAACAACGGTACGCACGTAATAGTACTACTAGATCCCGAAAAAGGTATGCAGTATACAGAGCCAACCTACAAGGAGGAGGAAATAGATCACATCTACAAATTGACTGCGTGAGACGATGATCGGGTTAACCCCATGACTGAAGGAGTACTTTGGTGGGAAAATGGCAATGAATGTTTTTCCGATTATGATGAGGAACTGGAAAATTGGCAAGGAAGGTTGCACGAGGTTTCGGTGCTACGATGTCTTCAGACCACCAGGAATTTCTGCCACATTTCTACCAAGGTAAGAAACCCGCCTTACCATGATGACACAAGTAATATTATGAAGTTTTTTGAAGCCAAAATTCCCAAGGAATGCAGGCTAGGGGAACTGTCACTTTCCTTGCACAGAGCACCTATGCGTTGGTGGGATACCCAAGGGCCTGTATTCTCCAAGTGCTAGGAGTGTCGGAGTGGGATGATCCTGCGATTAGAAACCCCAGCTAATAGATGGATCCCAAGGTCAGCGACCCACGCAGATACTTACTGACATGTGAAACTCAGTGGTGCGATAGGACCCCGCCCAAACAAGCTCACCTGGTTACCGATGATGTAGGCTTGCGTTCCACTACGGAGTTGCCCCAACCCATGCGCAATTGGGAGAATTTGCGAAAACTTTAGGTGACGGATAGCATGAGGACACTTGATGTAGCCCTACCATACAGGGACATCTCGACCAAGGGAAAAGCAGACATATCGAGAGGTTTGGTGGCCAAATTGCTGGACTGGCACCTGAACCGTGTTACGAAACACTTGGCATCAACCTTAATTCGGGGCATGCGAAGAGCACGCAGGCGTCATCCAAGGTCTGATGATCCATGGAAGAGTCCTTGGGTATGAATAAAAACCATCAGACCACCCCACTTTGATAGGAAAATAACCTTACCGTTACACAAAACGGACGGCAGGCCATCAATGCGGCCATTTATGGTAAGTTTGTTCCAGACGATCAATGGTAAGTTTCACGTACGGGTTACTCCGCCATTAGATAGCTCCAGACAATGTCTAGTTCATAGTATAACTTCACAAGAGGCTACATATTGTCTCTCCACAATTCCCTTGTTATCCGCCTACTGGCTTATTGGGATCGCTGATGTTTTCTGGGACGCCTGTCCTTTTATTTCTATGGCGGTCCCTAACCCGCCGAATGCTTCAGTCCCTATCCATTTAGCACCCACATACATCATCTAGATAGGGTCTAGGGATGCTGAGACTAATCAAATGATTGGTCGCTGGCCACCTACATAGGGAATTGACTGTGAACCCTGCATAAAGAGGCACCATAGCTGTGCGACAGGAGTTCCTAACCTTCGTGACCCGGGGATGATCGCAGGACACAGCCAAATGGCCTTGGATAACACAGTAGAGGAGGGTATGCTATTATCACGATCCCCCACCAATAGTGTCGCAATCAGGTCACACCTAGTCCTATGCAAGGAAGGAATGATGAAATATAGGGATATGTTGCGACTTCTCCACAGTTCCAGATTACCACCCAGCAAAAGTCATATTTGTTTGCTCCCTCGCACTGTCATAGTTAATGACAATGCTCCAATGGCCACGTACCTACAATTAGATTTAGCACAACTATCCAGGGAGGCACTACAAGGATTATAAACTGTGATGTTGCAAGAGGTCTATCACCGTGACCAGACTGCACGACAACAGTATGAACTACCTCCGGCAGTGCGGGCACAACGGGTTGCATTGGTCACGGAAACAACAAATATTATTTAGGAGTAGCTTACTCAGGGTAAGCAGTTGGTAAAAATAGATACGTAGCTCTGGACAGTGGTCCGGTGCCATCGTATGCTTTAGCATATCTAGGAAGACTTATGGTAGGTGGAAGCTGCTTTCGATCAAGTCGGAGCTTCCTTGCCCTCCAACGTCTCTGCACAGCATGTAGCCCCCATGGACACGATTGAGAATCTTTGCCGCGCTAAGCATGTCATCCGGAAACATTTGAAACCATGGGGTGACACTACCCTCCAAATCTCCCAGGATGCTCATATCGCCATTGCCCTCCTCCACCAGATGCTAGAACAGGTTACCGTGACTCTAGACGACCCTGCCTCCCTAATTCTTGTCAACATTGCACAGCGAGCTGCTGCCCAGAGTTAGGAAATGCTCCCTCCGCTCTTCCGCGCTCTTGATACCTTGCATGTGCAGATCGAGGCCACACCACCGTAGTGACTCGGGATAAGTCAAAAGATTGTATTGGGGGACTATTGGAATAGGGTCTCCTACGAGCTACAAAACTGGTCCATTTTGAATATTTTTTATTAGATTTAATCTAGTGCAGGGGTTTTTGGATGTGTCAAAGCCCCAAAAGCATTGTAATGGGTAAAAGGGTAAACCAGGGGTTCGAAAACCACGGTTTACGGACCTTAGGAAAGTCTAGGCTAGATTATTATAAATAGAGGAACATTTTGTATTGTAAGGTAGAGAAATGGAGGGCTATTGATGCGAATTGTGGTTTAAGTTATCTGTTTGGGTTTTTGGGGAAAGGACTCCTACTGGCTGTGTGTGCGGAGCTCCAAGTCTAGCTGTGTGCACACCCTACCGCTATGTGCACAAGCTAGGAAGGGAATTGTAAGAAGGAATTGATGAATTGATGAACAAGAAAGGTTGATAGAGAACTGAATCTGTGAGTAATATTTGTGAGAATCATTGGTAATTACTGCATTGTGTGTTTTCTGTATTTAAGCTACGAAGATTTGTGTAAGTGTGTTTTCTGTATCTAGATCCGTTCTTTTCTATTTATGCAATGTT
The DNA here is from genome assembly GCA_034641835.2 of Pinus albicaulis. Taxonomy (NCBI): domain Eukaryota; kingdom Viridiplantae; phylum Streptophyta; class Pinopsida; order Pinales; family Pinaceae; genus Pinus; species Pinus albicaulis. The sequence goes on from CM076572.1 coordinate 838,040,587, forward strand.
GTGCTACTGTCATAAAATCATATAATTATAGATCTAGTGCACGTGGATGCGAATAGAGACCCACTTGGACCTGTGAAGAACAAGGTGATCTGGGTATCATGGGGCCAAACACGGCTCTTCTTTCCCTACCGATCCTTTCTCAGGGTGTGGAAACCTGGTTCTAGCACCCAGCCATACTACTTTGGGTGAGACTTTGACTTGTGCAAGTAGGTCATTGTCGAAAGGGCTAGTAGTATAGGGGTTTGTTTGCAAACCTTGAGCTCCAAACTTGGGTCAGGACCCCTCGAGAAAACAGTCGAAATTGGATGTAAGACTTCACATGGATGCTTACACTCTGTCTTAACCATCTCAAAATAAAAATATCCGGCTATAATTTATGGCACGTCCCTTTTTAGATACGTCCAAAAGTAGAACCCTTTTACTGCAGTTAATGTTTTCTAGTAGCCTGGGTGACCCGAATATTGTTACACATGAAAATCCCTCTAGATCACCTTCTCAAGATCAGTATTGCCTGGTACATATATATAGTCTCTAAATCTAATCAATCCATTTTCCATGAGGCAATAGTCCAAATTGTGTACATGTCTACCTGTACCTGTACCACATGTATCTATACTTATGCCAACGCATGTACCTGTACCTATACCAACACCTATACTTGTACTTGTACCAACACCTATACCATTACCTGTACCAACACCTGTACATGCAACTATACCAACACCTGTACCTATACCTATACCAACACGTATACTTGTACCAACATTTGTACCTATGCACAATCTCCATGGACCTGTGATTATGTTGATCTCCCTGCAAGATTCTATCTTGTAAGTTTTTCCCATAGGAGCTCATCATTGCTAAGTGATTCACCTATGCTCACCTGCTAATAGAATTTTCAACCCTATTCTCCTTTCCCGTCATGTACATGATCTCTAAGTCAAACTCCTTGATCATCCCCAACCATCTATCCTATGTGTCATTCAAATTAAGTTTCTCAAATAAGTACCTTAGCCCAATGTTGTCGCTCACCAATACAAACATAATACTAAGAAGATAGTGCCTCCAAATATTCAGTTCATGAATGATCACTTCTAGCTCAAGATCATGTGGAGGGTTGTTTTTCTCCTGATTTTTTGGTTTTCAGGACTCATAATATACCACCTTTCCATCTTGCATAATGACCCCACCAAGTCCTCTTTCGCAAGTATATGTACACACTAAAAAAATATTTTCCAAATATGCAATCCTTAACAGTAGAGAATGTGTCAACAACTACTTAAGCTCCTCAAAACTAGCCTCACACTCCTATTTCCAATCAAAATTCTTACCTTTCCTTTGTAATGATGTGATAGGATAAGAAATTTGTGAGAATTTCCTCATGAACCTCCTATAGTAACCTGCCAAACCCAAGAATGATATCACCTCATCTACATTATTATGAGCACCCACTCCATGATGACCCTTGTATTCTCTAGATCTACAGTAATTCCATCCTTGGAGGCAACATGTCCCAAGTAGTGTACCTCAATTTGGAATAAACTACATTTGCTAAGCTTAGCATAGAATTGGTGCTCTCTCAACAACCTCAACACCGCTTCGAAATTATCGACATGCTCTTCCTCATTTTTAGAATATACCAATATGTCATCAATAAACACAATCAAAAAATTCTCCACATAAGGATGCAACAAATTGTTCATCAAACACATAAATTTAGTGAGGGAATTATTCAAACCCAATGGAACTAGAAAAGACTCATAATGCACGTACCTTGTCTTGAATGACATCTTGCATATGTTGTACTCTTTGATGGGTACCTAATGATAGGCACATCTCAAATTTATCGTAGAGAACATTGCAGCTCCATTCAGCTGATCGAACAAATCATCAATCCTTTGTAGTGAGCACCTATTCTTGATGTTCGCTTTCTTCAACTACTTTTAGTCAATGCAAAATTTGAGAGTGCTATATTTATTCCTCATGAACAACACTAGTGCAGCCCATGGTGATGCACTTAGCCTAATGTATCCCTTTTCAAGAATGTCTTTCAGCTACAAATTTAATTCTACCAAATCATGTGTGGTCATCCTTTTAGAAAATTTTGATGTCGGAGCTCCCCTTAGCATCAACTCAATAGAAACTTCTACCTCCCTGTGAGGTGGAAACTCAAAAATATTTGTTGGAAACACGTCCTTAAACTGCTACAAAAATCGATATCTCATCAAACCATCTACATCCTCAACATCCTTACCTTTTTCAATAGATATATGAATTTAAAATAGTACACAACCTTTTCTATGATTGCATTGGGCCTAGATGGATGTCACCATCCTAACTGATATGGCTTTCTTCTTTACCTGTAAAAATTTTGGTTCCCCATGGTCATCCAAGAATTCAATAGATTTTTCATAGAAATTCACTTTGGTCCTATGAATATAGAACCAATCCATACACAATAACATAGCGTATGATCCTAGTAGCAGGACATTCAAGTGTGTTATTGTAGGAATAACATTTAACTCAAATGCACAAGATCTTACCCAATGGTGAATTATTTTCTTCATACCCATGTTAAACTACACTAACCAATAATTTGTGTGAATTTCCTTACTCAAACCACACTTATCCGCAAAGTCAGGAGTAGCATATCTATAATTAGATCTAGGGTCAATCAATATATAAATAACTTGATCACAAATATTACCCTTCATCTACATGATAGAAGCCCGTTGATCTACCTTATTTTTTTTCACTGCTGCATAAATGCAAGGAATGCTCTTCACAACATCCCAAATATTTTTTTCCTCCTATTCACTATATATATTAGGCCTAACACCCTGATTCTATGGAAAATATCTCTTGATATTCTCTTCACCGCATGTGTAACATTCCAACCATCCCATACCATTACCTCCATCTTTTTGTTGTGATCTATGCTGCTGTTGTGGCCTATGTCCCTGTACAGTTGCATTAAAATTATTTTTCAGTGCCATATTTTCTTTATAATCTACATTTTGAGGCCTTCATCTCTTAGCCTATCATTTACATTTACCTTTTTCTTTCCCTCTCCATCCTTGCTGAGACTCATTCTTGTGGTTTAACTATTCATAGAAATTCTTCATCTTCTCGTTGACTTCTTCAAGTGACTGAGGCTCATCATACTCAATATAGTCTTTGAATGCTAATGGAAAACCACTAACAAATCGCTAAAATTTAGCCTTGTCATCCTAAAGATATGGTACATACCTCAATAGCTCCAAGAATTTTGTCATGTACTCCTCATTTGTCATTGATCCCATCTTTAGGTCATAGAATTATTTAGCTTGGTTGTCATAGTACCTCTCGAACAAGTACTTCTTCCTGAAGATGATTTTTCACTCATGGCCACTCAAATCCTTTATTCTGATGTCTCTGACCTGCTTCACACCTTCCCACCATATCTTGGCTTTAAATTTCAAACTGAATATAACCATCATGGCTTTCATGTTTTGTATAATCATGCAATTTTAAGGGTTATTTCATCCCAAGTATCCAACACTCTGCATATTCTAGTTTATTCAAGTCTCCATCAAAAGTAGGTGATTTTTATTTTTTGAATTCATCTGGAAAGTATCACTTGTCACTCCTTATGTAAGGATTATACCAATGATGATAATGATGTATATCTTAGCTAGAAGTAGAATGGTACTTGTATTCATCACTCCTATCAGGAGTGGCCAACAAGTTTCCATATCTCAAAGTATAAACTCTATCTAACCTATGTCTTCAAGGAGACCTACTTCCATATTCCCCATTTGTTTTTTCCTCTTGCCCATAGTTGATCCTATGTGGTCCTTGTTTATGCATATATGACAAGCTCTGAAGAAGTATTTCATTCACCTCTACTTGACTCTCTTGCACATGTATAATCTTGTCATTGTCTGCCTTACAACTCCTTATTTCTTCCTTTAGGCTTATCAATGTGCCTACCAAATCAGAAGACTACCAACCATGCTTTTCATATCACTCATAGGGAGAGTCCTTGTAGTCTACCGTCTTTCTATCCATATTGATCTTTCTTCCTTCCGAGAATAATATGTTAGCTAAACTAAATAATAATAAACCAATGGACCTTAGTGTAATTTGGGGAGGATACATCCCGCAAAATTAATAAATCAACATAGTAAATGTATATAAATAATCATCAAAACATATAAACATGTAACACATGGCATATTAGCACATAAAAATCATTCTAGTTGGAGTCCATTCTCCAATGCATAACCATACCAGATACACATCAAGTCAAACCTGGGCACACACAATCACAAACACATACAATATACAAGCATAACTGACATGCAACCATGTATGAATGACCAATGTATGTTCAACATATGAAATCACAGCAGAAAGCATTCATAGATAACACACAAGAATGGCCAATATGTGATCTAGCATAAACAATAAATTCATATTCAACATGTAACAATATCTAAGAAAGTGTGCATAGAAAATACATAAGCATAGACAACAAAAAATTAGTCATACACTCATGACAACACATTGAAAACAAAATCATTAATCTTCTCATGTCGACACCACTGCCACCATGGAAAAGACAACACAGAAGAAAGAAACACATACACCATAGGTATCCAGTCGAAGTGTTGAACCATGCTCTGATACCACTCTGTGGTATTAGATATATCATGAAGAGAACATAAAACAAAAACCACCCAAGGAGAGTGCAATGATGCTTTGATATCACTTTTTAACAACCTCTTCCCACATCTACCCAAGTAACCACAAAACTGGGGTAAACATTTGAAGAAAGGCTACTGATATGAGATTCAACCTCCTACATGACATTGATGAAGTTGAACCAATAGAAACATGACAAACACACCTTACAAGACTAAAGCAACATCCCATGGAGGTAGCCCAGCCTTCTAGACCTCTGACCACTGAGGGAGACTGATTTTTTGAGCCTTTTGGACCATATCAATAGGCATGGCAAGGAAAGGTAGTGGTTTGGAGGCTATAGCCACAAGGGAAACACAACAAGAATGTGGCCAAAGCGCCAATTGGCAGGTTTTGTGCTGACAACTTGGGGATTTGTGCCACATTTTTAGCCTAGTTATCACTTCGTAGATTTTGAGGTTGCAGAGAAAATCAATTAGGTGACCTTAGAACAACTTTAGAAACTAGGAATCTAGCCCTTCCATTTTTTAGAGATGGATCTCTCTATATATTTAGCTTTATTTTACTGAAGGTATTAGGCTAGATATTAAGTTCAAGTTTGGGTTTATTGTGTTGTTGGTTTGAAAATGTGAAGATAGGCCATTGGGAAACTATAGTCAAAAGTTTTTTGGATTGATAAAATACAAAGTTAACATGCTAAGATTATAGGACATGGTAGGAAAATTCATTAGATCCTTAAATATATGAGGTGTGGAGTAGATGAAAATATTTAGAATTCAAATTAAAAATAGAACAATTAACAATTCTTATTTTAATCTTTAGTGGAAAATATAAATACTATTCCTAAGCCATAAACAAAGTGCACATTTAAACAAGTTTTATTTTTTATCTTCTTAATATAATTGAGTTTTATAAAAAACATATGATAATAGATAGAAAACAAATTGACAAGGAGAGATGCACTTCACCAATAAAAATGATAGAATAATCCTGAAATGGTTCCATAGTATGACTGAAAATATGATCAATGGTGGCTCTGTGAGCTGTTTTAAAATACTCGTCCTTTTCGTCAAACAAGTCTCAAAACTAATAATTGGAATTATGAAGTAATTATAGAGAAATATTACAAAATATATTGATTCCTTGGATTATAATGGAATCCTAAAATATCTAAAACTGATTACAAAAATAGCACAAAAATTTAGGAATTTTTGAACTGCTGGTAGTTGGCCCTATTGTTGAGGATGATTGTTGATTATAAAAACTACATATTTGTTGGGTCATTTTCCTTGTTGTATAGAGATAAAAAAATTTACTCGAGTAATTCACAAAATTTTACCCATCTCTCTTCTGTTGGGATAGAAAATTTAATTAATTTTCTATAGGTCTCATCCATCTTTGTGTACTTCTGAAAGGTTGGCTTGATAATGAAAAAATGTATAATTTCATGACTGATAAATAAGTCAGAATAAATGACCTCCATGAATGATTCTCCTATGAGCTACCCTTTTATACCTGTAAATATTGATTTTCCTTGAGAAATAGTTCATAGTTTTTCCTGGTACTCTTTCAAGCTTATCAGATTTTCTTCCTCATCAACCTCTCTTGGTAGTCCATTCCTAATGAACATCTACATATTCCTATGAAGCCTTTAGATGCTAGTTTCCAGATTTTGACATTTTTTTCCAATTGTAGCATTAAGTTCCTTTTAGTGTGAATTGTCTTCACCTCAAAAATTTTCTTTGTTCTGTCCTGAATTCCAAGTTGATTGATTTTTTCTCTCATTTTGGAATTTAAGATTTTGATGATGGATGCTCTTTCTCTAGGACCGTGTCCTAAATTTTCTTTGATTGTCTTTAATACTTATTTTGATCTCTGTATAAAATCCTGCTCCTGGAAAATAATCCGAATTGAAGGCCATATTTCTGCAATGGCTTCATTGATCTTTGTCCATATGTTTTCCTTTACTTGTGCCAGAGTTTGAGCCATTGTTTATTCACTTTGTAGTTGTTCAACTTTAAGAGTGAGCAGATGGGTTTTCTGCAACTCTACAAAATAATAAGTATCAATTTTTAATTTATTCTCTAACAATGTTTTGATCAAAGATTTTAATTTAGCAATTTATTTCCCCTGAATGGTAAAATTGTCCATGGATTTAACTGGATCACTTATAAGATCTGATGTCCGTGTTGGTGCTAAAGTTGATGTAAATGTTCCTGGGGTGGTGCCCATTGATATTGGGATAGATGTGAGTTGAACTATGGTTAAGTATGATGCCTCTTGTTTCTCTTTGACCATTTTCACAAGCTATACCTCCATGTGTCAGATTGGGCTCTTATGTTCAATGATTATTTTTAACATGTCCTCTTTCTCATTCTCCATCTGTCCGACTTCCTTAGCTTGTGGATCCTTTGTGGAGGTAAATTTGAACTCCTTTATTAATGTTGGTATATCAACAATTTTTCTTTTCACTATCTCTTTTGTTGCATTCATATCACTGGGATTGTATCCTAGTTTGATCACTAAGTATTCAAGTGACTTGATATTGGTATCCTTGGCTAAGGATGAAATCATTTCCAACATGATTTTTTTTTTTTTTTTTAACTAATAGCTACAATCTCGAAGATGACATGGCGACATTGGTTAGGGTAGAAAAAATAATCTCACTCGATTGTTTATGCATTGCTCTATCTTTGGCTAGGAGTGTGTGTGTAGGGTGTGGTATTTATCTCTACCATCAACTTTGAAGTTAGATCAAAAGGGGAATAAGACCAAGTAAATCTCAACTTGAGTTTTATTTTCCTCAAAATAAAATCAACTTCTTTACCAACCATTCTGGTATTGCAGACAAAAGGTCCAACCTGTGCTTTAATTTTAAATTGTGCCTTCTTATTAGCTGCTACAAAATGCATGTCATGCATATGTACCATTTGTTTAATGTAATCTAATGAGAAAAGTTTCATAGGCACAAACTTTGGTAGCTTATAGTGTGGAAAATAATTCCTGTAGATCTTGATCTATGTGTAGTTTTAATATAAATACCAGTCACCTGTCTTCACCTAGTCACTAAGATGCAAAAGCTTTGGAATATATTCCCCTCTCCTAGGGTCCAACTGACCATTTATCTAGAAAACCTCTTTGTACAATAATTGATTAACATAAACTGTGAAAATAAATTCTTTAGTGTTATTCGCCACTAAGGAGGTCTAATGTATTACTGATTGATAATTACCCTTCTCATCCATCGTCTCCAAAGTAAAGGGAAACATGTTTTCTTGAAACAATATACTAAAACTATAGAGTATTTGAAAGCTCCCTCTATAGGAAACTTAATACATTTATCATGCATGGAATCTACAATATCTTCATTTTAATTAAAAATAACACGTTTCTCATCAGCGGTAAAAATTAATAGGAAACCAACAATGGCCTCATCAACCCACTGATGAGAGTCGTAAAAAACATTGTACGGTATAATGGTGATGATTTGTTTGATTGCCTCACGGAACATGGGATATGAGTACAGACGGTTTGATTTGGGCAACTGGGAATATTTAAGGAGAAAGATTTCGAAGATCTTAGCACTTTTTGGGAAGGTTAATTTTCTTGGTCATCTAACCATTTGCATTTAGATGGACCGAATTACACCATGTAAGACTAATTTTACCATAGTAAAATTTCTTTCACTATCATAAATAATTTAATAAACCATAGTTTATTAAGTTATTTCTAGTTCAAATAGGAAACCCCATGAGGAATAATGAAATAAACCTTTATTTATTTAAGCTTCCTCTAGGAATAATTAATTAAACCACTTTTCAAATAATATTCCTTGTCATATTTAACCCAGTTAATGAGAAATACTTAGATAAATAATTATTTATCTTATTATTCTCTGATAATAATTAACTAATCATTATTTAATTAATATTCCTTGTTAAATTTTACTAAATCATTTAGTAATAATAAAATAATTCATTATTTGTTTAATTATTCCTTAACCCCATTCTTCAAATAATAAATAAATCATTTCTTTGTTTATTTTTACTAAATAAAGGGATTTAACCAATTTAAACTCCTTTTACTCCAACAAAATAAAATAAAATATTCCAAGGAGTTACTTATACGTCTTGGTTAATAATATTTTCTTATGTACAATTATTAAGGATAACTCAATATTTTGTTATAAATAGGACGGTTTTCCATTCATTATTTACCTTTCATCCTTTTATCATTGTCGGAATTTGATCCTTTGTCATTGTCATACTTTGATCGCTTTTATTATTATTTTTCTTCTTGAGCTCCCATAGAGTTCAACATGTCTTGGATTTTTTACACCATTGAGAGAGAGAAATTTTTGGATTTGAAGCGTTGAGGACATCCAAGAACCAATAAGATTGAGGGGGACTGGTAATATCATTCTTTGTTCCCTTACAAGGTGTTAATCAATATAAAATTATTTATATATCTTGTCTTGTCCATTGGATATTTGGAGGAACTCTTATCTCATTTTACTGTTTAGGAACTTTTACTGCTTAGATCTAGGTTTTTGTTTCATTTGTTTCGAATTTCTATTGCAGATCTCAAGAATTTAAGCAACCACATTTCTTTTAGGGTTGTTTGTCATGTGAAGCTAAAGCGATCTCTTTTCGTACACTTGTGTTAAGAATTCATGCAAAATATTGGCGACTCCATATAGTTTTATTCAAATTCCTTTCTGACTAGCTGCTTCAGCTCCTAGGGTTTTTCTTTAGTGATGTTTTAGCCTCTTAATGTTATTTTTACCTTTTATGCCCTAAAACAGTAACAATTCTAATTTCCAATTGTTTCTTAGTGTTTTCCGCAAGTAACAGGTACCAACCAGACCAGAGATGGAAAAATTTTCCGCAACCTACCGTGCGATGATCTCAAAACTGCATCTCAGATTATTCAGCCCAGAACATGTGAGTTGAAGCTCATGTCAAATCTGTGGGGCTAGAAACTACGATTTCAGCATCCAACAGGTCAGTACCTGCAAGCTGCAACTTTTTGTGGGATTTTTTCTTTAAATCTCAAGGTCTGTCGCAAGCATTGTTTAGGGTTGTATCACCTTTTTCTCATCCCGTATTAGGCATAGATATGCTCAATTTGTCTCCTTGAAGTACGACCAAGGCCTTTATGGCTTTAGTACACTTCCACCTTTTTAGGAGGGGTTTAGCTGAGTAGGTAGTTTGAAATTTTGTAGCACTTTTAGCCATTTTTTAGGGTCTAATCTATCCTTCCTTAAAATACTTTTAGACAGGTTATTACTCCATCCAAAACTCTACCTTGAGTCTTGTTTGGTATTTTCCTTAGGGTGCCCTTTGTTTCCCTTAGGATTTTAACCTGTTGCCTCTCATTTTGCAGAAACTTTCCCTCTGGTTTCTTCCTGTTTTCTGCACCTCTTTCTAGGAGATCTGATTCATTATATTCCTCTCCCTTAGACCTTAGATCTTTTGGCCATTTTGTGTGTTTTAATTCCATTTGATCCACCTACTAGAATAGTTGCTTGAGAAGCCTTATTTTGGGTTGAATTTATGCATTTATAGTTGTTTATTTTACTGTCGTTTTGGTTTTATTTACAATTATAAATAATTTTTTATTTTTCTTTATACAATCATCTCCTCTTAGTTAAAATTAACAAACACATTTCACACACGCACACCTAAAGCAAAGAGAATTTGTTTTACATCGCCAAGCCAAGACATAAACATTGTAATTAATTTATCTACCCCTCTGAGCCTTTTTTTATTACTCTTCATTATCGAGTTTCTTGTGTATTGTGATCATTGCACCTGCAAGGCATTTATCCCGAATAATCCTAGGCATTCATCCTTAGTTTCAGTTAGGAAGACTTACTCCACTGCGTAGGGTCTGAGTTCGCCCTCTGCAGAGTCCCCATACAGACTTTGATCCTCATTCATCGAGTTCTTTCTCTAATTCTGAACACGGTTCCCCTCCACCTCATTCTGTCACCATGCCAGACACTAATACAAGTGTTGGTCCACAAGATGGTGGTATACCCGACACTAATGCTGGAGCTGCCTCTAGCAGAGCCACTACGGAAACTGTTCTGGCTACTCCTTTTCTACCTTTTATGGTAGGTTTAAGCCTTCCTGATTTTAGTCAGTTGATTAACAACCCTATACTACACAATCTAAGTTGGCCTATTATGCCAACTAAGCTTCAATCATACATTCATAAGTTTGAAGGAAACATTAGAGAGGAACCTTCCAATCACGTTTGCTCCTTTCAGATGTGGTGTTCGTCCATATTTGTCACTGATGACTCCATCCGTCTTCTGTTATTCCAATGTACGCTCACTGGAGATGCTACAAAGTGGTATGTCGACTAGTGTACTCACTCTAATTCCACTTTTGTGACCCTTACTAAAGCATTTTTTTCCTACTTCCAGCTACCTCTCCAATATGATATTAGTACTGAATCGCTGACTGAATTTTGTCAAACGTTTTCCACTGACCTTTCTAACCATGTCCAACAATGACGTAAAAGGAAGAGCTTGTGTTGAGCTCCTACATTAGATGATCATGTATATATGGATTGGTTTATCATATCACTTTTTCCTTCTATTGGTAAATATGTTGCATCTCCCTTTCCTAAAACAGAGGAAGAAGCCTTCCAAGTTGCACTGAAATATGACTTGATCTACACCCAGTATAGTTATGTTTATACCATTTTACCTAATCTTCCTAGACCTCATGGTGGAAACACACCGTGGGCAACTCACACCAGCGACAATATCTTCGAATCTATTTCAAATTTGTATACTCGTCCTCCCATTGGTTATGGTCTTCCTCAGGGTGGGGCTAACTCCTCTAACACTTATCCCCCTCCTACCAACATGTATCTAGGAAAAATTATGCCGTAAGAATATTCCCCATTGCATCGACAGATGCTAGGGCCACCTGTTCCTCGGCCTCTTTAACCCAATGTTGCACAACCTCATTTCTATCCTTATCCGCATCTTGGTGCCCCAACACCTTAGGCATTAACAGCCCAACATCCCATGCCTTCTCAACCTCCGTTGCTGTAGCCACCTCCCCCTCAGAGTTAGGTGTGTGTGCGGTAGAGTGCGACTGATCCTCCAAATTCCAAGAAAAAGAGGAAATGAAACCAAAACCAACTAGTGCAAGGTAATGAAGGCCACGGAGGTAACTCGCCAAACAGGAACAACTAACAATAGGGCAAATAACCCATTCAGAACAATCCTCTTTGTACGAATAAACCCTGTCCTTGTTTTGATGTCCATGGCCATTACATTCTTGATTTTCCCCTTTTACCCTAGATGTGGTAGTTCTGGGAAGCACAAGAAGCATCTAGAGGACGGTAAGCCATTACTTCAGCTCCTTCAAATATTGTACATGTTCAACCAGTTGTTTTCATTGATCCTTTCCCTCAACAAGGATATGTGGCTACCCAACACCCTCAAGGTTAGGCCACCCCTCAACCTTCACAATCTGGTACCCCAGAATACCAGATTATCATGATGAATTCTAAAGAAGTATATAACACTGATGTGAACCTTCAGACTCAGTCACGCTAACATGGCAAGACACCTGCTTTGTCTGCAACTGACTCCCAAGCCAAAGTTTACACATAATCTATTTCGACACCTAATACTCCCTTACAGATCCCTCGGCCTCGGGTAGAGGTCATTCCCAAGCTCCCCAAAGGGCCATTACGCAAAAAATATTTCTTCTACTAAATTTTCCCACACTTACATCATAGTAGATGACTTGGCACAATCTGGTGCTTCCATGTCAATGTTGGAAGTGCTCCTGTTGTTCCCTTCTTAATGTAAAGCTCTATTGTCTACTTTGGTCATTTTTGATACTTCAAATTATCATTTCATCATCTTTGATGTTTACAAGTAATAACATCCCCCCTTACCTTATTCCATCTCAATAGCTGTCAAGATTTGTAATGCCAGTGTCTCGCGATGTATCACTGACGAGGGCACATTCACCTACATGATGTCCAACTCTGTTTGGAATAAACTTGGATCACCTGAATTAGCCCCATCAACCATCACTTTCCATGATTTGGGTGGTAATCCTTCTCATCCCTTTAGCATGTACTGTAATTGCCCTGTCACTCTTGCGGGGAAGACTATCTTTTTTGACATTGAAGTCATTGATGCCCCCTTGGATTACAACATCCTCTTGGGTTGAAGCTACACTTATGTGATGTATGTTTTCGTATCTATGGTTCATCATAAGATGTCATTTCCACATAATTGAAAGATCCTGACCATTGATTAGTTGACATATTATGAACAGAAGTCCTAGACCTCCCCAGAGTCTATCATATCTTCAGTGGTAGATAAACAAACAGTCGCACCTCTCACTAGTGTTTCACCTTGAGTCTATAAATCTTCTACATTACTTGGTGCTTTCCCTACCCCCCCCCATTCTCACAAACCACAGCTTGTCTAATGTTTTCATGATGCAATCATCTCAGAATAGCCTTAAGCGGTCTGGTTCAACTAGTTAGCAGCCTACACCTCCGCAACCTAGTGGTAGTCACTCGACACAACCTTTAGGACCTTATTCCTCTGCTCGTGTCTCTTCTACTCCTTCTCAACCAGGAATGGTTCCCCCAATCCTTAAACACTTGGGAGCCATTCCACAAGGCCATTACCACTCTGGCCAAATATTGTTCCTAGCTCCCCCCTCAAGAGTTTTTTCGGTGCATGTTATGGCTACATTGAACCTTCATAATTTAATCCCTAGGAACCCAGTATGGTACCTTGATCCCCCAGCCAATACCCCCCCTGGTCATCTCAAACCTTGTACTTCTTTCACCTCGGTCCAACCGGTCACTATGACCCCTCCCTTTGCTTTAGTGCCTCTGTCACCTCAACAAGAAACTACACATGTTGCGAAAGCATCCGGTGAGGGGGGAAAATCCAAAAATAAGGAACCTAAGCAGAAGACCACCCAAACAATGCCTTCTCCTCCTAAGCCTCTGAAGAGGTCACTTGCATGCACTTTGTGTGATGTTGTTGGGCATGTTACCCAAAATTGTCCTGAACTTCCTCTTCTCAAACATGTGGTCAATGAGACTTTTCCTGAATCCAATATCCCAGAGGTCCATGTTACCTTACCCGATTAAGCTAAACAACTGAAATCATTGCACACAAATCACCCTTGTGCTTTGTGTGATCTTTATGGCCGCTATTCTCAGATTTTTCCTTGTCACAATGATTTCAACGACACCCTTGAGGTGGTTCGATGAATCGAGGTTGACGTAGTGGATCCTCTACTCATGCGTTTGGCTCATGGTGAACCAGAGGACATTTTTGCACATGTTATGATACCTCCCCCCGATGTCAAGATGATGGAACCTTTGGAAACTATCCTCTATCTGTCATCATCCATGGGATCCATGGTGGGAGGCCCCTACGGGGCATCCCCATATATTACAATTGAACCTCCTTTGGTGATCACCTTGGGCTCAACATAGGCAGATGTTTAATCTACTAGCTCTTTCTGTACCCTATATAGTGATGTTTATGTGAACTATATCTCTCATGATGATGCATCAGGTAGCCCTGCCCCCTCATTTGGTATTTATTCTACCAGTCCCCATATCATTCATTTTGATGAAGAAATTATAGAAGCGATGATCACCCCTGACTTTCCTTGGGAGGATATGCACCAGTGTGTGTACTTCCTTCCGTAATCGTCCCATGACCAACATGTTGTGTAGAAAAAATACTTCATCTCTCATGAGGTTGATTGGCTTAGAAACCTCATTCTCAAGAAAATAGACACCATTCATGTCTCTATGGAGTTTCATGACATGAATAGAGCTTGTCCGCAAGACAACTTACCTACACCTTGTATTGACCAATTATTTACTAAGTGTACGGGGCATAAAATTTTTATCGATCACATTCCCCATGTGCATTTTATTTTTTCAAGTTGCTCACATTGTCCATCATCATCTCATTTTTTGTCTTATGATGCCTTTCATATGGATCTACCACCAATAATCAAGTTGAATCTGATGCAGTGATAGGTTTGTTATTCAATTCCCACTATCATCACATCCTCATGTTTGTTTAGATTCTCTACTGCTTTTCATGCAATTGAATGTCATATATCATTTGAATAACCATGCCCTTTTCAGAAGATATTTATGAGTGAAGATTTTAATGCATGAATTTGAAACCATTACATTCATTCATGTACATAGAGACCAAAATCACTATTTAGATAGCATTGCATATAATATTCTAGATTAGCACTTATCACATGCATTTAAAATAAGACAATAAACATAAAAAAATGGTGAGCCATATTCTCACCATATATAAAGATACATATCGATAATATGTGTAGAAGAAATTATAAATGCTTTGGGGTCATCTAATCTAATACATTCGACATGCCCATAGCAGGTTGAAAAAATCAAAACTGGGGGAATCACATGCCCCTACATCTAATCACTATTTTTAGGGTCCTGAGCCAATGGCTCAGCTCCTCCAACCCGCAAATCTCACATACGCTACCCGACCATCGCCAAGGGCAGCATGACCCCTCGCCACTCCAAGGGTATCGCAACACATGCCTAACTATAGGGATCATCAAGATCCTGCGATCTGCGCTTCGATACCTCGGTCATCAACAACTCACATCTATGTCACACATCTTCCAGGAGGGCCTCTAGGTCAGCTCTATCAACTCCTCTAGTTGTGGTAGACTGTGCAGTCCCTGGCACTGCGGGTCATCTCATATACCCAGTCGGTTTCATCGGTGCTATGTCTACATACCAAAAGTAATGAATCAATACCACACACATAATTCTAAAAACTTTAAAATGCATGATAAAACATAATAACTTGTCACTTACCATCATCTCCCCATGCTTGAATAGGCGGAAGTGGCAATTATCGATTCCCATGATAGTTCATCCCACTATATGGATAGTCATCTATATACAGTGGCATATGATGTTGGCAATATGATGTAATGTGTTGTCCTTGATGGAAACCCACTTGATAAAGATGATGGAAACACTTGAAGAAGATGATGGAAACCTTCTTAATGAATTTGTACTTGATGGAGCTTGACTTGATGAGCTTGTTAATGATGTACATCTGATGTATATATAATCAGTACAGAAGGTGCAGAAGAAAGAATTTCTAGAATGGGACAGAACAATGATGAAAAGTGTATGTCACAAGTAATACGTGAGTTTAGTAAAGGGAAGTTGCGTATGTACGCGGAAAAGTACGTGCCAAGTCGCGTATGGTCAATTGCACTCTAAATGTATAAAACCAGGGGTTACTACCATGGTATTGACCCATTGTATTGAGTGCTAGGTTTTCTATTTGATCCCGTCCAGGAATACCATCGGAAGTGATGTGGTTTTGGCTCATGTTATTGAAAAAGGGTAAACCTATATAAGGAGAAGAAAATCATTGTGAAAAGGGTGTGCATGAGTCTGGGTTTGAATGAATACTTCACTCTGAAGTATGTCTTAATGGAAAGGGTAACAGTTTGATGATAGATCTGAATCTGTGATGCACCTATGAAGAAAATGATGAAGAAGGTTATCTAGATCTAAAATGTATTTGTATCTTCTAGATCTGTTTGTGGAATGTTTAAATCTGAGATGAGGCGAACATCTGTCTGAAGTGAAGAGTTAAATCTGAACTGAATATCTGATCTAAAGAAGTATGCTGCTCTATAATGTCTGAAGATCTATATGCTAGTTTGTCACATTGAAAGTGCGTATATACGCGGGTTTGATGAAGAGAAAGCGCGTATGGGGTGTTCTATAATGTGCAGATGTATACGCTTTTTGATGTGAATGGAGGTGCATATATACGTAGTATCAGTGAAAGGAAAGCACGTATGAAATCTAGGGTTTGTTGAAGAAAGAAGTATGAAATGTATGATCTATTCTGTTGTGTTACTGCTATCTGTTAATGATGTATTCTACAGATCTGGGTTTTCTGAATTGATAAGTATCAATTTTGATGTATGATTGAGCTTAAATGTGTGGAGTGGGTCCAGTTTGAAAATATGATGAAAAGTGGCCTGCAAGTTGTGCTCTAAAGAAAGCTTTTGGATCTAGTGTGAAAATTGATGAAACATGGTCCATGGTGGTGCTGAGGGTTGTAGCCTTCAGTCAGGGGGTTGTCTCTCCCTTCCAGGTGAGGCTGGTAAATGAGAGCAGGGGGTCCCATCTCCCTTCCAGGAGAGGCTGGTAAACGAGAGCAGGGGGTCATAGCTCCCTTCCAGGGGAGGCTGGTAAACGAGCGCAAGTGGGTGCCTGCATACTGGTATGAGTCTGCGCCAGTACATAGTTGTAAGATGTTTTCTTTATAATAAAATATTGAAGGTTGAGACAATGACAGCGGTGATTTTCTCCTGACTTGGGTTTCCACGTAAAATCCTGGTGTTCATGTGTGATGCTTACGTGTGATGATTTATTATGTTATTACTACACATGTCTACTGCTATATAAACATCTGGTGAATGAATAAATGCAAGGATCAAAGTAAATAATTAATTGCATATTAATATTTCTATACATACGCGAGTTTTGTAAAGGGTATTCACGTATATACGCGAGTCTAGTTAAGTAAAGTAGCGTATGAGTTTTAGAGAGTGGAAAAGTAAAAAATTTTGAGTATGTCCTAAATACTGATTCACCCCCCCTCTCAGTATTTTTCCCAACAATTGGTATCAGAGGGGGTCCTTCTACAGAAGCTTGATCGCTTGAAGGAGATCCATTGCAATGGGAAGTCATGAAGGAGTACTCTCTCTAAAGCCACCTCTATTCAATAAAAGTAATCTGTTATTCTGGAAGATACAAACAAAAGCATATCTGCAAAGTCTTGGTGCAAAAGTATGGGCAATCGTGGAAGAAGGTTATCAGTATCCGACAAGTATTCCTACTGATGCAGCAGAAAGGAAGAAATATGAAGTCAATGCCAAATCAGTCAATGTTTTGTTAGGAAGCATGTCTGAACCAGAATTTTCTAAAGTGATGCAGCTAAATTCAGCAAAAGAAATATGGGACAAAATCATTTTGAGCTAGGAAGGAGATACAAAGGTAAAAAGTGAAAAAATCCAAACTCTCAGAATTGAATATGAAAATTTAAGGATGCACAGTTATGAGAGTATTGCTAGTTTCTTTTTACATCTAGATGATATTGTAAATCATATGAGAAGTTTGGGTGAAACCATAATCGATACTACTCTGGTGGAAAAAGTCTTAAGATCTTTGACTTCAAAATTTGAGTCAAAAGTATCAGCTATTGAGGAAAGGCAAGATCTGCAAACTCTTACTATTGTTCAACTACATGGTATTCTAACTGCTTATGAAATGCGACAAGGAGGTCCCTCTCAAATCAAAGAAGCTTCTTTTAAAGCGTGTGCAAAAGGAAAAGAAAAGGAAGATGTCAAGGAATCAAATTATATATCAGAACAAGAAGAAGAAAATTTTGTGAGAAGACTCCAACTAGGAACTGGAAGATTCAAAGGTAAGCTTCCCTTCAAGTGTTTTTCTTGTGGAAGAGTTGGTCATTATGTTGCTAAATGTCCTTATGAAGATAATCATGGTAAAGGGAAACAATTTGAAAAGAGAAAGAGTTATTATACAAATGAAGTCTCTGATGAGGAAGAAGAAGATTCTAACCAAGATCTACAAGTGCTTATGGCAAAGAAGAAAAAGAAGAAGGCTACCCAAAAGGAGACATCTCAGAAGACATGTGCGGAAGAAAATGAAGAAGATAAAACAGGTATTGATTGTTGTTCTTGTGATTCAATTCCTTGTGCAAGAAATGGTGAAGATAGTGAACGTAACAATATAAGTCTAGAAGCAAATCTCAAGATCAATGATGAAAGCAATGATTGGAATCAATTTCATAAGAGAGAATCTGTCTACAAAGATATGATCTCTAGAATGAATAAACAGAAAGAAATACTGAATGGACAGATAGAAAAGATATCAAAAGTTGTATGTTGTTGCAACCAATCGAAGTGAAAGACTTGAAGCAGAAATCATCTCTCTCAAAGAAGATCTGGAAAAATCAAATAAGAATAATGAAGAACTCCTATCATTTGAAAAGGAAGGACTTGAAGAAGAAATCATCTCTCTCAAAGAAGATCTAGAAAAATCAAATAAGAAGAATGAAGAGCTGCTACAAACATGTGAAGAACAAGAAAATTGGTTGAAGGAAGAAATTTTAAAATTGAATGATCAAGTAGAAGAAGGAAAAAGGGTTGAAGAAAGCATGAAGAAACAATGCCAAAAATTGGAAGTTGAGGTAAACATTCTCAAAGGTAAATTAGAAGAAAAGGATAAACTCTTGAGGTTTCAAGATAGTACTAAGATTCTAGACAATATTCTTAGTAATCAAAGGTCTCCCTCTATTAAACTTGGTCTTGGTTTTCATGAAACTATTAAAGGATAATCTAGTTCACAAGGAAGTGCTAAAGATTCAAAAAATGTCAATGCAAAATCTGAAGAGTTGAAAGAAACAAGGAATCAACCAACAATCATGAATACTCAAAGGAAATCATTCACTAATGTTGAATGCTTTAAGTGTCATAATTATGGGCATGTTGCAGCCAATTGCAGAAGCAGAAGGTTTCAGGCACATACAAATAGATTCTACACAGAAAGGTACTTTGGTTTCTTCAAGGGATATTGTTTTTCATGCAACAAATATGGTCATAAAGCAGCTGATTGCAATAGAAGGAAGAACAGAGAAACACACTATGATCCTTATGCTTACTTCTCTGGTCATATAAGATGTTATGCTTGTAACAAGTATGGACATGTGGAAAAGGAATGCAGGATGAACAGATCTGGGAAATTGGATAATTTTCAGCACACAATTAGAAATTTCAAGCAAAGCTGGAATAGGAAGTAGGATCGGTAAAAAACGTAGGGAATATTGACCCTACTGCAGTCATCCACTTCTAAAGCTTACTTCTCTTAATGACTGCAGAAGTGATGTGAGATACATTATAGGGATTAGTAATGTATCATCACAGGGAGAGCAATGTATGATGATTCTCGTGGTTGGTTTGTTTATTCTGGTTATGTGTATTTTTGACAGAGCATCTGATGTGAAGAAGATAGGTACAGGTGGTACAACTTCAGGGGGAGATGAAGGAATGTGAAGTTTTCAATGTTTCATTTTCCATACGCGGGTTCAGTGAAAAAAAGCCGTGTATACAGACGAGTTACAGTGGAGACAGTCGCATATGCACTTATGATAAGAAAACTTGTATGACCGCTAAAGATCAGGAGCATAGGTTCAGGGGGGGCATCAGTCTGGTTGTTAATGACTGTATTATTGGCACTGTATCTGCTTATTTCTCAATTCTAAATGATGATGACATGATACATGGTTTATTATGATGACATTATGGATGAGCCCTGATTGCTTTTTGCTGAAGAGTATCTTTTTTTTTCACACATGGATAAGAGGGAAGTATTGTGATTCAGAGATAAGGATAAATCATGCAGAGTTTGTTGTTGGTTGAGACCTATTTTAATTCTTACACATGTTACATCATGATCATGATAAATCTTGAAGATCTTGGTGATATCAGATCACATGAATGATTGCTTGACACATATTGTTTATTGTAGAAGTTTTCTGGTATGATAATTCCTCTTGGGAAGAATATGTTGATACTGCAAGAGTTTGAAGACTTGGTTACTAATGTGTTTATGCTACAACCATTGGATGACACTTGAAGACACAACTACATTGTCCTATCTATCTGCTCTCATATATTCCAGGGAAGCATTCAAATATCTCAGAAAGAAGCTGAAAACTGTCTCTGCCTCACAGAGGATCAAATCTGGTTAAAATGCAGAAGATGGAATTGGATACGTGGATTTCCTTAAACAAAGTTGTGTATATATGCGAGTTCATACACAGAAAACCGCGTATGTGTGATTGCTGACAATTTTTTCTGGGTCAGCATTTCTTCAGCACAAACGATGGTGCTGTTTGGTATCTCTAATGCTATTTGGAGTTTTTGGTGGTAATTCAGTTCTTATATTTCAGTTTCATTCTCTGATTTTGGGTGAAGATGCCTTGATGAGTTTTTGTTGAAAGTGTTTAGGATGGACAAGAAAAGGGGGAGCTTTGGTCATATGTAAAGGATGAATTGGATGCACAGCTTCAGGGGGAGCATTAGCCTTGCTGAGTATAATGCATTGTTGGCATTATGATGATTCTGAAATATGATCTCTCTTGAGGTCCTTCCGGTATTGGTCATGAAAAGTCATATTTGTAATTTGATGAAAAGGTCATGTTGAGACCTATGATGTAAAATTGTAATATTCAGTCATGTAAGGACTTGATCAAATGTGTAAACCCACTTGGTTGGGTACTTGAGTCAAAATATGTAAACCCTCTTGGTTGGGTATTTGAGTCTCATATGTAAATCCACTTGGTTGGATTTTTGATGTAAGTATGAGTCCTTGGTGATAGGAAGGTCATAGAGTCATGTACTTCATTGAAAAATATGTTTGAACATTCAGCATGAACTCAGGGGGAGCATGGTAACTTCAATGCACATCAGATCTACAATGCTCTTCTATCTACATGAGGAGAAAAATCTTGTGTTGGTTTTGATCTGCCCTTTGCCCTTGATGTCAAAGGGGGAGAGTGACATGGTGTTTGAATCAGGGGAGAATATCATTATGCTTAATGTATCTATCTGTTGTGATCAAGCACCATCGTGGTTGCCATCAAGTCCAAAGGGGGAGATTGTTGGCAATATGATGCAATGTGTTGTCCTTGATAGCAACCCACTTGATAAAGATGATGGAAAAACTTGAAGAAGATGATGTCAACCTTCTTGATGAAGTTGTACTTGATGGAACTTGACTTGATGAGCTTGTTAATGATGTACATATGATGTATATACAATCAGTACAGAAGGTGTAGAAGAAAGAATTTCCAGAATGAGCTAGAACAATGATGAAAAGTGTATGTCACAAGTAATACGCGAGTTTAGTAAAGGGAAGTCACGTATGTACGCAGAAAAGTACGTACCAAGTCGCGTATGGTCAATTGTGCTCTAAATGTATAAAACCAGGGGTTACCACCATGGTATTGACCCATTGTATTGAGCGCTGGGTTGTCTATTTGATCTCGTCCAGGAATACCATCGGAAGTGATCTGGTTTTGGCTCATGGTATTGAAAAAGGGTAAACCTATATAAGGAGAAGAAAATAATTGTGCAAAGGGTGTGCATGAGTCTGGGTTTGAATGAATACTTCACTCTGAAGTATGTCTAAATGGAAAGGGTAACAGTTTGATGATAGATCTGAATCTGTGATGCACCTATGAAGAAAATGATGAAGAACGTTATCTGGATCTGAAATGTATTTGTATCTTCTAGATCTGTTTGTGGAATGTTTAAATCTGAGATGAGGCAAACATCTGTCTGAAGTGAAGAGTTAAATCTGAACTGAATATCTGATCTGAGGAAGTATGCTGCTCTATAATGTCTGAAGATTTATACGCTAGATTTTCGCATCGGAAGCGTGTATATACGCGGGTTTGATGAAGAGAAAGCGCGTATGGGGTGTTCTGTAATGTGCATATGTATACTCATGTTGATGTGAATGGAAGTGCGTATATACGCGGTATTAGTGAAAGGAAAGCGCGTATGAAATCTAGGGTTTGCTGAAGAATGAAGTATGAAATGTCTGATCTATTCTGTTGTGTTACTGCTATCTGTTAATAATGTATTCTACAGATCTAGGTTGTCTGAATTGATAAGTATCAGTTTTGATGTATGATTGAGCTTAAATGTGTGGAGTGGGTCCAGTCTGAAAATATGATGAAAAGTGGCCTGCAAGTTGTGCTCTAAGGAAAGCTTTTGGATCTAGTGTGAAAATTGATGAAATGTGGTCCATGATGGTGCTGAGGGTTGTAGCCTTCAGTCAGGGGGTTGTAGCTCCCTTCCAGGTGAGGCTGGTAAACGAGAGTAAGGGGTCGCAGCTCCCTTCCAAGAGAGGCTGGTAAACGAGAGCAGGGGGTCGTAGCTCCCTTCGAGGAGAGGCTGGTAAATGAGCGCAGGTGGGTGCCTGCATACTGGTATGAGTCTGCGCCAGTACATAGTTGTAAGATGTTTTCTTTATAATAAAATATTGAAGGCTGAGACAATGGCAGCGGTGGTTTTCTCCCGACTTGGGTTTCCACCTAAAATCCTGGTGTTCATGTGTGATGATTTTTTTTTTTTTATGCACATGTCTACTGCTATATAAACATCTGATGAATGAATAAATTCAAGGATCAAAGTAAAGAATTAATTGCATATTAAGATCTCTGTACATACGCGAGTTTTGTGAAGGGTATCTGCATATATACGCGATTCTGGTTAAGTAAAGTAGCGTATGAGTTTTAGAGAGTGGAAAAGTAAAACGTTTTGAGTAAGTCCTAAATACTGATTCAACCCCCCCCCCCCCACTCTCAGTATTTTTCCCAACATATGATCCCAATGTGCACAGAATTCAAGTAGGAACACCTGCCTGACTCCCCCACCTCCTCCTCTCCACAGCAGCTGCCCCCTGTCATGCATCATCAACTCCCATGGGCCCCCATCCTAGATCTATACATCAGGCTGAAATGTGGGAATCTTCTCAAAGAAGAATGAGCACAACATTGTACCAAAAGCATAGTCATGGCTCACTTGTCACTTTCATAGAAAAATATATCATTTCAACATCTCCAACATCATTTGGGCCCACCCATAGTATTTCCCACTCAGTACACTATCCTGAGTGTCTACCAGCATCATTTTCCCTCTAGTGATGTGGTGGAACTCCTAGTTGCCTAGGATTTGTAGCATTTCTCCAACGACATCCAAGTCTCTAGCCTTTCTAGATCTCTGATCAGTATAGTCGTGCCCTTGACACATACATCCGGTATAAAATGGCATTCCATGAAATATGATATATTATGCCCCCATGGTAATACTAGCTAGATGTTTCCCACCACCCTCAGCAGTGGGAGACGGGTCAGGAAATAGATGTCATGAATAGTCAGCTCGATCCAGTGCCCCTGCACTATAAAGACCTCTAGGTATGACTCCTAGTCGATAACTATCCTCACTAACAAAGGCTCCCATACCCCCATGAATGGGTTCCCAACCAACTTGAGAACCCCATATCTCGCTACTACGCATCAGACAACCTGATCCCCCTGGATCCTAGAACAAAGTGCCTCAAAATATCTCTCTGTATTTGATCTTTAAGTATGACATAATTGCCAAACCCAAGTATATTTGTCAGTAATATGAAGAAAAACTACATCAAAACCATCAAGTCCCAGTTTCCCAGCCAAAAAGAGGAAAAAACTAAACTTTTTGGCAGCTCACATTTTCCGAGCCATGTACCTGCAAGGTTGTAGCTTTTATCTATGAAAACTGCAACCCAGGTCATAGTATAGGGCCCACGAAGTGCAAGTCAGATATGAGGAAGGGCAAGGTTATGCTCTTGAGCTCTAGGCACATAATCTAACATTATAAACCATTGAAACTGAAGAGTAAGGTTAGGTGACCTATGTTCAATTGATAGATCTCGATTCCAACAGTCGGTTTGTCTGCTACGAACACCACAATATTTAGGGTATTTTCCTCCTCTCCACATTCACCACATCTACACATGCAAATGAATCAAATTGGAAAAAAATCACCCTATAAAAGAGAAACCCTAATTTTTCTTTTGTCAATTGTGACCAAACCATAGCTTCATTTGACGAACCATCAATAGCATTGAAAAGCTCTCACAAAGTTATAAAATGGGTATCCTTTAGTTTTTCGTGATTTGATACCTCACCCGGAAGACATTTTTCCAAGAAGTGTCACTTCGCCGCCGCTCAAAATCAAATTTCTGCACTTGGGATACTTGTACTTGGGGCACGAATTTTCCTTCATACTTTTCACCGTGCATGCCAATTTTCAGCATGAGTAACCATCTTTCTGTCATGCCTTTATCGTTCCCACTGGGCTTAATCTTTGTGGCAGCGTCATCGAGTCACCCTTGATCAGAACATCTTAGTTGACTCTCCATCACACTCATGGATTTTTTCGTGAGTACCCTTGCCTCTTGTTAAAGTATTCCATCCATTGATGCCTTGTCCCTCTCTCGCGTAGCCCATTTTTGCCTCGAGTCATACTATCCCCATCCCCTCTAGAGTCGACTCACTCACTGCGAGGTCATCCATGATTTTTATGCGCTAACAAGGGCAGTCGTCCTTCTGCTACTAAGTATTCCCCCATTCCATCATCATCCCTAGTGTCAGTCCATCAGTCGCTCTACTATGATCCCTCCTGTCTTAGTAGAGGACACTCATTGCCTCACCTATGGCAGAACTCCTTCTGTCGACATCAGCACCTTCATTCTAGAGATAGGTCTAGAGGGTGGTGTACCTTGGTTCCAACTTCTATTATTGTTTGGTGCCTTGGATCATGCAAAGGGACTCCTAATTTCCATTTTACTTGATTGTTTCTCATCCAGTCCACTTCAGCATGATCAAGATTCATATACCCTATAGTTCGTTGATCCCTCAGATTGTTCCAGTGATTCATAAGTGTGCGTGAGATGCTTCAAACCTCATGAGGGGGTGGGACTTCAAGCCACATGACTAGATGACATCATTTTGTGCTACATCCTCAATTGAAACATCGCAGATTTGGTGGGTTCGGTTCCACTCGCTTACAGTGCCTATAAAATTAATGCATTACTCAGATGATCCATTCATATTTTCAGAACCCTTTCTTGTTTATCAGGGCTTCTTGGTTGTTAGTATATCTCATGTACTAATATATTATTATATTCAGTCCTAGTTGTTGTCCTAGGCATGGTATGTATGTGCGATCCATTATATTTTTGTCTGGACCATTTTATACCAGCATTGCATGTACCATTTATCATGTACTTTTTAGCTCAGTCCTATTTTTTTGGGAAGACCATTATTATTTGTACTTTTTCATCTCGGTGGACATAGGTATGCCTCCCCTTCCTCACTAAGAATAGGTACCCAAACTTTAAAGGAGAGTTATATCATCTATAGGTCTCACCCCCTCAGGTTGTTTTCCTCTATCGCTTCACTCTGTCTATGTATCTCTCTCTCTCTCTGACTCCCCTTCGATGTCTAGTGATTATGTTCTTACAACATAATTCGGTCATACGATCAACTACTAATGCTAGAACGTTGTGGGAAATATGTTACACCATTTTTTCTCATCTAACCATTTTCATTTAGATAGACCGAATTACACCATGTAAGACCAATTTTAGCATAGTAAAATTTCTTTCACTATAAGAAATAATTTAATAAACCATAGCTTATTAAGTTATTTCTAGTTCAATTAGGAAACCCCATGAGGAATAATTAAATAAACTATATTTATTTAACCCAATTAATGATAAATAATTAGATAAATCACTATTTATCTTATTATTCTATAGGAATAATTAATTAATCATTATTTAATTAATATTCCTTGATAGATTTTACTAAATTATTTAGGAATACAAAATAAATCATTATTCGTTTAATTATTCTGTAACCCCATTCTTGAAATAATAAATAAATCATTTATTTTTGTATTGTTTCTACATAAAATGATTTTACCAATTTAAATTCCTTTTCCCTCCAATGGAATATAATAAAGTATTCCAAGGAGTTAGATCTAGATCTTGGTTAATAATATTTTACTATGCACCATTATCAAGGATAACTGAATATTTTGTTATAAATAGGAGGGTTTTCCATTCATTATTTACCTTTTATCCTTTTATCATGGTAGGAATTCTATCCTTTGTCATTGTCATACTTTGATGGCTTTTATTATTATTTGTCTTCTTGAGCTCCCATAGAGTATAACATGTCTTGGGTTTTCTACAGCATTGAGAGAGAGAAAATTTTGGATCTGAAGCATTGACGACAACCAAGAACCCATACCGTTGAGGGGGACTAGTAACATCATTCTTTGTTCCCTTCCCAAGTTTTAATAAATATAAAACTATTTATATACCTTATCTTTTCCATTGGATATTTGGAGGAACTCTTATTTCATTTTACTATTTAGCTACATTTACTACATAGATCGGGGTTTTTGTTGCATTTCTTTCGACTATCTATTACATATCTAAAGAAGTTAAGTAGCCATATTTTTTTTTAGCGATGTTTGTCATGTGTAGCTACAGTGATATATTTGTGTACACTTGCATTAAGAATTCATACTAACAAGAGAGGCTATATACAATGGGTTGGAATATTCTGGTTGGTTTACTTGAAAAATTTGTGAAATAGTCTTAGCAGTGATAGTGACAAGAAATTCATCATTACGGCTCACAATTTCTCTTTCAGATGGCACATGACTTCTCTGAAACCTGGAGATTAGTTCACGGAACTAATATGTTTCTAGGAACATGAACCAGGTGAGGGAAGACTACCGTATGCCCAATTCATCCTGTTGACCTAAAAAAATATGTTTCAACCAACTGTGAATTTCGAACAGGTCGAATTCATAGTTGTTTTTAGAAAATTTATATTGGAGGTTGACTAAAGGGACATCATTCATATTTATGGGAAGGGGTAGCATTGGATTCTATAAAGGCTTCATGCCTTTTTTTCTAGGATATTTACCATTTTGATCCATTATCAACAATAGATAGAATATAGTGATGAATAATGTAAAACTACCTAGACATAGATATTATTTGATGAATGCAGAGGTGGTGTTACTAATGGAGATCAAATCATTGTTTTTGTAATTACCACTCGTTGTGATAGTTATGAAGACTATAAAATTCATATGGTCATGAAAAACAACAAGGAAAAGTAATTTTATGGCTTTAATGAGTTTACTACAGTATTTTTTTCAAATTATCATTACATGTTTACCGTTAGCCGGAATTGGGTCTATTGTAGAAGGAGCGAAAAAAACTAATTGTTGTAACATATTGCTCATGGAGTATGGGAGTGTGACATGTCACACTTTTATTAGGAGTGGGACAAATTCTCGAGACAATGTAAATGGACGAGAAGGTTGTGGAGGTGTCATCTATGAGGGTGAGTTGGTGGATGGTGAGTGGAGGAAGGTAGGCTAAGGTGGGTGGAGTGATGGTGGGATCATGAAGGGTGTCATGGCGGATGAGCATTGGTGGAGGGCCGAGAAATCAATGCTCGAAGTATTTTTAGAGTTAGGGGGAAGTGGGGGGGGATCGCAATGAGTGAAAATAAAGGGGGTGTGTGAAATAATTTTAGGGGGAAACGTAAGGGATTGGGTCCAATATTTTTATACCCTCCACCCCCGCGAGAAGAGTGCAATGGAGCTCTTGGGGGGGTTAAAGCACTCCCCCGCCATTAATCTTGGAGGGGGAAGATCTTTGCCATTTGCCATTATCCTAACATTGAAACTTTGCATAAAAATGTATTTCTTCAGCTTTATTACATGCGCTTAAAGCACAATTAATATTTTCTTAAAATAATTTAAGAAAAGTATAACCACCTCCTAAAATATACTTAAAAGCTTCATTAATGTTGCATTTGAACTGGTAGAGAATTTTTTATTTGTTCCTATCATTAAACCATAATTAAATGGTGATATTAACTTCAATAATCAAATTCAATCACGATTAAACTGTGTGATTGATTTATTCACTAACCTAATATATTTTATTATAGCCAAATCACGATTAAATAGTTTTATTAGACTAACTATTTCTACTTATCCTATTAAAAAGTGGCATTTTGGTTAGCAACACATTTATTAAAAAATTCTAAGTGTTAACTGAGGAGATTTTTATTTCTTGAGTGGTATTTAGGCTTGCTCACTCCTATACATTATTTTTTGGCTTTCTTCATTTTTATTTATTTTTTCTATTTTTCTTTTTCATATATACATTTTTTTTAAACCCTCTTTTCATTTCTTTATACATTTATTTCTTTTTCTTTTGTAAATAATTTGTAGAATACAATATTATTTACAATTTCATCAACTAAAAAAAAATATCTAATCATCAATTGAACCTATGAATCATAGGACCTTAATAGTGGCTCCAACTGGGGATGACATCCTCCTTGTGAGTTGTCAAGAACAATGTAGATTAGTAGCCTTGTTCCATTTGGATAATTTTCTAAAATATTCGAGTTGAACTGTTGTATATGTGTATTATTGATACATATCATAATTCATCACTATAATCTTAGGGCATTCTCTGTTGGCTTCTACTTCTACTCAAAGTGAGTTTCATTCTTGCAATATAAAATAAAATGGTTATGTAAAAGGTTGATGAATGAATTGTCATAATTGGGTAGGAAATAATGCTTTAACTGTGTGGCATGTATAGGTCCACCTCAAAGCTCATATCCATTTAAATTTGTTAATAGGAATGCATTGTGACCCCTAAAGGCTTGAATCCTAAAAGGCTCTCTCCATAAGTTTTCAAATTTACCATGTTTTCCTTTATCCTCATTTTTGGAATCCCTTCTCGAAACAAGATTAGTTAGTTGAAAATAATATTCTTTAGTCCTTATATCATAAATTATTTTAATATTTCCTTGGATTAATTGAGTTTTATGATAGACCTCCTCCCTTGACTTTTGTAACTAAATAGTCTAGTTTATTCTTCTTTGCATATCATTGGTTTCGACATGTTCTTCTTGTAGAAGTTTGAGCACTAGAATTCCCAAAACATTTGGGAGAACTGCACGTGTTCCATACACTCTATGCAATGGTGAAATTACAATGGAATTATTGTTAGTAACTCAATCATTTCATAGGGCATTGATTACTCTTTTGTGCCATCAATTCTTATTCTCCTACAATTATTTTTTATAATATTTACCAAAATTTTGTTAGAAGACTCAACTAGCCTAGTAAGCAGTAGAGTGAGCTAACTTAATCAAATATTTTTTACAAAAATCTATTATTTTCCTAGGTTTGAAAGCAACAACGTTATGAGTTATAATTTTATGGGGGAAGCCAAAACCTAGACAATATATTTCCTTCTAGGAATTAAATGATAGTGGTATTAGTGGCTTGTCTAGTTGGTATGGCTTCTATCGATTTGGTAAAGTAGTTTGTTTCTATCAAAATCCATTTGTTTTTTACTGAGGAGTTAGGGATAATTTCCCCAATGAAGTCTAAACCCAATTGTTGAAAAGGGAATTTTAATAAATTGGCTTTAAGGGTAAATCTAAAAAAAATCTTTTGCCTTCAAATATTTTGCATTGATGACAAGGTTAAATTTTTATGCACATCAGAGAACATATTTGGGAAATAAAATTATGATCTAAGGATTCTTTTTTTAACTGTAGATTTATAGTATAGATACCCAACATAGTCTCCTTGATGTAATTCCTCCAGGACCCTTTCTGCTTCATCTTTCAGCAAACAATTTAGTAATATCCCTCCAGCAAATTTCCAATATATATCCTTATCAAGGGTCTAAAATTTCATCGATTTCATTTTAAGGAACCTTTCTTTGGGTTTTTTCAAATTAGGATGAGCATATAAGTTCTGTAAGACAAAAATTATGTCTACATACCATGGTGATGAGTTGAAGGCTTCTGAGATTGGTGGAGTCACCTGCTCTTCATGTTCATCTAATTCTACAATGAAATTGATGTCTAACACATTACAATTAGACTTCTCCATGAGTTTTTCTAACCCTTTTCCTTTGACAATATTTTTTGGTCTAATTTCAATGTCATCTTCCAAAATGACAACAATCCATTTTCCCTTTCTTCCATCTGGATCGGTTTGAGTTACAATGTCTTTAACAATGAAACATGGGATAAAAGCAATGATTTGTGAATGTAGAATGTAAACCTTGAAATCCTTTAGTTCTTTAACTAATGTAAATGCATTTTTTCCATGATATTGTATTTCAAAGATGTATCCCTTAGTGCTTTGCTGAAAAAGGCAATGGGTTGTTCATGACCTTCAACATTCTTCTACAACAAAAAAACTGCAATGGTATGATCAGTTGCGAAAGAAAATATCATCAAATCTTTTGTAAAATTAGGAATTATTGGAATTGGTGTAGTTGTTAATGCCTTATTGAATTTAGTGAAAGAATGTTTTGCATGATTATGCCATTTGATTTCAGTATCCTTCTTTAACACGTCGGTGATTTATTTTAAGATCTCAACCAAATTCTGTATAAATCTCGGAAGGAAGTTTACTTTTCAAATAAAGGATTGGACTTATTTTTTTTCCTTGGGGGATATATTTTCAATATTGCTTCCACTCTTCTATGGTAAATTCTTATGCCATCTTTTGAGATGTTGTGTCCTAGCATTTTACCTTCTTCTAAATCGAATAATGTTTTCTTAGGGTTGAGAGAGATACCATATTTTTTGCATTTTTTGAGAACTTTCCTTAAGTGAAGCAAATGTTCGTCATTTGTATTCGAAAAGGAAGTGGTATCATCTAAATAACTAACTATAAATCTACATATTTTATTTGAAAAGGAAATACCCATTGCTCTTTGTAATGTAGCACCAACATTAATTAGACCGAAAGGCATTTTCAGATACATGAATGTGCCCCAAGGTGTAGTGAAAGTTATTTTCTCTTGGTCCTCTTGATGTACTAGAACCTGATTGTAGCTAGAAATTCCATCTAATAAGGAAATTCTCCTAGATCCAACTACGTTTTGCAGGATAAGGTCAATTTGGTGCAAAGGATAGTTGTCTTTTAGGGAAGCCTTGTTGAGATTACTAAACTCAATACACAGTCTAATTTTCCTAGTATTTTTCCTAGTAGGAACTAAGTTTGATACCCATTTATGATACCTCAATGGTAAAATAATCGTGGAATCATATAGGGTTTTGGCCTCTTTTTCCGCTAGGGGTAAAAGCATTGGGTTGGTTCTACTAAGTTTTCGTTTGAAAGGTTTATCATCTTTCTTGACAAGAATTTTATGTCGTACAATGCTAGTGTCATAGGATTTTAAATCCTCATATATCGAATCAAATACATCTGTGAATTCTTTTAAAATCTCTCAATACTTTCTTTTTTAGTAGAAAGAAAAGATTTGGACAATTTAACTATTTTGGGCTCTTCTTTAATTCCTATATTAGAATATTTAACTTTGGCTCTAGTAGCTTCAATTTCAGGTTTCTTAGGGATGTCATCAATATAGAATATTTCTTCTAAGGGTACAAACCCCACTAGTGGAATTTTAAGGTCTAAAATGGGCCTCTTAAGAAAAATGTACAACAAAAATAAACTTAATAAGAACCAATAGGATTCAAGATGATGATGTCAACCATGGGGGATGATTCACCATTTTTTTTAAAATAATAAAATAATAAAACTACTTTTTCAACTCGTATTCTCAACTTATCTCCCAAATTTTTTACTCAAAATTTCGAGTGGGAGTACTTGCTGGATGAAAATTTATTTTTTCATCCAAGGAGTACCCATGTTGCATACTTTCGATGGACCTTGCTACACGAAAAATTAGAGATACATAAAAAAAAGTGATTACAATCACGTTTTTTCATGTATTTCTCATTTTTCATGTAATAGGACCCATCGAAAGTATGAAGCATGGGTACTCCTTGGATGAGGATTTAAATTTTGCATCCAATGAGTACTCCCGCTCAAAATTCAAGTAAAAACTTTGGGATATAAGTTGAAAATATAAGTTGAAAAAGTAGTTTTATTTTTTCCCTTTGAAATTTGATGATGTCGTCAAATCTTATTTTATTATTTCCACTATTATTTTATAATTTCCTTGGGAGTCCCATTTTCGACCTTAAAATTCCCCTAATGCTTTAGGAAAAAAATTATCCTTTAATTTCCAAATTTCTAACTCTTCTTTATCTTTATCCAATTCACTAATTTCCTCTTTATTTACAATTGTATTTACCTTATTATATACATCATAATATATGTCTATATTTGCAAACTTTAATTCATCATTTGAATGAAAAAAAAAATCATCATTACCAATTACTTTCAAGTACCTAATATTATCTGGGACAGCTGGACTTCTTTTTACTTCAACTATGTACTTGTGACTTGGACAATATGCCATTTTACAAGTACTAGCTGAAGTAGCATGACCATAAGATAAGATATTTTGACCGCTTGGAATTACGGAGAATTCATAATAAAAAAAACACTCAAGGAGATCTATAACAACATTTCTATAAGCCCTTAATCTTAGATGTTTTTTTGAATATTCCCCTTTGATTTGTTTGATTATGAGTTAAGAATCTCCATGAACTAAAATCTTTTTGGAACCTAACTTTTTGAAAACACACAATCCTAGGATTAAGTCTTCATACTCAGCTATATTGTTGGTAAATTGAAAATTCAGTTTATATGAATGACCTTCTGATTTATTATTTTGTGAATTTCAAATCCGCAAAACTGCTCATGATGATTCCTTGCTTACAATCCCATCAAAATCCATGTTCCATAAAAGCTTATTTTCTTAATCTAGTTTCAAAATATTTGTTTTGATTTCTTCAATATTATAGAAATCAGTATTTGGTTTCATAATTTTTCTTCTATACCTCCATCATTATACAAGATAAAAGTGTCTAGATCTGAGTGGATTGAGTGCAAGGGAAAATTGTTTGGTTTGTCTTGACCGCTAACCATTTATTTCATCAGTGTCCCTCTATAAATCCTTCTTGGTTCCCTAAAAACAATGATGGTAGCATAACACATATCCAGTTGTAAGGTGTCCTATAATCCCCTCCCCCCACCCCCCCCCCCCCCCTCCAAGGATCTAGAAAGTATCATTCCATACTTTGGAGGTATGTCTACTACCACAACATCCATGATTAAGATTTTGGCTATGATTTGGACAAAAGTGACACACAAGTATTTGATATGACCAAGATGTAGTACCTTAATGGAATCAAATTAATATATGTCTTTTTCTGGCCTAGTAATATCTAGTACTAATTTTTCCATAATGTCTCTAAGCATCAAGTTATGTGAGGCACCAGAATAAAACATAACATTGTGGAGATTTTTATCATGAATATTAAAGTTGACATAGAATGTAGGAACAACCTCATATGATGAATTACCTTCAGCTTCAGGTCCAAATAACTATTCACGTTGATCATCATTAAGCTTCATAGTATTGGTTCCTTCTTCTAATTTGAAAGCCTTTATTACTTGGGTTGTGTATGAATTCTTGTTTATCAACTCTGTAAGGGGAATGGAAATTTTAACTTTAGCTAATTCATTTTCAATGGTAAAATGATTTTCAGGTTTGTATGCCTTCTTGATAGTTAGATATTGTTTTTCGAGACTTTATTTGTGAGATTATTATTTAGGTTGACTAGTATAAGGAATATCAGATTGATCCTTCTTAGTAATAATATAAGATACCTTTTTGGAAGGTATATTTGAAATATTTTTGGAAGGTATATATGCGATATTTTTGGGAAGAGTATCAAGGTTTTTATTTTATGGATGACCAATAGTTTTCCTACTCCTCAAAATGTATTGTTTATCTACCTCCTTAATAGCATTATGATATCCATGTTTCTAATATTCAGATTCTGATGGAATTATTTCAGACCGTGAAAGTATGAAGATGTCTTGTTCTTATTGAGTTAATAAAATGGGGTCATCATCATTTATTCCCATAAACTTTATTTGGCTTTTTTCAATGTATTCAACTAATTCACCTTATTCTCTTGCATAATTTTCTTGAAATGGAGGCACAATGTCATGTTTTTAGTCATTTGGTCATCTTTTCTACCTTTTTTTAATCTGAGCTGGGTTTCTCCTAAACTTAGGATTCCTATCTGAGGACTAGGTTGGTTCTCTCCACGAGGAGATCTATCAGTTATGTTTATTATTTATATCATCATTTCCATAGTTTTCACTAATGTATCTAATTTGGAATCAAAAGAGGAAGTGGATGGTTCCTCTTTCACGATAACTCTTTTCTCAGAGATAAGTCTATCCCTTTTAGCTAACATATTGGCTTCTCCACTTACATCATTCCTCTGCATCTCCTCCAAGGTAGTAGGGTTCATTTCTCTTAGTTGTAAGGGCATATCAACATCAAAGCCACCTGGAAACTTAATCAAGGATGATGTTTGAGGAGGTTTAATTGTTGTTGGGATTGAATTATAAATGTTATTGAACCTAGTGAAATAATCTTACAAACTTTCCCTAGGGGCTCTCTTAATTCTTTCATATTCCGCTACAATTTGGAGAGGATTTTTCTTGAATTCCCATATGTTGATAAAGGTTATATGAAGCACAATAATATCATTTATAGTAGCTTCTTGTAATTATTTAAACCATTTCCTTATTTCTCCATTAACAGTTTGGGCAAAAAGTCTCATTTCCACATCTTCTTTATCTACCTCTTTAATTTCAAAATAGTCATTCTCTTTGCCTACATGTTGTTGTGCAGTGATTGACCTAGTGCCATCAAATTCAGGAATTCTACTTTGATAGTCTTGATGTATGTTATGTAATGGGGTAGGTAAAACTAGGGTAGCATATCGAGATGCCATGATTGGTATATGAGGATGTACAACATATGATATTCTAGGGGGCATATATGTGGAAGGAATTAAAATAGTTTGAAATATGGTTTATGATGTTGATGGGGAGGTAGTGGAAATTGTCAAAGAGAAAAAACTAGTTGAAACAAGATGTAGATATTATGTGATGGGAGAGGAAAGATAGATTGATAGGGATGAAAGTTCAACTAACCGCTGGATGTAAGATTTATGGACATCTTTGTGTAGGTCTGTGGCTAGGTATTTTAATTTTTCCAATTGTTGGAGATCTTGCTTGTTAAAATCCTAATCTAGTGATTTATTTTGAGATTTGTATGGTCCTGACACAAAATATGAAATATTGTTTCAGCTACAAAAGTTTTAGATCTAGTTCTAAAAAAATTTGTTCTAAAGGTAGATCAAATTGAATGTTATCTATAGTAAAACATCTCTCATGAAGATAATTTTCTCTTGGTGGAGGACTACTACTCCATTGACTCTCAGTCAAATGTTTCTTCCTTATCAATTTCTCAAGGTTATCCAGGATATTGGGAGGTTTCAGATATGGATGTTCTCCAGTATGAATCATTTTAGGACACACACACACACACACACACACATATATGTATATATATAGTATTTAACACACAAATTCACCATGTACGAAGATTACAACTTGTAAATATTTATTTCTGAAATATACATCTTAAATGCACTGAAATATTGTTTTGAGCCAGGGATTTTTTTTTTAAAACCAAGGTATGTTCAATCCCTAACGGAGTCTCTAGGATAATATTTCTCTCTAATTTTTGAGGTTGCAGAGAAAAACACAGAGGTAACATTAGAATCGATTTGGAAAGTGGGATTCTATCCCTTCTAGTTTCACAGAGGGATATCTCTATAAAATTTAGATTTTTTTACTAAAGGTATTAGGCTAACTATGAAGTTTAGGTTTGGGTTTATAGTGTTGTTGGGTTGAAACTGTGAAGATAGGCCATTTGGAAAATGCAGTCAAAATATTTTATAGATTGATCAAATACATTGTTAATAGTGTAACCTTACAGGGAAGGGCAGGAAAATTCAGTGGATCCTTAAAGATATGAGCTGTGGAGGAGATGAAAAGATTTAGAAATCCAATTAAAAATATAGATGTTAACAATTCTCATTTTAATATTCACTCGAAAACATAAAAAGAATTCTTAAGCGTCAAAACAAAGTGTACATTTAAATTTTTTTTGTTATTTTTGTTCTTACAATAATTTAGATTTTAGAAAAACTTATGATAACAAAGAGAAAAACAATTGACAAAGAGACATGCACTTCACCAATAAAAATGGCACATCAATCTTATAATTATTGCACTGTATTGGTGGAAATATGGTCAATGGTGGCTATGCGAGCTGCTTTACAATAGTAATTCCTTTTCTTCAAACAATTCCCAACACTAATACTTTGAATTATGAAGTAATTATAGAGAATTATTAAAAAATATCTTGATTCCAAAGATCAAGATGGAGTTCTAAAATATCTAAAAAATATTGCAAAAAGAGTACAAAAATTTAAGAATCTCTGAACTACTCAAAGATGGCCGTATTGTTGAGGATGACTATTGATGACTAAACCTGCATATTTGTTGTGTTGTTTTCCTTTCTATATGGAGATGAAAATGTTTACTCTAGTAATTCACAAAACTTTTCCCATCTATCTTCCGTTGGGATAGAAAACTTAATTAATTTTCTATAGGTCTCATCCACCTCTATGTATTTCTGAAAGGTTACGTTGATGATGAACAAATGTATGATTTTGTGACTAATAAATAAGTCAAAATCAATTGCCTCCATGAATGCTTTTCTTGTGATATGCCCTTTTATAATTGCAAATATTCATTTCTCATGAGCAATAGTGCATACTTTTTCTTGGTGGTACTCTTTCAAGCTTATCAAATTCTATCCCTCATCAACTAGTCTTGGTAGTCCTTTCCTATTCAGCAGCTTCATCTTTCAGTGAAATATCTGGATGTTGGTTTCCATATATTGACATTTTTTTTCCAATTGCAACATTAAGATCCTTTTAGTGTGCATTCTCTTCACCTCCGAAATTGTCTTTGTTCTATCTTGAATTCCAAACTACTCGAGTTCTTCCTTATTTTTGAAATTCGAGATTTTTATGATGGATGTTGCTTCTATAGGATTATGTCCAAAATTTTCTTTGATTCGCATTAATACTTATTTTGATCTTTGAATGAAATCTTGCTGCTCGAAAATAATATGACTTGAAGGCCATATTTCTATGATGGATTCATTGATATTTGTCCATATGTTTTCCTTTACTTGTGCCAAAGTTTGAGCCATTGTTAATTCACTTTGTAATTTTTCAACTTTGAGAGTTAGCTGGTGGGTTTTCTTCAACTCTACAACATAAGAAGTATCAATTTTTAATTTATTCTATGATATTGTTTTGAGCTGAGATTTTAATTTAGCAATTTCTTCCCCTTTAATGGTCATATTTTCCATGGATTTAACTATCTCACTTTCAAGATCTGGTGTATGTGCTGGTGTTGAAGTTGATGTAGATTCTCCGAAGGTCGTGAAAAAACAAATTTGAGATATCTGTGAGTGGAACAATGGCCAAATGTGATGCCTCCTATTTCTCTTTCAGAAGTTTCTCGACTTCTACCTCCATGTCTTAGATTTGGATGTTATGTTCAATGATTTTTTTTAACATGTCCTTTTTCTCCTTCTCCATCATTGTAACTTCCTTAGCTTGTGGATCCTCTGTGGTAGGAAATTTAAGTTCCTTTCTTAATGTTGTTATATCAACATTTGTTATTTTCAGTATCTCTTCTGCTACCTTCAAATCACTGGGATTGTATCCCAGTTTGATCACCAAGTCTTCGAGTCACTTGGTCTTGGTATCCTTCGATAAGGATGAAATCATTTTCAACTTGAGTTACATCTATGTGTTATTTATTAATACATGCAATATACAACCTGACATCGAAACATTAGTTAGTGTAGAATACATCATCTAACTGGATTCTTTATGCATTTCTTTATCTCTGGCCAAGGAGTGTGTGTAGGGTTTGGTATTTTTCTCTACCCTCAACATTGAAGTTAGACCAAAAGGGTCATAATACCAAGTAAAAATCAACTTGAGGTTCATTTTCTTCAAAAGTAAATAAACTTCTGTACCAGTTGTTCTGGTATTGTAGACAGAATGTCCAACTTGTGTTTAAATTTAAAATTGTGCCTTCTCCTTGGCTACTACATAATGCATTTCATCCATATGTATAACTTGTCTAATGTACTCTAATGAGAAAATTATCCTAGGAAAAAACTTTGGTGGCTTATACAGTGGTAATTCACACATGTAGATCTTGATCTATGTGTAGTTCTAGAACAAATACTTGTCACGTGTGTTCACCTAGTCACTAATATGCAAAACCTTTTGAATGTAGGCCCCTATCCTAAGCTCCAACTCACGATTTATCAAGAAAACCAATGTGTACAAGGATTGTTCAACATAGTCTTTGAAAGTAAATTCTATAGTCTTCCTCCTCAGCAAGGAGGTCCAATGTATTAAATATTGAGAATTACCCTCCTCATCCATGTTCTGCAAAGTAAAGAGAAACTTATCTATTTGATGATCAATGAAAAAATAGTCTGAAAATGTGAATTTTTTGAAATATACCTCTGTAGGAAATTTAATAAATTGATGATTCATGACATCTTCAATAAATTAATTGTTATTAAAAAAAACAAGTTTCTCATCAATCATAAGAATTGACAGGAAGCCAACAATAGCCTCATCGGCGTAGTGATGAGAGTTGGAACCAAGAATGTACGAGATAATAGTGATGATATTTTTGGTTACTTCAAGGAACGTGGAAGATGAGTATGGAGGGTTTGATTTGGGAAATTGGGAATCTTGGGGGATAGATATTTTGAATATCTTAGCTCTTTTTTGGAAGGTCAAATTTTTGTAGAGTTCTATGAGAGAGTCTACAAACAATGGCTTGGAAGATTCTAGTTTGTCTACTTGCAAAATTCATGAAATATTCATAGTTTCGATGGTGAGAATAACTTCCCCATTATGGGTCATAGTTTCTCTTTGGCATGGGACATAAATTCTTTGATAATAGGAGATTAGTACAGGGAACAGATGTGTCTGTGGGAATATGAACTGAGGCAGGGAAGACTCTCGTATGCCCAATTCCTCATGTTGATCTCAAAATTTATGTTTCAAGCAACTATGAAGTTTGAACAGGTCAGATTAATGTTTAGTCTCAGAAATTTTATATTGGAGGTTAAATAAAGGCACATGATCCAAGTCTATGTGAGGGGGTAGCATTGGATTCTCTTCAGGATTATTTCCTTTGTTTCTGGTAGATTTAATATGGCGATGACTAATGTGAAATTAACTAGACAAGGATACTATCTGATGAATGTATAAGTGGGGTTACTAATGGAGATCAAATCAATATTGCTGGAATTATCAATTTTTGTGACAACTTGGAAGACAGTAAAAGTCATCTTGTTGTGAAAAACAATGAGGAAAAGGAATTTTATTGCTTTACAGAGTTTAGTAGATTGATTTTTTCAAATTACCCTTACATTTTTACCAATATCTGGAAGCAGGTCCGTTTCAGAAGGAGTCAGAAGCATTGATTGTTCTAACAGATTGTTGA
This sequence comes from Pinus albicaulis, assembly GCA_034641835.2. Lineage (NCBI taxonomy): Eukaryota > Viridiplantae > Streptophyta > Pinopsida > Pinales > Pinaceae > Pinus > Pinus albicaulis. Next base: position 838,080,510 of record CM076572.1, read on the forward strand.
TCAGCTAGGGGAGTTCCAAATGACAACTTTCGATTCAGAATGGGATGGATTCTCGAGATAATTTAAATGGACTGTAAGGTTGTGGAGGTGGGATCCACGAGGGTGATTTGGTGGATGGTGAGTGGAGGAATATAGGCCTAGGTGGGTAGACTGATGGTGAGGTTGTAAAGGCTATCATTGTAGATGAGCATTGGTGGAGGGGTGAATGGTCAATAGTGGAAGATTTTTCAGAGGGGAGTGGGTGGTGGGTTGGGGCGCAATCAGTGAAAAGTAAGGGGGGGTGTGAAACATTGTGAGGGTGACACGTAGGGGAGTGGGCCCATCCTTTTAGGACCCCCCCACTATTTCTCTGGGCGGGGGATGATCTTCATCGTTCATATTTATCCTAAGTTTGAAAATTTGCATAAAAACTTATTTCTTCAACTTTATTTCATGCACTTAGAGCACAATTAATCTTTCCTTGAACTAGTCTAATCAAAGCATAATCACCTCATAAAAACTACTTAAAAAATTCATTAATGTTGCATTTTAATTTGTAGAGAATTTTTTGATTTTTTCCTATTAGTTAAGCACGATTAAATGTTGTGATTAACTACATTAATAAAACTCAATCATGATTAAATTGTGTGATTGATTTATTCACTAACCTAATATATTTTATTATAACTAAATCACGATTAAACAATCTCATTAGACTAACTATTTATACTTATTCTATTACAATGTGGCATTTTTGCTAGCGGTACATTTATTCAAAATTTCTAAGTGCTAACAGAGGCAATTTTTATTTCTTGAGTGGCATTTAGGATTGATCATGATTATACATCCTTTTTGGGGTTTCTTCATTTTTTTAATTCTATTTTTCTTTTTGAAATATACATTTTGTTTTATACGCTTTTCTCATTTCTTAATACATTTTTTTAATTTTTGTTTTGTAGATCATTTGTAGAATACAATATTATTTACAATTTCATCAACTAAAATAAAATAACCAATCATCAATTGAACCTATGAATCATAGGACTGTAACAATCCCGAGAGTCCAGGTCACTTCCGAGAACTTCAGGAAACTTTAGGAGACGATAAATAACATTAGAAAAAGGGTACGGGAGAAATCACATCACCAGGAACTAATTGGACCCCTCCTAGCCATGACATGCATTTCATAAAAAATGTAGCAAAAATTGCATCTATAGGTGTAAAGAACATATTCAAACATAGGGGTCTCATACTTATCGAAGGACCACTAAGAGGCATTTGTCCCTTACATCATAAGCTACAATACACTCTATTTGACCATAGATACATCATGCATTGATTTAAAAGTAAAAACATGGATAGATCCAAACATCCTCACTGATAAAATACGTACTAGCATAATAAGAATAGAAATACCATGGATACAACAACAATATAATCGACATAATAACCAGTGAATTTTCATACCAAATACCAAAGAAATGATATCTTCATTACTGAATGTAAAGACGAACTAGAGATGGGACTTCCACATTCCACCCAACCATACATTGGCTAAGCCAAATATCTCTTCATCCAATCACCCTTGTTCCATATTCCAAGCATGAATTTCAGACTCAAACCGAAAAACCAACCAGGGAATCCTCAAGCTAAACCACCTCACCCTCATCGACAGAAATTAGGCTTTACCATGATCCATCCCTGATTACTTGGATAAGAAAATAAACATGTCATAACTTACTTTATCGTGACATACAACCAATCACTAGCCCAACACAAGAATGAATTTCATTGAATTCTCTCTGCCTAAACTATGAGGAAGTTTCCTCTCTCCTAGTTTCTCAGCCTTTATCACAACCCACAGTATGAATGAGGGGTCACTAGGCCCTAAACCGATACATAATATTAAATATTTACCATATATCCCAAACCAGATATTCCTAGGCATGATGGAGAGTAAACCATCCCCATCATTCATCAATCGAGGATTCATAAGCCTACAGAGGAAACACACTATCCAACTTTACCACAACCCTCAGTCTGGTTCAAAGGTTACTAGGCCATTTTTTATCTCAATTTGGAGATCTATCCCACTCAACTATGAATCCATCTGGTAATATAGCTTAACCAAAACATGAGAACTCAAAAACACCATGGATATCTAGAAATGGCAAGGCTAGGCTGAAAACACTTTCACACCTGGAAAAACCCATGCCAAGACTGAAAGGGACCACATGCAATACCATGAATTCCATATATAGTAAGGAAAATACATGTTCAAATCGATACCTACCAAGAATCTTGTTGTAGCTACTTAATTCCTTCTCATCCTTTCTTGCTCCCTCAGTTTTCCTATTTTCTTTCCTTTATTGGTCTAATACCAAAATGCTCCAAAAAATCAAAGTGTCCAAGGTTGAGAGAGAGAGAGAGAGAGAGAGAGAGAGAGAGAGAGAGAATAATGAGAGAGCTCAAAAAAATGAACTAACAAAAGGTACCAACTAATCCTCAGAAACATTTTTATAGATGAGGCCTATATTTTCTTCATTTTTGATAATTTTCCTTCATTTTTCTCCTCTTCTTACTTCTTTGAATACCTTCTTCAATCATTGACCTTGTCTCTTTGGACCAAAGTAGTTCTTCCTCTTTGCATGAGGAGAGAATGTAGTAGGATCATTTCCATTTGAAGGCTTATATCTCTCCGTCATCCTCATCTCTTCTTGAGTGGATGTGACCAATAATTCATTGAAGCTAGGAATCGTGTCATTGCTCAAAATGGTGGTTTTAAACACATCCCATGCTCTTGTGAGACATCTAATAGAAATGAGGATGATATCCCAGTCAGAAAAATTGTCTCTAATGGAAAAAATATCATTCTTGATTTCTGTAATCCTCATGAAGTAGGATTGGATAGAAACCCCTATATCCATCTTGAAGTCCTTCAACTTGTTCTTGAGAAAGGGGATTTTATTTGCATTGTTTACATTGAACATCCTAATGAGCTTATCCTACATATCCTTAGATTTATCCAAATCATAAATATAGGCAACCAAATTCTTTTGAATGTAATTAATGATAATTATTTTATCTTTGACCTCACCTTTCTTATACTTTTTCTTTGGAGTAACACATCCATTTGAAGGAGGCTCAACCACGTTTCCCTTAACATATTCCATAACATCATTATCTTCTAAAGTAAAATCCAAATTCTTTTTTCATGCATGATAGTAGGATTTCTCCTTGAGATTATCCTTGGATTTAAGGTATGATTTAGTCATCGTCATTGAAGCTAGACAAATATTCTTTTCCAACAACTATTTCTTAGTGTTTTTATTCTCTCTCTTGCTCAGAATTTGTCTTAACCCAGGCTCTGATACCATGTTAATTTTAGTTAATAATGGTATGCTATATTATTAGCACAATTACTTAAATTTTACTTAAGCAACCCAATAGCATTTTAAATTTAGATTTACAGTAGCAATCAAATTAATAATTAACCAAATTAATATTAAAAGTAGATAGAACATGAAAAAAATGTAGAAGACAAGCCAAGACAAGAGGACAACAAATTTTTTGGATGCCAAGGAAAAAACCTAATGTGGGAAAAATCGTTTCATAAAATATTCTTATTATTATATCAAAATTTCATCATAGAGAGAGAGTACAAAATTCAAATCAACTTACCTAATGCAATGTCAAAACACCCATGTCAATTTTTGCAGTCAAACTTCAGCCCTAACCAAAAATTCAATGCTAGTTAAATAAAAAATAGATCAACCTAAAAGCAACTTGGTCTTCCCGAGTCAAACTTGACATGATAAGGAGGTCAAATTCAACCCAAAACATCTTAGTCAAAACTCATTCAAAGGAGAGAGAAAACCTGTTGTAATTTTATGTGCTCAAACTACAATCAACCGTGAAGTCAAAATTCATCAACCCAAAACATCTTAGTCAAAACTCATTCAAAGGAGAGAGAAAACCTGTTGTAATTTTATGTGCTCAAACTACAATCAACCGTGAAGTCAAAATTCATCAAACTTCCCATATTACCCTCACTTTTGTCTCGAGAAACGTGGCCTAAAGACACATAATATATCCTTAAAAAATCATAGTCAATTCTCGTCAACAAGCCCCTAGTCAACGTTGGTCAAACTTGGTCTGCTACTTCTAATTTTCGGTCCTCCAACTTAGCCCTGAAAAATGAATCCTTCTTGCCTCACATATGAGAGAGAGGAGCTTGCAAATAGCATGAGAGAAGGAGAGAGAATAATGTGTGAGAGATGATGATTCCAAATGAGGTGTTAGGTCACTTGTATTTATACAATTCGTTGTGGGTAAGAGACACATCCATTTGACTTCTTGAGCATGCATGATGGTGAACCCAACCTGAAAAAATTGGAGATGTGTGGAAATAAATTCAAAATCACACTTCTTCTTATCGAAACGACATTATCTTTATATCAATTTTGATCCTCTCAAAAAGAGGAATATAATGCAATCATCATCTCCGTAAAATCAGCTATCCTAAGGTTGATTTTTCCCCTAGCTTCCTATTTTAACAATGGGTCACTACAATGTTTATTATTATTATTATTATTTATATGGACTTAGCTCAATTTTTTACATTAGCACATACTCCTTTTATTTAATTTAATTTTGTTATTTTTCAATCTAAATTGACTTAGCAAAAATATCAACTTATAAACCCTAAGATAAATATTATAAAACAAACATAATAATAAACTAAAGGGATTAAAAGTAACAACCCAACAGATTATAAATAGAAAGGAATGATATTAAACCCAAATGATAAATATTATAAACCCAAGGTTTATGAATGCTAAGATAAATAGTCTAAACACTAAAATAAACATAGTCAACCTTATTCAAATGTTGCATTGTGACAAAGATTGTGTCAATAAGAAAACCAATTGTGGTTAATCATGGTCAACCATGTTAATTTTAGGGTTTATAAGATTTATCTTAGCTTTTATATACACCAGCTTTATAATATTTATATCTTTGGTTTAATATTACTTTGAGCTTACAATCCCTTCACTTTTTAGTTTTAATACCTTCGTTTTATTATTCCCTTGGATTTATAATATTTATCTTAGCGTTTAGATACATCCCGTATATAATACCAATACCAATAATTTGGGTTTGATACCATTCCCTTGGGTTTCTAATACCTTGGGTTTTAGAATTAATCCATCCGCGTAGCGATTTAACTCCTAAGTTTACGAAGGCATAAATACTCTACCACTAGACCCTCTTGTTTGTGGGACAAGGGACCCACCTTCACGTAGGGATTTAACTGCTAAGTATAGAAGGCATACATACTCTACCACCCTCTGGTTTTGAACCTCTGACCTCTTAAGAGGAAACACATACTCTTAACCATTAGGCCCACTCAAGCTGTATACCTTGGGTTTATGATGTTTATTATTTGGATTTAATATTTTTCCTTTGGGTTTAAAATCCCTTGGGTTTATTATTCCCTTGGGTTTATAATAGTAATTTTAGAGTTTATATACATTGCATTTATAATATTAATCTCTTGAATTTATTATTATTACCTTAGATTTATAATACTTTGGAATTTTAAATTAATCCATTAGATTTATAATATAATTTTGTCTCATTTATCAATCTAATAGTTCATATTACTGCATTATAATATCATTCCAAAATTTTATAATATTAATCTCAAATTTTAATATATTCATGTTAGTATTAATAATACATTAATATTGAAGAATAAATATGAAATGTTTTTATTAAAGTTTAGATTAAAATTATTAAAAAACATCCCCTTTCCCTTACTATAATATTTAAACTAGTTTATAAAATTACATTTTATATATCAACACAATTTACTATAATACATAAAATTACTATAATACATAAAATTAATAATAAATTTTATATATTAAAGTAATTATATATAAATGTATGCTAGTATTAATGTAAATACTAATATTAGTATTAAAATATTATCCAAAACTACAATTATTACCTCATTATTATTTTAATAATTAAATTTAACTCTAACCTTAATATTATTATTTTAATAATTAAATTTAGCTATAACATTAATAACCTTAACTTAACTGAAGGTTAATGTTAACGTTAATCAATTAAATTAAAACTTGCATTCCAGGTTTAATAAAAGAGCAAGCTAGTCTCAAGGGTTCTGCGAGGAGTTACAACCTTTGGGGATATATGCCTGTACCTATTTAGGAGATAAGGGTAAACTCATAACCTGCTAAGCTCGTGTATCACTTTTGGAGATAATGGCGATCATCTAAGTTCTTAGATTCTTATTGCAACATCCAATCCATCCGAATATCAAATTAAAACTCAGATTTTACTAGTGACACATGCATAACATTGATAATTTTGATTCAACGCGCAAAGGGAAAAGAGAGTTTGATGGAAGAGGTGGCAACACTCAAGAAGACTGTGAATGACGTAGTTGTTACAGTTGCTGAAGGAAAAAAGATCAATTAGTTGTCAGAGCTGTTGAACATAAAGATACCCTGAATGAAGCGTTATCCCCAATGGACATCAATTCTTCGTTAATTATTAAAATAGCACTTATGATTATGTAAGGGATACAATAAATTCTTATATGTTTTACTATTTTAATTTTAATTTTAGTTGAGTAAAATTTTGTTATAATTGTTCATATAATACCAAAAATATAAATCATTTAAAATTACCGTGAGTAAAACATAAATAATTTAAAATGATAGTTAATAGAATATAAATCATTGTGAATTTATAAATAATTTATAAATTGTAAAATTTATTTATAAATATAAATTGAAAATGATATATAAAATTATAAATATATTTTAAAATCAGCTATTTTGAAATTTTTTTCCTTTATAAATTATTTTTATAACATGTTAATATACTATATTGATACCACTATATCCAAATTATTATAAACTAAACTTTGTTGGAGTGATGTTAATATAATTGACATCATTTTTAATTTTTAAAATATAAAAAAATAAGCTTTTTAAATTTATACAGTAACTATTTCATATTAGCTATTTGTATACTAAATCATTTTAACTCTTAATTTATAGAGGGATCAAATGCTTGGAGTTGACATATTTGATCTATGTAACGTATTACGAATTAATAAGTTAGGAATATATATAGAAAATATGATTAATTTTCTCAATAATATGTTAATAGATTTAATATTAAAATAATAATTTTAATATGTTAAATATGTATTATATTAAGCTAGTCATTTTAATTTTAATTTTTTTTTGGAAAACATGATTAATTTTTTCAATAATATGTAAATAGATTTAATATTAAAATAATAATTTTAAATATCTTAAATATGTATTATATTAATCTAGTCATTTTAATTTTAAATTTTTTTAGCAAGGTAGGTTTGTTGAGATATAAATATTGTTAAATAACTTTAATGATTTAAATTCATAAAATACAAATTTTGAATGCAAAGTTACAATAATAGTTCTGAATGATACAAAATATGAATAATAAGAATGTAGTGAATTAAAAATAGTCTTCATTGTAATCAATGTCAAACTATTTTAGTCTACTATATTTATTAAAATCATAAACCATTTAAATACTTACCTTGACCTATTGTATTGTGTCTCTTGCTTTTCAATATTAATAGGTTGAATTACTATAACATTAGAATCAGTGTACATTGTCACTATTTTTTTTGGGGTTAGAGTGAAATCAATGCACATTGTTAATGAAATCACTTTAAAATTATGGTACCATCATACATCCAATAAAACCAAATTAGAAATTAGAATTAGTCTTAAATCAATGAAAATCAATCAAATAATATTATAAAACAACTTCTACATTGATTTCAAATAAACATGTATACTCGAATCAATGAAATAAACATCTATACTCGAATCAATGCAACTAGTGAAAGTAATAAAATATGATGAGAAACCAACATCTAGGCTAAAATCAATGCATTTAGTGGAGTTCATAAAATAGGATTAGAAACCACCATCTACATTTAAATCAATGAATGTAGTGGAAGCAATAAAATAGGATTAGAAATCATCTACATTGAAACCAATGGATCTAGTGCAAGCAATAAAATAGCATTAGAAATATATATATACACTAAAACCAATGCATCTATTGAAAAAGATCAAATATGATTAGAAATCACCATGTACACTAAAATGAATGCATATACTGCAAATAATCAAATGTGATTAAAAATAACCATCTACACTAAAATTTATGCATCTACTACAATCAATATTCTTCCATCTATCCCTACTCCATCTATATCTATATCCCCTCCATATCTCCTTATTTGTCTCTTCTCACCCTCCCACCAAACACACATGGTCTCTCCCTCCATATTTATCAATATCTATGTGCCTCCCTCCCTCTCTTTGTATCTCTTCTTCCCTCTCTTCACCTTTCATCTATATATCTATATTTCGGTTCTCTCCCTCTCCAGAGCTTCTATCTCTCTTTCTGTCATTTTTTTTTTCTCTCCCTCTTTCTCCATCTTCCTTATAACTCCTTCTCTCTCTCCACATCTCTCTCTATGTATTTCTTCTTACCTCCCTCTCTCACCCCCTCCAAATCAACCTCTCTTTCCCTCCCTCTCTCCATTCTCTCTATTCATCTATCTTCCTTCATGTCTCTCCCTTTCTCTCTCTCTCTCTCTCTCTCTCTCTCTCTCTCTCTTTACCCTCCAACCCAATTTCTATATCTCTCCCTCTCTCCTTCTCTCTTCAATTCTCTCTATATCTCCTATCTCTTTATCTCATCCCCAAACTTATACACTCTCTCTCCATCTCTAGCTTATTACACCATCTCTCTCCCCACTTCTCACTCTCTATTTCTTTCTTCCTCCCTCCCTATATCCCCCTCCAACTCCATCTCTCTGTCCATCCCTCTCTCCTCTATGTGAAGTCCTCTCTCTTGTCCTTTCTCTTTCTCCATTTCTCTCCTACCTCTCTCTCTCTTATCCATCACTCTCCTCCTCTCTCTCAAGTAGTGTGTCTCTCATCCTTCTTCTATCATCCTTTCACTCCTACCTCCACCTATGTTCCCCCATAACTCTCTCTCTCTCTCTCAAACTATGATTCCCTCTCTCATTCTTCCCTCTATATATCCTTATTTATCTCTTTATCTCATCCCTAAACATACACACACTCTCTCCATATCTCCCTTGTCACTCTCTCTCTTGAGTGATCACTCTCTCTCTCTCTTTATTCTTCCTTCCCTTTCCCCTCCAACTCCATCTCTCTATCCCTCACTCTCTCCTCATCTATTTGAAGTCCTCTCCCTCTTCCTTCCTCTCTCTACCATTCTCTCTTACCTCCCTCTCTCTTCCCCCATCTCTCTCTCTCTCTCTCTCTCTCTCCCCTCCATTCCTCTCGTTATATTACTCTCTCTCTCTCTCCCCCCTCCATTTTTGGGTCTTAGTGTCCCTCTCTTACCCTTCTCTACCTCTCTCACTCCTCTCCCTCTCTTTCTCTCTCTCTCTCTTCATTCTCCTCTCCTTCAACTAATCTCCATCTATCCCTTGTGATTCCCCCCATCTATCCACATATATTACTTTTTTTTTGTTCTTCCCTCCCATATATGTATAGATTTAATATATATCATGATATATTAATATATATTATAATATAAAAAATTTAATATTTTATTTATCCAAAGTTATCAAATTTAGTAAAATTGATTTTATAATAAATTAATATCAATATTATGTTTAGTAATATTAAAAATAAAAATGTTTTAATAATAATATTAAGGTTAATAATAATTTTTTGCATGGTATTAATAATAATTTGGGGCCTAGTATCTTGCCCATGATATTTATCTCATTTTATTAATAATCATTTTCCCATGGTATTTGACCCATAGACATCAACTAAAGAAAATACCTTTTTGAGTTTTCCAGAATTATGGAGTAAAGATAAAAAAAATGTTTTATTTATTTATATATATTTTTTATTTAGCATAGTATATTAAAAAGACTTTTGATTTATTTATCGTATCTCCTCTTTATTTTTATTTTTATTTAATTATGGTACAATCTTTCTTACATTACATCTAAGGCCTACACATCTATCCAATACTTCATCATCAAAAATTCATATTAGAAAACATATGTTACATAAAAACAATTGTTACCACTAAAATATATGTTAAGTGAGACTTCTTATTCCATAATTTAATTTTCTTTTTCTTTGTAAACACTACAATATTCTAAGTTTTATGCCATAAATTTCAAACATTTATTTTACATTTACTAATTGAAATTTTATTAGAAGCATCAAATCTATGTTCCCAAATAACTCCAATTAAAACTAAAATTCAACAAATTTAAAATGAGGCTACTTACTTTTTCAAGAATTTATAAATAGTTGATTTGATTAAATCAATAAATTTTTTTATCTAATTTATAAAACATCTGAAATAACTTATTAAAAGGTAATTTAAGATAACTTATTAAGAGGTCGTTTAAGAAAGTAGTATATTTAATTAAAAGAATTTTACAATAAAATAATATATTTATAATTGGAGAAAAAAACAATACTTTATAAGATTCTTCAATTTTAATCACTTTAAAATGAAATTATTCTTTAACCAAATGAAGTTTTATGTGAGAAAGATTAAGCAATGTATGCGATTGATTTTTCATTATATATTAAAGTAGTTAGAATGAATATGCAATAGTATAATAACAAAATTGTCTTAATAAGTAAGAAATCACAATCGAAATTATAGGAAATTATAGTCATTTATAAATAATGCATTAATTTAACTTTTTTCATTTAATTAAGAAAAATATATTTTCCCAAAAAACATTACAAGACATACAATAATTAAATAAAAATACCACAAAGAATTTTGAAATTTTTTGAAATACACAACAAGGGAACCTGTAGAAATTTTAAATTCAATTTTTTTTAGGATTTAACTTGGCATATGGACTTTTGTGATAATTTTGAATTTTTGAATTCAAAAGCTTCTTTGGCATTTGGACTTGAGTACTTTTAAAATAATGTATTGAATTTTCATTAGTTTTAAAATCATCTCATTTTTATTAAAAAATAAAGTTAGATGAAATAAATATTAATGAAATCCTTTTTATAAATTTATTAAAATCATTTTATAAATTTATAGAACATTTTTGGATATGGTTCATAGGAACTGAGTAGAATGTTCTTTTAATATTTTTTAATATGATTTAAATTTTGTGGATTAGATTTAAAATTATACCCAAAATCTATGATCACCATTAAACAACGACATGAAAATCATGGATCAAATAACGTTATGAAAATCAGCAAGCTCAGAAAAACAATCATTCTAGCCTTCAGAATTAATAGATCACACAGGATATAGTGCGCTGCATTATACGTTGTGGAAGTATATAGTTGTCATTTTTATTGGGTTTCATTAGTTATGACTAGTTGTTGTGGTAGTTTAATAGAAAGTAGTTTACATTTCTTTTTTTAATTTTAAACTCCATATTAGAATATAGAATTTTGGTTCAATTGATCTCCACTCAAAAATAATTTCTTTAAATTCCTTTCACTCACTGAAAAGTACTACACCAATGAAAGATGAGCCTACACCAATGAACAAGCTGCAGAAATGTTGTACAGAAGCAATAAGCATTATTTGTGCCGAGCTTCATAATAATTAAAAGAATCTTGAGAAGAAAAATTTACTATGACCAGGCAATCCAATCCGATATTGAGTAGTTTTGGAGTTTCAGAATCCTATGAATTTGAGAATCCAATATTGAGTAGTTTTGGAAGTAAAATCTCGCGCAACCAATTTCAATTAAAATAATTTACATCCAGTAGCTTCAAGCTCCCTCCCCTGAGGATATTAGGGGAATATTCCCTTCAAACTAAGGATATTAGGTACATATTCGCAGCAAATTTAATCTCTTTCAGTCAAAATTAAATAAAAAGAACAATTCTAAAATTCTGATTAAGAAAGAAGAGTTTGGTGTTGAACTTATACAACTTATACAGAAACTATGCCCCAATTCAGAGTCATGCTTTTGTTTAACGGCAATGGAAGCAGTTCTCCTCTATGTTAAGCCGCAATGAAAGAAGTTATGGAAACAGTTGTTCCCTATGTTAAACCACAAACCACAATGAAAGAAGTTGGAGTGGCAGTAAGGTCTACTAGGTCACTTACTAGTAAAGATGATTATAGATGATGTTATAACGTAATATTTAAGTTTTTGATTAAATTAAATTACATAAAAATAAAATAAATTAAATATAAATGTGATGTAATGTAAACATTTTAAGTTTTTGGAAAAAAATATAAAGTTGTAAAATTAAAACAATAATAAAACATGATCTATGGTATTGATTTTAAGTAATGCTATTCATCTGGAATATAATCTATTTAAATTTGTAAATTAACTAACCTAGATTCATTACTAAGAGAATTGATGGAGCATTAAAATTGATTTAGATTGGTCTAACTTAGGCTATATTCCACATGAATACCATATATTGTTCGTGGCTATGTTTATTATTTATTATTATTAATTTATTTTCACACCATTGAAATGTTTACAATACATCACATTACTTATTTTTATTTAATTTGATTTTTGATTTTTTTAATTTAAATTCACTTAACTAAAATATTAAATAAAATAGTAATGTAAGTTAAACATGTTAACTAGGCGAAGATAATATAAAATCAAAATAAGCCTATAAAAACAAAATAATAAACAACAATGACCCATGATGTTCATGTGGAATATAACTTATTTAAAGTTGTAAATTAAAGAAGCCTAGATCCATCTTAACTCTAACTTTCTATCTCTAAGGCATCCCAAGGAATCAAATCTCTTGGGATCCAAAGTGAAGATTAATGTGGCTTGATTTAATTTTATCTTTTAAATAATGTATCATTGTTATGTTTTTTTTTTTTTTTTAATCCTCACAAAGTTCAAATGTTTACATTATATCGCATTACTCTATTAAACATTACATTACACATTTGTAGATAGAAGACATAATATATTATTAATGATGGTTATATTTATTGATATTCATTTTACAGTGTAATAACATATTAAAAAATGGAAATTTCATTCCAATAAAAATGGTTTTTATTAATAAATTGTTTTATTATTTGATAATATTTTAGTCATAATAGATAATTAGAAATTTTAATAAATAATAATATAAATAAAATAACTTTAAGAATCTATGTGTGTGTGATCCATGATATAAAATAGTAAAATATTTTTCGGTAATAATAACATGCAATGGAACATTGTCCACACATTTCTAACCAACCACTGTTCCAAAATCCTCTATAATGTTCCATTGCATGTGATTATTACCAAAAAGATATTTTAAAATAAAAAAATAAGTAAATAAATTCAAGTTATATAAAAAATTGTATTCATGGTTTAATAATTATTTTCAAAATTATAAATAAACCAACAAAACAATCCTAAAATTCAAATAAATTCCATCTTTTTTAACTACTAAAATAATCCAAATTTAAAAAATAAAATCATAAAAGTTTAAAGTTGAATTGCAAAAGAAAAATTGAGATAGTTTTACATATTAACTCCGTATAAATCGAGACTGTGTGAACTAGGTATACCTGGGTCTTATTTTTTTTTATCTCTAGACAAGAGAGATAATATACTTGATACAAGTGTAACAATAGTAAGTTCAATTGGTTTAGCCACAATGGATGAATAATGGGAATTACAATTAGGAAAAGTAATGTAACCATAGTCCATAAAACATAGGGCCTTGTTCTTACTAGTGCATGTGTGTGAGGGTCACTATGTAGTGAGACTGAAAATATTGTGAGGTAAGTGGCTATAAACACCCTCAATATTTATGTCACTATGTATTAATGAGATGGAAAATATGATGGTGTAAGTGGCTATAAATCTTACAATATTTATGATTATGATGTAGAATCTTGTTTTATTTATAATCCACATAAATTTTAATAAATAATAGTATATATAAATAAATAGATAGGTAAAAAAATATTTTTAAGTGTTAATTTTTAAAAAGTTTTGTTTATTTTTGGATTTAATTTGTCTACAATCATTCATTAAAATCATAATTTTCATAAGTGAATTCTTGATCTAAATTTATGCAATAATGCAAAGATAATACACATATAATCATACATACAAAGATGAACCAGAAATAACACTTCATTTCATTAATATCAAAGAACTTAAATTTGTTTAAAGATAAAATGGGAATAAAGTAGCTAGGGCGCTCATAGCTTATCTCTTAGAAGAGGTGTCAAGTAGAGGTGGGAAGTAGAGATGAAGGCAGTCGACATTGAACACTTGGTGCAAACCAAGGAATAGTGAAATACTAAGCTCCAAGGCATTGGCTCCTACATCCTTGGTGATGGTGTACGACCCATATCGGAGCGGGCGAAGCTTGCGGTGAGGTCCAGTGAGGTGCTCCTTCTACAAATGTAGTGATACTTTGTCACCCACCTGAAGTTGTGTGGTACCAAATGTTAATCATGTCGTCTCTTGTAATTATAATTGGATCATTCCAATATGTCATGAACCTTTTGGCTGATGTGCTCAATGTGCTCAATGAAGTTGTTTGCTTTGTTAGCTTTAGACTAAACATGACTTGAGTTGGCCTAAGTAGCCACAAATGGCATGGCTACTTCATTGGGACATAGTGGCTGGAATCTCAAGGTGACCTGAAAGTGGATGTGGCTAGTTGTGTTGTGGAGCATTTGTTTATAACTATGTGCACATAGGAAAGGCTCTCATCCCATGTGCATAGATGCGTTGAATTGTACATGCATCTAATGTGTACGATCATGGTGTTGACAACCTCTTTCTCGCCATCGGTTTGGGGATGAAAAGTTGTGTTATCACTCTAGTAATTCTTTAGTTGTGAGATTTTGGTTTTAGTTAAGAAAACTAGAGGTAACCACACACCAAATTTTAAACTCTAGGATCTAGCCTTCCTAGGGTTCAGAGAGGGCTCTCTCTATAAAATTTAACTTTGTTTTTAATTATGGTTTTAGGCTAGTTATGATTGTGAAATTGGTTTTGGTTTTGGTTTTGATTGGTTTGGTGGGAAAAATCACTTGAAGAGATGGATAGTGGGAAACATATTTGTCCATTGGGCTAGGGAGTCAAATTCAAGCTAAGAGAGATGGGATCAAGGTCAAAAAGTCAAATGTTTTCAGGGCAATATAGATAACCCATGGAGACCATGGAAAGTTTTTTTGTGAGATGGTATGATGGGGATAAAGAGAAATTAAGGGTTCTTTGATCTCGAAATGGAAAGTAGTAGACAGAGGTCAAATGAGAGAGGGAGCAACTAAGGGTTCGCTACACTGGAAATCATGAAGTAACCCTGCTATTCATTCATTTAAATTTATAACACATAATGGATTACATGTAACAAAGAAAGATAAAAATGACAAGTTTGGAAAATACGTCACTCCAAATAGCACATCACATGAATCCTGAAATATGATGCTAGTTGATGTGATCCCTATATTAATAGTGTAGTCCCTTATTATGTTAATGTAGCCCCCCTTATTGTTATTTTTATACCCATATAACCCCAATAATGTTATCATTTTGCCCTTAAATTATTATTGTTAGGTCGGCTAGGATTACATTGTGGCCCCACTAGGATTACATTGTGGCCCCATGGACTCCTATATATAGAAGGAGGTTTTGGTCATTTGTATCATCCAAGAATTGTACATTTATGTAATGTATTGGAGGTTGCCTCTCGAAGTGGCTTATTTCTAAGGTGTTGATATATCTTTTCTTCTATTTTTGGAGTTGGTTTCATAGCATTTTGTATGAGAGCATTGGGATTCTAGGGTTTCACTACTCCAAACAGGTCATTGTGGAATTTTCGCTCTAAATTTTTTCCTACAAAGGTTTAGAAGCTGAAATTTTTAGAGTGTGAAGCCAAAAGCCAGAAGAAAATCATTGCAAAATTTCAATGCTTGGTTCGCAATATTTTCGGAGATATGATATGTGGAAGTTAGGTCATTTTGGAGACTTGTGAATTTAACATAAACAGGTCATCATGGAATTTTCGCTATAACGTTTTTTCTACGAAGGCCCAAAATCTGAAATTTTTAGGGCGCGAAGCTGAAATCCTGAGGAAACCTGTCGCAAAATTTTAGAGTTTGGTTCACAATATTTGAGGAGATAAGATATGTGGAATGTAGTTCTTTTTCAGGCTCCCAAATTCCATCTCAAAAAGGTGATCATGGGAAAAGCTTCATAACTCTCTCTCTGAGGATCAGATTGGAGTACCGTCAAAAGCGGACGTAAGTAAATGGACTGTGGTTTCTTTTCTATCAATTTCATAGCTGAAGGATGAAACAGTGACACATGGAAATTCGTACAAGTTTTCTCTACTCAACGAGTCCATAATTAGGTCATTGTGGGAGATTGGACATAACCTTGCCTTGGAGAATCCAAATAAGGTCAAACCTATGGCATTCAAAAGAGGATTCAAAGGGCTACCTCAGTACCAAATTTCAGATATTGAAGGGCCGCAATCACATAGATAATCTAATTTCAATATCGAGCTCCTCAAAAGCAAGAAAAATGTGTTTATTTCTTTTTGAATTGCATAAGTCTTGTTTGAAGAATCAATTTGAATTGATTCCAAGGGAATATTGTAGAATAGATATTTGTATTGGGTTCTAAAAAAAAAATGCCCCGTAAAAATAATTCAACACCCATTAAGCCTTCAGAAGGCTCTACTATGACTCATGAAGATCAATAATTACAACATGATCTATCAAAATTGCAAGAGCAAGTGCACCAAATTTCTCTCTCACAAAGAGCAGCAAAAAATGAAATGGAAGTTTTGAAGAAAGGTGTGGAAGCAAAGATGGATGGTTTGAAGAAAGGCATGGAGGCTAAGATGGAGGACATGGAAGAAAAAATAAAAGACAACATGGAAAACATGAAGAATGATCTAAAAGTGGACATGGAAGGTTTGACAAAGTTGATACAAGAAATGATTCCTAATGGGGGAAATATAGTAGAGGAAACTCATGATGAGAATAAAATACATGTTAATCATGATTTCATAAACTCTAATGTTGGATTGAAGAACCACCATATTACAAAGATGGATATGAGGAAGTTTGATGGCAAGGATCCCGTAACATGGATACTACAGATGGAGCAATATTTTGATCTCAATAATGTGCAAAACACACAAAAGGTATGCATTGCAACTTTACATTTAGAACAAAATACTTTTGTATGGTATCGATGGATTTGCTCCCATAAAAAAACTGTCACTTGGTCAATTTTTACGGAGAAAATGATAGCACATTATGAGGATACAAAGAGAAACGCCTTCTTTAGCCAAATGATAAATCTCAAACAAAATGGTTTAGTGGCGGATCACATTGAGGACTTCCAAAAATTGAATATAAGGGTAACTGATATTCCAGAGAAACACAGGATTGACGTATTCATAGGGAATTTGAAGGATAACATCCAACATGAAGTTTGTGTTTTGGAACCTGATTCATTGGACAAGGCATTCAGGTTGGAAAGAAAAATTGAATGTAAAATTATGGCGACAAGGAAGCCTACCACATCTATAAAGGTGGAAGTGTTGCTACTCCTAGACTTCCACAATCGACAAGGTTGACACCACAACAATTGGACGATAAAAGAGGAAAAGGGCTTTGCTATAGTTGTGATAGAAAATACACTAAAGGTCATAAGTGCACTGAGCAGAAATTATTTTACATAGATTGTGAAGAGGAGGAAGAAAATGAAGAAAAAATTTCAAAAGTAGAGGATATACACCACGAAGAAGCCCTAGGAGAAGAAGAAATGAGTCCGACCATATCATGTAATGCATTGTCAGGAATTACCAGTCCTCAAACTCTCGAGATAGAAGGATAGATCAAGAAGAAAAAGGTAATAGTGTTGATTGATTCAGGTAGTACCCATAATTTTATTCATTGTAAGGTAGCCAAGGAATTGAATTGTTTCCTATACCCAACACCAGAATGTAAAGTGATGGTTGCAAATGGAGGAACTATAAATCGCTCTAGAAAATGCCATAATATCAAGCTAGCAATGGGGAATGTGTGTTTAATAGTCCAATGCTTTCCATCCCAATGGGAGGTGCTGATATTGTACTAGGAGTGCAATGGTTACAATCTTTAGGGACAATAGCTTTTAATTTTCAGGAACTTTTCTTGAAATTTTTTTTGGAAGGAAAGGAAATCGAATTACGGGGTATCACAGGAAAGCCAGGAAATATAATAAGCTATAATGTCATGAAAAAGATTATAAAGAAAGAATAATGGGGTGTAATTGCACAATTATGCTCACTAGAAGTTCCAACATCAAAATCATAAATTTCTCCACATCTCCAAAATTTCTTGGAAAATCATTCCAAGGTGTTTGATAC
The DNA here is from genome assembly GCA_034641835.2 of Pinus albicaulis. NCBI lineage: Eukaryota > Viridiplantae > Streptophyta > Pinopsida > Pinales > Pinaceae > Pinus > Pinus albicaulis. The sequence continues at coordinate 838,098,959 of CM076572.1, forward strand.
TCCCAAAGGACTCCCACCTATTCGTGATCATGATCATGCTATTCATTTGATTCCAGTAAGTTTTCCTCCAAACATCATGCCTTACAGATATCCTTATGTCCAAAAGAGCGAAATTGAACGTATGATTGCAGAAATGTTAGAGGCTGGTAGAATTCAACCTAGTCAAAGTTCTTTCTCTCCTCCAGTAGTATTGGTGCACAAGAAAGATGGATCATGGTGCATGTGTCCAAATTATAGGGATAACTAAAGCAAGGGATGAATGGAAGAAGGATGAAGAAGTGTGGACTCTCATTCAAAAATTGCAGCAAGATCCTAGTACATCTGATACATTTAGCTGGAAAAATGATTCCTTATGGTAAAAAGATTGCTTATATATTTGCAAGAATTCCAAACTAAAACAAAATATTCTTTTGGAATTGCACACTTCTCCTTTAGGAGGAAACTCGGTATTTTTAAAAACTCACCACAGGGTGAAGAAAGAATTTTTTTTGGGATGACCTTAAATATGATATTGAAAAGTTTGTGGGAGAATGTTTGGTTTGCCAGTAAAATAAAGTTGAGACAATTAAGACCACGGGTCTTCTACAACCTTTATACATTCCAAGTCAATGTTGGGAGGAGATTTCAATGGATTTTATCACAGGTTTACCTAAGTCTGAAGGAAGGAGTGTCATCATGGTGGTAGTTGATAGACTTACCAAGTATGCACACTTTTGTGCATTATCTCATCCATTTAAAGCGAGTACAATTGCTACCGCATTTATGGAAACAATTTAAAAGCTACATGGAAACCCAAAGATTATTGTAAGTGACAGAGATCCCATTTTTACATGAAATTTTTGGACTAAATTATTTTCTTGTTTGGGTACTCAAATAGCTCATAGCTCATATTATCATGCTCAATCTGATGGTCAAACAGAGATAGTGAATAAATGTTTGGAAGGATATCTTCTTTTTTTTTGTATCTGATAAACAAGCATAATGGGTCAAGTGGTTTCCTCTCACTAAATGGTGGTATAACACTTCCTTCCATACTACAGAAAAAATGACCCCATTTATGGCACTTTATGGATATCATCCACCATCCATCACATCTTCTTTAAGGGAAAATTCTATGGTTCAAGCAGTGGAGGATCACATCGAGCGTCAACAAGAAGTTCCCTATCTCCTAAAGGATAACCTAAATTTGGCACAAAATTGAATGAAACAAGAGCCAGATCAACATCGCAGTGAGAGAAGTTTTGATGTGCGAGACTGGGTATTTTTATGGCTACAACGATACAAAAAATTGTCCCTCAAGCAAGCTAAGAAGGATAATAAATTATCGCCAAAGTACTATGGTCCTTACAAGGTTTTGCAAAAGATTAGTACTATGGCATAAAAATTGGAGCTTCCTGCTTCTTCGCAAGTGCATCCAGTTTTCCATGTTTCATGCTTAAGAAAGGTTATAGGGGACAAACTTCTAGTTCAAAAAATATTGCCGTAACTTGATGAGGAAGGAAAAACCATATTCAAAATTGAAGTAGTCACAGATGTAAGAACTTGACAACTACGAAATCGATGAAATTTTAGAGTATCTCATCAAATAGAAGAACTTGACAACTACGAAATCGATGAAATTTTAGAGTATCTCATCAAATGGAAGAACTTACCCATTGAAGATTCTACATGGGAGGACAACACTATTGAAGGAAAGGGGCATGTTAGGTGTTACACAGTAATTTGTCACCGTCCCTGCAATCCATGTCCCACACATTGGAGGGCTCATTTTGTGACCTGTGAGTAGTGAAATGACTTGAAACCACTTTCATGACATCCCTATGAACAAGAGCTTTCATTGCCATGAAGACATCTCCTTGTGGAAAATCCTAAAAAATGGCCCTTTTTGCATTGGCGCGAGTGGGCAGTTCATCACCTGCGCCAATGGGGAAAATCCTTCAAAGAGGTCGTGCTAATTGGCGCTCTGTCCAAAAGTTGCACTCGTGCCAGCCAATTTAAGGAGTGTTTTTTAAAAATAAATGGCAGAAGTTTCGTCTTAACCAATTCATGAACTGGTATCTATCTTGAGTTGGGAGGTTTGGCTACGGGTTTCCATAGAGAGGAAGTGGTTTGCCACCTCTCATGGAAGCTTCCTTGAGGATAGGGCCAATCCCATGATAATAGGGATCCCAACTCCCCTTCCTCCATCTATAAAATGTTGCCCATCTCTATTGCAAGCTAGTCTTCAAGTTCCCAAATTTCCAAGAGCCTTATGCTGCAAGAGCCTCCATAATTCCCTTAAGACCGATTTCAAGCAAGGAGACTATCGTCGAGATCCGAAGAGAGAGGTTTGTCCCATCCCTGACAGGCTTTTCAAGATGTGTTCTACTGGCGACCCGCAGAAGGGGAATTCAGCGTCAGAACTATGGTTGTAATTTTCCTTTGATTGATTATTAATGAACGACTATTGGTTATGGTTCCACTCTTGTTGTTATTTATGATGATGAGTTATGTCCTTTCTGACTGACATATAGTTGCATCTACTAGATTTTACGCTTGCGTTTGTTTTGTTTCTCGCATGTGCAGGTGTCCTATCACAGAGATCATGGGGATCGTGATCTCCCAGAGCTAAGGAATGGGAGCGCCACCTCTTCTACAAGCAACACCATTGGATTCTAGGTAAGCCTTCATCGTTAGTCAGTTTATTTGCAATTAGGAACCTGCACTATAGCGTGAGTGATTGTTGCTAGACCCGGTCTAGGCTACTAGGGATCGCCTCTATCCGCAGAGGGGATTTACCTCCACAAAAAATTGGCGACTCTTCTGGGGATCGTTGGCTTGTTGTCGTTCATTTTATAAGCTATAGACAGAGCCTAAAGTTGGCCAGATAGCCTTCGAAATGCTTTTGCTCTGCAATTGCACAGTAGGTCAATGCTACTTCAGTCAATCTCTGGTTTAGTTTGTAAATTGAACCCTGGAAGCATCGTCTTGTCTTTTCGGTTGATTCTTGATCCTCCTTGCTTGATCATCTCTTTTGGGTTGGTTCTTTTTGTGAATTTGGGTCTTTGATAGCTTGATCATCACTGGTCTACTTGTTGGATTGCTTTTTTTTGTTGTTTTTTACTAAGAAACTCGACTGGCACGCTTTTTATCTTGACAGTCGCGCCCATTGGCACATGTTGCTTGTGTATCACTCCACCACTTCCTTTATGGCACTAGTGACAGCCTCACAGTCGCACCAATCCTGTGAGCTGCTAGTGTTTGCTCAGTTTGGAGCTTCCTAAGTCTGATCTGTGTGTTTGGTCTTGATTTTTCCACTGTTTGAGTGTTTTGGAGTCTTGATTGACTGACTGTTACCTTCATCCTTTGGTTGTTTGCCCATTTCCATCGATTTTTCATTCGAGCCCTAGGTCATCTAGGTTCTATTGTGTGTCGAGCCCTCCTTGGGAGTTTTCAGTTCCTATTGGTTCAGTCAACCTTCTTATTGCTTCTTTGCATTTATTTGGTGGTTTTATATTGTCTCATTGCATTGTTTGAGTGATTTTTTCCTTCTTCATTCAAATTCAGCCTTGTCTCATTTGGGCCTAGATCACACGGCTCATTTGGAGTCTTTGGGATCCTTTTCGTTTTGAGGGACTTTTGTTCGGTTTGAGGTCTGATTGCGATTGCTATTGAGTGACATTTGTTTGTTTTTCTCTCTTATTATCATTTCTCGAATCACTATTGCATTAGTTTTCATTTTTTTGTGCACTTTTCTCTGAAATATTGAAAATACAAAAAAAAATCTCTTTTGCTTTTCATTAGTTAATGAGAATTAGATCTTTTCGGTATTGGTAGTGATTGGTAACTTTGAATGAAAATATTTTTAGTTTTCATTAGCTGCATTAGAGACATCATTAGTTGTTTTCTGTTCATTTCATTGTTGTGTGAAAATCTCTCAACTCTCTCATAAGTAGTTTTCATCGAATGAAATGATATACTGTGGCATATAAATTGCATTTAGGAGATTTTGAGATACTACATTCACTAGGGCCTGAAAATTGAAACATAATTGAAGATAAACTTTAAAATTTACTCAATTTACACTAAGGCAGCATTGAAATCTAAAAAAACACACTTCGAGGTCTAGGCTAGAGACGTGTTCCGACGTCTTAAAACCTAGTAGCTGTCGTTCGCCTCTTGGCTTTAGACAGTGCTAGTACGGACTTGTGCTCCCCATACCATCGCGTATATAAAGGGAGACCCCACTAGGTTTCAATCCTTTATCTGTAGGAAGTCGAGTCTGCCGCCCTATACCCATGATACACCGGACACAGCATTTGGGGAGATTGCCTGGACGTACGAAAAGTCCTTGGTTGATTTCTCTTTCATTTTAAAACCAAGGTATATATTGCAGTTCACGGTTATTTGGTACACCCTTTGCCTAGTATTCTTGAGTAGTCATTTTGATCCTATCTCACTCCCTAACTTTGAAAGGATCACCAAGCGCTTGTCCTTTCATGCTTGTGTCAAATATGAAAGAGATAGAGTCACCTTTTCAACCGTTTCTCGACTCTTAAAACATGAAACGGTGAAGTTTCTTATTTTTCGATGTGGTAAAAAATTAATCACCCACGATCACTTGCCTTGTTAGATTCTTCTTGTTTGTTGTTTGATTGTGTGCCTTGGGTTTTAGCTTCTGTGCGGTTTTGAGTTGTTGATGGCAACTTTTCCAGAGTTCACCAACCAAGGAATCCCCTTCGATGGGAATCCTGGTCGTTTTCCTCCTTTTTTGAATGTTGGTGCTCCTTATATGGCAATGTTGTCCTTTCCTAGGTTAACTGTTGTGTTTCCCATTTGGTTCTTCTCAACCTCTGTGGTCCCAAATGTCTCAGCTACTGGTCAATCATTTCCTCCACCTGAACAACATCATGTTGATTCTAAGGTGGACCTCTCCCCTTCTTTGCATATTTCTGCATCCTCCTCTTCTGCTTTGCCTAGTGAAAGTCTGGATTCAAGTAACCAGGTGGCTAAGAAGAAGAAAAAGAAGACAAAGAAGAAGAAGTCTGATAAATGAGAGGCTAGCTCTGTGACTCTTGCACCTAAGAAGCCTTCCGTCGATATACCTTCCAACCCTCCACGGAAAGTCAAGTTCCCTTGCATGTTGTGCACAGGAGATCATCTCCTTCGAGATTACCCTGGCATTCCCAAGGTGCTCGAAGGATGGTCCAACGGTTGTCTGTCATTACCTTTGCCTTCCAAGAGTCAAGTTGGGGGCACGTCTTCGGCTGTTGGTAAAACTCATAAGAAGCAGGGTAAGATTACCAATCCCTGTAAGATGTGTGGAGGGAGCCATGCCATTCACCTTTGTCCATATATGGATGAAGCCAAGCAAGTGTTGGAAAACTTAGCCGGTTCTACACCATGCCTTTCAGCTGGTTATAAATGGCTTTCTTTGAGTCCTCCGCCAGCTGATCCTACAGTTGGTCAAGAGTCATCCTTGGTCGATCCCGCTCCCTCAGAAATTCAAATTGAGGAATCCATTCCTGATCAACCATTAGTCGTGGGATCGATTGAGCTGGCCCCGTCTATGGTGCACCAAGTCTTTTCCGTTGAGAGTGGATCTCACATCCCTTAGGTTATTCTCATTTCTTCAGATTCCTCGGATGTGGAGAAAGATTCTCTTGTCCCCATATCTCAAGAAGTTGCTCCTCCACCTCCTGTGATGGAGGTCCCGGAGGATACTCCTCCTGCCTTCGAGATGGAGGTTGTGGAGGATGCTTCTTCTTCTTTCGTAACACCAGGGGAAGACCATCTCAGTTCGATGGTGGCCCCTCCGAGTAGTTTGGTTGCTTCCTTTGATTGGAATCGATTCATAGGATACCGCCTTTCGTCTTATGTACCACTCGAGATCACAGTACAGACTTTTGGTCTGGTCGTACCCATCACCATTATAGATGAAGATGCATCTGTTAGTTTTCTATCCTCAACTACTTGGCAAGCTTTCGGTTCACTACCACTTGCTCCTGTTACGCAGAATATGTTGGAATTTAACAGAAGAAAAAGTCAACCGTTAGGGATCCTTCCAAGGTTACCTATTACTTTGGGAGGTAAAACCATCCATATGGATGTGATGGTTGTTCCAGGCTCCTTGGATTTCAATCTGCTCTTGGGGCATTATTACACCTATGCCATGGTAGCGCTTGTCTCCTCCCTTTTTTATGAGGTCTATTTTCCACATGAAGGACGGATCGTGACCATTGATCAGCTTTCGTTCTTTGGTCCCGATGTGGCAACTGGTCCGCCATCATCCCTTCCTGGTTTTTATCCACCCGTTGTATCTTCCCCACCATAGGTCAACTATGTGGCTACCTACCCCGTGCCTGTACTCAGTGATAGTGCCGTTGTGCATCAAGTGCTGGGGGCATTAGGTCCTGACTTCTAGGATGTTTTCCTTCCATCAGGAGTGGAACTCTTGGAAGCAATGACTTCTTGTTCATTATGATGAGGTCGGTCGTAGCATGGTTCTTTTCCTGTGTCAAGCTCCTTAAAAAAATGAAACAAGGTCATTGGAGCAGGGTTCCTTGTCTTGTGTCAAGCTCCCTAAAAAATGAATCAAGGTTGTTGGAGTAGGGTTCCTTGTCTTGTGTCAAGCTCCTTAAAAAATGAAACAAGGTTGTCGGATCAGAGTTCCTTGTCTTGTGTCAAGCTCCTTAAAAAATGAAATAAGGTTGTTCGAGCAGAGTTCATTTTCCTGTGTCAAGCTCCTTAAAAAATGAAACAAGGTTGTCAGAGCAGAGTTCCTTGTCTTGTTTCAAGCTCCTTAAAAAATGAAACAAGGTTGTTGGAGTAGAGTTCGTTTTCCTGTGTCAAGCTCCTTAAAAAATGAAACAAGGTTGTCGGAGCATGGTTCCTTGTCTTGTGTGAAGCTCCTTAAAAAATGAAACAAGGTTGTCGGAGCAGAGTTCCTTGTCTTGTGTCAAGTTCCTTAAAAAATGAAACAAGGTTGTCGGAGCATGGTTCTTTTCCTGTGTCAAGCTCCTTAAAAAATGAAACTAGGTTTTCAGAGCATGGTTCTTTTCCTGTGTCAAGCTTCTTAAAAAAATGAAACAAGGTCGTCAGAGCATAGTTCGTTTTCTTGTGTCAAGCTCCTTAAAAAATGAAACAAACTAGTCAAAGAAGAGTTCCTTGTCTTGTATCAAGCTCCTTAAAAATGAAACAAGGGTGTTTGAGGATAGTTCTTTTAATGTGTCAACCTTGTTAAAACAATGAAACATGTTCCTGTTCAATTCCAGTCTTTGATAAGTTCTCGTAAAATCCCAGTCGAGTCTTTTTCTTGATCTTGTAACTTGAACCTTCACTCGATCTGCCTTTCATATGGATTGAAGCTTGGGGGGCATGTACCTCGAATTGATTCACCATGTTGGGGGGCATGCTTACTTTTTCAAGCATAGTTTGTTTCCGTTTCAAGCTTGTGTAAAAATGAAATCGGTTTCAAGCATATTTTATCTTTGTTTCAAGCTTGTGTAAAAAAGAAACCAACTTCAAGCAGAGTTTCCTGATTTCAAGCTTGTGTAAAAATGAAACCATTCCAATTTTACCTCTTGTGATTGCCATTTTGTTAGCCTATTTTGTCAGATGAGCCTTGGTTTTCTCACTCCATCGTCACTATCTGCTTGGCCAATCATATGCCTTCACTTGGTTGTTTTACCTGTTCCTAAGGAACTGCTGCGATGAGTGGTTTTGTTAGCCAGCTTCTTGACCTTTACTTGTTCTGAGCAGTTCCACCATTACCGGAGCCAGTTGCTACCCTTTATACCACTCATTCCTGGAGGAGGAGTCATCTTTCAGCTCTTTTCTAACTCTCTAAGCATGAAAATATTGCCGAGGCCCTTGTCCTTTCGATCTTGTTAAAGTGGACACGAAACGACATCTACCCAGTAAACGTTTACCCCTTTTTTGGGGTGGGATAGATTATTTACGAAAAAGGAATACCCTAGCCTATCGCGACTAGGAGGTTTTCTCAGACATAATTTTCTACCTTTTCGGATCTAAGAAACTATTTACGAAAAGCGACCATTGGAGTTTACTTTTCAGCTATCTTTTCAAACTCTCTAAACATGAAAAGACGCCGAGTTCTTCCTTTGTCAGACTTGTTAAACCCTGATGACATCGGATTCAGTTGTAATGACGCTACTCGAGTCTCTCCTTCCTAGGGCTTGTTAAATGTACTAGGATGGGCTTATATAACAAGCATATGGTATCCTCTTCAAGCTTGTGTAAAAATAAAGAGGTACTCACTAGAAATGGTGGGGAAAATGGAACCAGCATCATTTTCGTGTCGGTAGTATGTCGCTCTTGAACATGGCACTTGTTTGCGTTCGTGTTGGGTTGGGGACATCTCATCTCATTTTTTCACTTGCCTCCATGGGTTTGGGTGATCCTTTTTGACCTCTCATCTGCTCTTTGCCTCGTCACTATGACCTCTAATATTTTGATGTCAAATACTGCCAAGTCCACTGTCATGCCGTTTATATGTTCAAGAGAAGTTGACCTCTGCAAGTACCAACCTTCCTCTGATTCTCATCTGATCGTGATTAACAGAAACATTATCTTCCTCTGTCTCATGTCGATGATGTGGGAAACATTATGGCCCGCCTTCGATCAAGGTCACTTCCTATCGACTTCAGCTCATTATCCAGGAAGTTGATCTAGAGACTCCCTTTTGGTGCCTTGGAGCCTGCATGCCTCAATGGCAGGTTCTTCGCATTCGACACGAGGTTTTCATTATTGGCCTCTGATCGAGTGATTCTACGGGTGTTTGATGCCAGCTCATTAATTCACATACCGTAGATTGTACCTGTAGTACCTTGGGGGCCATTGTCATTATTGGTGGTTCCTCTCGCGTCTGTTAATAGCTTTCATCATTGGCTGGTAATTAGATGATGTTCTTGCATGTTCGACTTTAACTCATTTATTCACATGCTTGGACTTGTACTGTGCTCACGTCGAGATGGAGCGCAAGACCCTCGATTGTGTCTGTTGTAATCCAGGCTATGATTTTGTGGATTATTAGGATTGGTTACATGACTCACTTACTGGATGGCTGTGACCATGCCTGAGTCTATTTATCGATCCCTACTGGATGGCTGCGCCCATGCCTTGGATCTGGATTATTGTTTACTCTGTTATGGATGGTTGCGCCCATACCACATATATATCATGTATTTCAGATATTAGTTGTATTTCTCCACGCAGGATTTCTGACGACGGAGTTTTCAGTTGGACACGTTCTCGTAAAGCATTTCACCCCTCTCTCTCTCTCTCTCGGACCTCATGCTTTAGATGGCATCTGTTACACAGTAATTTGTCACCATCCCCATAATACCTTTCCCGCACATTGGAGGGATCATTTTGTGACTTGTGATCAGTGACATGACTTGAAACCACTTTCATGACATCCCTCTGAACAAGATCTTTCATTGCCTTGAAAACATCTCCTTGTGGAAAACCCTAAAAATGGCCCTTTTTGCATTGGCACGAGTGGGCAGTTCATCACCTGTGCCAATGGAGAAAATCCTTCAAAGAGGTCACACCAATTGGAGCTTTGTCCCAGAGTCTCACTCGTGCTAGCCAATTTAAGTAGTGTTTTTTAAAAATAAATGGCGGAAGTTTCGTCTTAACCAATTCATGAACTGGTATCTATCTTGAGTTGGGAGGTTTGGCTACGGGTTTCCATAGAGAGGAAGTGGTTTGCCACCTCTCATGGAATCTGCCTTGAGGATAGGGCCAATCCCATGATTATAGGGATCCAAACTCTCCTTCCTCCATCTATAAAAGCTTTCCCATCTCCATTGCAAACTAGTCTTCAAGTTCCCAAATTTCCAAGAGCCTTATGCTGCAAGAGCCTCCATAATTCCCTTAAGGCTGATTTCAAGCAAGGAGACTATCGTCGAGATCCGAAGAGAGAGATTTGTCCCATCCCTGACAGGCTTTTCGAGACGTGTTCTGCTGGCGACCCGCCGAAGGAGAATTCAACGTCAGAACTATGGTTGTAATTTTCCTTTGATTGATTATTAATGAACGACTATTGGTTATGGTTCCACTCTTGTTGTTATTTACGATGATGAGCTATGTCCTTTCTAACTGACATATAGTTGCATCCACTAGATTTTACGCTTTTTTTTGTTTTGTTTCTCGCATGTGCAGGTGTCCTATCACAGAGATCATGGGGATCGTGGTCTACCAGAGCTAAGGAACGGGAGCGCCACCTTTTCTACAAGCATCAACATTGGATTCCAGGTAAGCCTTCATCATTAGTCGGTTTATTTGCAATTAGGAACCTGCACTATAGCGTGAGTGATTGTTGCTAGACCCGGTCTGGGCTAGTTGGGATCGCCTCTATTCGCAAAGGGGATTTACCTCCACAACATTAGGTCCCTATATTAATAGTGTAGTCCCTTATTATGTTAGTGTAGTCCCCCTTATTATTATTGTTGTACCCCTGTAACCCCAATATTGTTATTATTGTGCCCTTAAATTATTATTATTAGGTCAGCTAGGATTACATTGTGGCCCCATGGACTCCTATATATAGAAGGAGGTTTTGGTCATTTGTATCATTCAAGAATTTTTCATTTATGTAATGTATTCGAGGTTTCCCCCTCGAATTAGCTTATTTCTAAGGCGTTGATATCTCTTTTCTTCTATTTTTGGAGCTGGTTTCACAACATAAGCTAACAGAGCTGGGATCAAGGTCAAAATGTCAAATGTTTTCTGGGCAAGATAGATAACCCTTGGAGATCTTGGAAAGTTTTTTTGTGAGATGGTATGATCGGGATAAAGAGCAGTTAAGGGTTCTTTGATCTGGAAAAGGGAAGTAGTAGGAAGAGGTCAAACGAGAGAGGGAGAAATTAAGGGTTTCCTACAGTGGAAATCCTGAAATAATCCTCCTATTTATTCATTCAAATTTATAACACATAATGGATTGCACGTAACAAAGAAAGATAAAAATGAAAAGTTTGGAAAATACTTCAATCCAAATAGCTCATCACATAAATCTTGAAATATGATGCTAGTTGATCTGATCTAGTCTACTACTCGAAGTTTGAAACACAAAAGCCTTCAAGTACACAAAAATGACTATAGAAATCTTCATAAATTTATTCCACAAGAATACTTCTAAAGATGAAGTGTTTATACATAATTGTTTACAAAATATCCTAGAATGCTTCTAGGAATTATCTAAGGGAAAATAAAAATATTTTTGCAACAAAATAGAGATAGTTGCTTAACAAATTAGCAAGCTATCCTATCAACTCAAATAAAATAGAAATTGTTTGTGGATAAGGTGCAGCTAGTTATCTTTGTGTCTTTATTGCTCGCTTTAGATATTTCAAGCCTATTTTCTATTTGTGTCTTTCTGAAGTCTGTGTATGTAATTCAATCTAATCAAGAGCATGAATTTTATTTGTTGGGACTTCTACTTTAGTATTTTTATAAGCTGTCATTGTCTTTGGAGATTTTACTGTTGCCTGCAACATTGACATGATTAGGTTTTGGTTTGAATAATCAAATGCAGAGAGAAGTCTATTTTGACCACTTGGTATTTGTTTCAAATATTGAAAAAAAATATTGTTTTTGATCTCTTCATTCTTTAGCTTGATTTGCTTGTAATTTTCTTTGATATCTAAATATTTCTCCTTAGTTGTCTTTGAGGATGAGACTTCCATGCTTTGTTGTCTTTCGATCAACTGTGTATCTTCATTATTAGCTTGTTCTTCATTCTTTTTTTCAGTAAATCGCTCATTGATGATGACTATAGCAGTATTTGTCTGTGGAAAAACTATGTTGGTATCTGGGAGATTTGTTTCTTCAACATCAATTGTTACCTTCTCTTTACCCACTGAATTTAACTTAGGCATTTTGTTGTATATTAACTTAAATTTAGATTCAGTTGTAGTTTCTCCAACATAGGCACCTTCCTCCCATACTCCCTTGGTGGATTTTCCTGGTTGATCTGCAGTCTCTAAAGTGTGCCTAGTATCACTTTTCTTCACTGCATCTATCAAAGTATTCTCTGTCCACTCAATCTGATTTGCATTTTTTTCTATCTCTGGTTTTGTCTCATGAATGAAGGGGGTTAACCTAAATTTAACCCTTATTTTACTTAGGATTCCTTGTGGATCATAATTCCAAGGAAAGCTTTCTTTAAATCTGAATTCCAATAACTGCTTTGCGGCTTCTTTCTCTACATCTCTATGATTGCAGATGAATGCCCCTATCTAATTCTTTAATTTGAACTAAGTTTTGTTCTTTGCTGCCATGAAATTTATAGAATCATAGTTTAGGATTTGCCTGATATACTCCAAAGCAAAGATCCTCATTGAAACATGTTTGGGTAACTTGTAAGGTAACAAATTTGACCCAAAAACTCTAATCTCAGTATGCTTTTCATATAAGTACCAATCACCAACTTTATTCTATGCTGACAACTGTAATATCTTCTTCATTTCTTCATTTATCCTTGGATTTTCTGTTTTTTTTAACACTTTAATCACTCGATGTATGAATAATTCTGAAAATTCTACATAAGTGAAATATGCAGACTCTTTCCTGAGCAAAGTAGTCTAGAAAATGACTGAAAGAGGATTGTCCTCTATGTTCATCTTTTGAAGAGTAATTGGAAAATTATTTCATTGAAAATATAAAAAAATGTGGAAGAGGAAGAATGTGTATCTGAACACTCCTTCAGTTGGCAACTTAATCAGTTGATCATGAATATTTTTTGCAATATAACCAGCATAGTCAAAGATTATAGATGGAGGTTGTCCTGGGGTAAAAGTGGATAAGAAACCCAAGATGGATTCATCTGTGTGTTCATCAGTAAAGTACCCTAGGATGAAGGAAAGCATAGAAATCACATGTCTTGAAAATTCTGGGAATCTGGAAGTGGAATATGGAGGATTGATTTGAGGAATTTCTACATGCAAAGGCATAAATTTCTGGAAAATCATGAATCTTTTAGGAAAATAAAGTCTAATATAAAACTTGGTAAGTGCCTCTATGGATAAAGGGACTACTTGAGGATAAGGCTGAAGTTGTAGCATTTGGTTAATAGATTCAGCAGTAATGGTGAGAAGCACTTCTTTGTTGGAATTGATTATGGCTCTCTCTTCAGACACATAATATTTTTGACATAACCTAATGACCTCTTAGCATGGATGAGTTAATGGGACAACATATTTGGGTATGTGGGACTCCCAAATCTGGACTTCTTCTTTATTATCTAAGGAGTTCTTATAGCACCAGTTATGAATATCTAACAGATTAAACTCAACAATTGGGTCTGTTATTTTGTAATCAATATCAGCTAATTGAATATGTTCAATGTCTATGATTGGGGGTTGTGAAGGATTTACAATAATTTTAGTCTTAGAAATCATGGTTGGAGTGGATTTTGGCACTTTGGAAGCTTCACGATTACTAGAGCTCTGTTTTTTAGGCATTTTGGCTACTTCTGCAAGTTTAGACAGTTTGCAGAAGTATTTTTATTTTATTAGAGGATTCTTGGATAAAATAGGCAAAGGACAGTCTTTTCTTTTCAATTTGGACTCTTCAAAAGGAATTTTAGGCTTGTACTAGTTTAAAACAACAAAAAAGGTTTTCCTGAGTTCTTTTACTGGGAAATTGGGCTCAAATAGTCTTTCAAGGTTAGGTAAAAGAATTTGTCTACCTTCAAAGGATTTCTAGATTAATTTGGAGTTTAAACAGTTTATAAAAGCTATAAAATATCACAATTTTCCTTTAAAACAATATGTAACAAGAAACAAGCTTTCTGCAGAAAATTTAACAGGGTTTGGCCTGTTTTTTCATCTTTTTGACATGTTTCTTTAGATCAATTTGAACTTCTGAATGAAATTTTATTTTAATAGGGCTTTTTCAAATTGAGATAGGTTTATTTTGGAATAAAAACTTGTTATTCACAGGTATAGGGTTTCGAAATGATTTCTGAAGTCTTGTAACAGGTTTGAACAATTTTTGTCTGATCTTTGGAGAAATGCAATGCTCCTCAACAATCTTCAATGCATGCAGGTTTGAAATTTGTAGGTTTTTGGTATAGGAATGGCGGAAAAAGCTTGTTTTTACACTTAGGGAGCTTATATAGAGTTTTACATGCAGAAAAGAGGAAATGAATGCATTTCCAAGGATATTTAGGAAAATTAGGGTTACCTTTACTCTGCAATGAATGTTGGTCACATCTGGCAGGAATGGTGGTTATTGTGCTCAAAGGGTCTAAGCCATAAGCAGTTATCGCGTGGTGTTTCAGTGGTAAGCATTTTTGGAGAAAACTAACGCGATCCAATGAGAAGGAAGCATGTGGTGGAGAAAGGAAATCTCAATACCACCCATCTCATGCAGATTTGAAATAAAAAATAATGCGCAATTTTATTTGCAATATGAGACTTCTTCTAGTGGATCTTGGAGTTGGAGTGCAAATGGTCTAGATCTTTTGTGAGAGTTGCGTTGAGGTTGGGGAGTGGGACTCGAGTTGATTAATGTGGTGGGGATGTTTAAACTTTATAAAAATAATCATTTTAAACAAAGTTTAAAACATTAGGTTTAATATGATGCGGCGAGTAGGTTTTATGTGTTAATTTAAAACATTTGCCAATGTTTCAATTATACATGTGGGCATGGATTTTTTTATTATATAGTTTCTCAACTTTTCATAGTTGTTTTAAAATTATAGGGGGGGGGGGGGAATTATTTTGTTTTAATGATAGGTTTAAACAAATGGGAGATGGAGGGGTTTTATATCGCACGCATGGGCTATTAAAACATTGGTTTAAGGTAAAATAAAGCATTTTTTGTGGGTTTATTTAAATAAAAGGGATTTAATAATATACGGGAGGGAATAGTTTAGGGAATTAATATATAGTTAGAAGTTAATATGAACATAAAGGTGAAATGAAATGAATAAAAACACATGTGTAACTCTAAGTAAAGTGCAAATAAGCATAGTTTGTCTTGTTGTATTGATTTACACTTTAGCTTTGGGTAAATGTATTTTGGGGGTTTATGAATGATTTTTGAAAGGGAATGGCATTAGTTATTTAGGGTTTACTGTTTACTATGTAAAAATGGGTTTTTACTTAGGAAAAGGGGATTATGATTATGTATGAAGGGAAAATGCTGATGAATGTGGGTCTAGTGTGGGAATTCAATATTTTTAATCAATCAGTCATCAAGCCTTGTGTTCGGTCCCAATAAAAGTTAGAGAAATGGTCTAATCCTCTTTGAGTGATAGTTTACAATATTGAATATCTGTAGGGGAGGGGAAATTAGTGATTTTTTCCGGATAATGATTTATTACATGCTTTCTCAACTACTTTCTACCTACCCATCTTCATTTATAACATTTTTTACTTCATTCTCATGGGTTCATTTAGGCTTGCAACCCTAAAACATTTTTCTTTAAAAGCATAAAACTATCTAAGTCTAACATCATTTCATCTGAGGGCTCCAATTAAACTATTCAGCTCCTCATTATTCTCTACCTATCTACCGATTTTTCAAGTTTAAACTGTTTGACATATTTTTATTCTCTATCTAAGACATAAAATAAAGAACATGAAAAGTTAAGATTAAATTGTTTAACTAATCGTGGATTATGGAATTTATTGACAATCTACACATAATCATTATTATTGTAGTAAAATTAAATAGTAGTGGCATTTTGACATGCTCACTTTTATGTCTTATTTTTCTCTTTTTTCTTTTGGGGTTAATCTTTTTCTAAGTCCTTTGATATTTATTTTAGGACTTTTACCCTCTTTAAATTTTTTATTATTTTTCATTTTTAAAATATGGGAAAACAACTTGCAAAAAGAAAGGTATGCACATATTTACAAGACTATCATAGTCAATTCAAAAATTATGAACCCTATTATTATAGGACCCTAATATTATGGACTTGGTGAGATTGTTGTCCAACATTGATGAGAGGATGGACCAAAATGTGTTGAGGAACCCATTTTCCTTATCTGAGATGATAGACTATGGGATCCCAAAGTGCACCCACACTTCTTCAAAGAGGTGTTTAGTGGTGGCTTTTGTTGTGATATTATTCTTGAAGGCTGCCATAATGGCCAACTTTGAGAATATTTTGAAGACCATGTAAAAAAAGTAATTTCCATGATTATTAGAAGGAAGGCCCAACATGTAATCCATCAAGATGAATTACCAAGGTCGGCTAGGGGTAGGTAGCGAAGTTTAGAGGCTTTTCTTCTTGATGGTTAGTTTGGCAATGGTGTAAGCAGTGCAGGATGTGATGTACTTTGTGACATCCTTTAAAAGGATATGCCAATAAAAATACTTCTACAATACTGCCACTATTTTCTTGACCCAAAAATTCCCAGCGACCGAACTGTAGTGTGCTTCCCAAACCATATTAGCACAATTGATTGAAGGAACACAAAGGTGTTCGAAGTAACATAACAGTGCATCATAGAGGTGGAAATTTGCAACTTGCATACCCTCCTAGAGTGTCCTCTATGTGTCACCGAATTCTAGATCACTCATGTAGAGAAGCGATCAATGATAAGTCTTATACCCACAAGAGTTGAGAACGGTGGTTAGCGCCATAATCGATGGTTGGCTGAGACAGTCTGCAATATTATTGGTGTTTCCCTTCTTATACTTGATGTTCAAATGAAACTATAGTAGATATGTGGACCACTTTTCATGGCGATCATTCTGCAGCTTCCCTTATGTTTATATGAACTACATGGGTCAGTGGTCTGTGTAGATGACCATTTCCTTCCCCAAAATGTAATGCTTTTATTGTAGGCAAGCTTGCATAATGGAATAAATTTCTTTGTCACAAGTGGGATACTTGGGGACTGTGTCGGACAGTGTCTCACTGTGATATGCCACTCGATGCCCCTATTTAGTAAGAACTACCCCAATAGCATATTCAGACGAATATGTTTCGATCTAAAATGGTTTTTGCAAGTATGGTAATGTGAGCATTAGGGAAGAGTAGAGGCAATGTTTCAATTCTACAAAACCCTTTTGCTCAGATTCCGACCAAAATAATTTTTCTTTCGCTCCTCCCTTCGAGACTTAACTCAAGGGCTAAGTGATATGAGAGAATCATAACACGAATGTGTGGTAGAAATTAGCAAGACCCAAAATTCTCAGAAGCTTTGTTAGAGTGGTTGGGGCTAGCCAATCCTAAATGGCTTGGATCTTGGTTGGATCCACATACTAGATAGTGAACCTGGTTCATGCCAAAAGTGCACTTCTCCAAATTGGCATACAACTTGTGTTTCTGCAATGTTTGGAGGATATGGCGAATGTGGTGGAGGTTCTCTTCCCATGCCTCACTGAAGATTGGGATTTCATCCAAGGAAACTATTGCAAATGACTTCATGAATGGCCACAAGATGTCGTCCATCAACCTCATGAAGGTTGCAGGAGAATTCATCAATCAGAAAGGCATGAATATCCATTCAAAAAGGCCCTCATTGGCTTTCAAGGTAGTCTCTCACACATTGGAGGGTTCGATTGGTACCTGGTGATACCTGGACTTCAAATCAATGTTGCTAAAATATGTTTCCCCTTTGAGTTGGTCCAAAAGGTCATCAATCCATGGGATAGGGTACCTACTCCAGATAGTGATATTTTTCAACGCCCGATAGTCAATACATAGTCTCCAAGATCGATCCTTGTTCTCCTAAATCCGCCTCTTGATTTCATCATTCTCGAGAACATAGCACCGGTAGATCGGTCCATTGGGCAGAAACACGCCTGGGTTTAGATCGATGGGGTGATTGACCTGATAATGCAGAGGCACCCCTATGGATGAGGTGAATATGTCCACATACTCCTCCAAAAACTTGTCCATTTGTTGTTGTTGTGCGGAGGAGCCCTCTTTGGAGGTCCTGGCCATAGTATTCTTCTTGCCATGAGGGAAAATAATTAGGAAAATAAATTTCCCAGTTTTGAAAACGAGCTTACTACATTGTTTTGCAATAACCAAAGAGATAGCGGGTATCGGTGCTACCTCTGGTATCATGTACAAATTATATCCCAAAGAAAAAAAACGGCACGAGTCCGAGACTCATACACAACATTTCGCTTCCACAAGTATGGTTTGCCTAATAATACATCACAAAAACTAAGAGAAGCAACGTCACATAATGCCTCATCTATGAAAGGCTTGATGTTTTAGGGAAGGTGGCACTGCTCGGTGACGCAGAGATTTCGTCCTTGGTGAAGCCACCCAATGGTGTATGATTGTGGGTGTGTTATGGTGAGAAAGCCTAACCGCTTTACGACCTCTTGTGAAATGAGTTTCTTTTGACCCCCACTATTGTTAATGAACTACAGCGGGGAACACTTTACCCACATCTGGGAGTGCAAGAGACACTCCTCTTCCTTTGGATCTTCTAGTTCCTCCTTCTTGATCTTCGTGATGGAAATGGTGGCGTTGGTATCCACATTAATAATCTTCTTCCCTTTGTCATTACCCTTTTCGGGTTCTGATTCAGAGTCAGAGCATGCATCTGATTCAGAGGCTTTCATCTCAGGCAGATGTGACACTTTGGCTCTAGATTCACTTGTGTTGTGAGTGGAGCTATTATGGAACTCACACCACTTTCTCGTGTCCTTGTTCGACTTCACGGTGTTGTTATTTTCTCGCAGTTTTGGAAGGTTGTCTTGGGATGCCATGCCTTGGGTTTGTCCTTTTTTCTGCGGTTTGGGGGTACCTTTCCTTTGATTTTGCTTCGTAGATCCAAAGTCTTCCTTCCTCTATTTTAATTTCTACTCAATCTTGGTAGCATACTGCTATGTTGTACCAAGCAAGCACATATCGAGGAACTTCATTTGCTCTTGAATGTATCTATGCAGAAAGTTGCGGTACTTCAGCACCAAATGCTTCTCTGAATCTTTGATACCCAACTTTGTGAGCAGGGTATTGAACATATTCGTTAGCTCATGCACATCTTCATCTCTTTGCTACCGCATCATAGTCCATTGTATGTAGTTGTCCTCATAGCTCCCCATGGGATAATATTGTTCCTTGATGGCATCTCAAAAAGAATTTTGAGTTGGTATGGTCGAGATCAGAGAAGGTTACCCTCGTTCTTTTTCTCATAGTATGTTTCCCACCAGTCCTTGACATGGGGGGTGGATTTGAGGAGTGCAAAAATAATCTTCTCCTCATGGAAAAAGTCATGAACCGAGAAATATCCCTCTAATAGATTAAAAAATCTATCTAAGATGTGTGCATTTATTTTACCATAAAATATGGGAATGTTAAAGTTTACTTGTAACTTAAAAGGAGTTGCACCTCGAGAGTGGTTGTTAGATGCAGATGCGTCGTTGATGGGCAGTCATTCAAGTATCTGGGAAAAGTTATCCATCATTCTCTTCCTTTTTTTTTCGAGGGCCTCATCAAGCAATATTTTGATAGGACCTCTTGCTCCCTCGTATTTATTTTCATTCCCTATGGGTGGCTGTCGAGGTTTGCGAGGATAACCTCACAAAGGTTCAACCAGATTGAGCCCTAACTCCTTATACCCCAGACTTGTTGGGGACATGAAAATAAGGATCGAGAAAGAGAAGACTGTTATCATACCACTGATCTAAATTCATTAAGGAACACAACATAATACATATATAACTCTAAATAGAAAGATGCAATAGAAATAACACTTCATTTCATTAATATCAAATAAATAAAATTTATTTCTAGATAGAATGGAAATAAACTAGCTATGGCGCTAGTAGCTTAAATCTAAGAAGAGATGTGGCAGTGATAGGCCTTTAAACTGTATTACAATGAGACTTGAAGGCCTATTTATTATTGAGAAACAATGGAAAACCCTAAACATAAAAACTCACCTCAATCAACTCTTCACCATCAAAGTGGAAAGTGGTAAAGGACTTTTTAGGGTACTCAATGCGTATATGGAGTGAAAAAAACCACTTTAAATAACACAAATCCAAATACGAACACAAATGTTTTAGATGGATTACTACAAGCACTCCATAAATAAATTGAAGTTAAGTACCACCTTTTAGAGTTTCTTGTTAAATTTTGTCTCGACTCTAGCCAAAACAAATTGTGACGAAATCTTGATTTGTGTTGTTATGGAAAACCATGGAGCAATTGAATTGTGCAGATTTCAGTGATCAAACTTGTGATTTCATTGAAACAATGTAATATTCTATACAAATTATATCAGAAAATAAACCTAAAAACATTTTAAAAAATAACAATTAAAACAATTAGAACAATATATATTTATTGCTTCATAAATTATTTTCACAATTATAATTAAAATAAAGAAAATAATCCTAAAATTTTGATTAAAATATGTTTTTAACTAGTAAAATAATCCAAATTTACAAAATAATATTATAAAAGGTTAAGGTTGAATTGCCAAAAAAATTGACCTAGATTAACTTATTAACTCCGTCAAAATGCAAACTGTGTGATGTAAGTATGCGATTTGGATATACAAACTCTATTCCAATATTTCCGACGGGTGCGTTTGATTGCATGACGAGGAACTTGGTTCCGTCGACGAGTGGACCGTGATGAATTTGTAGAGCCCATACTCTCAACAGCCCTATACACTTAACAGCCGGTGGGCTTACTTTTGTGAGAGAGACTGAGACCATACACGACTTTTTCAGTTGGTGTCATATGGTAATATAACACTGGTGCAGACAGGGAAAGCTTACAGATCATATATAGAAATATACAGAGGATCAATGGCTTCCGAGGGCGATCATAGGAAGCTTCATATCAGACATTTTGGAGGATCTCACCCAACACAAATGACGCGACCAAAGGCAAGGCGTTTTAAGCAGGATGAATCTGTGGAAACAAGAAAGGAAATAATGAACAACCAGTGTTAGAGGGTTCTCTTTGGAAGAGAAGAAGCTTCCCCCACTAGGATGATATCAGAATGAGCTAACTGCAAGCAAACTCAATACCGTTCCAACTCGTTGCAAAGTCAATACCCTTCCAACTCATTGCATTCAGTATAAAGCACGATACTGAATGCGCTGGGATGCACAATCAGAATGTGAGCTTACACATCATATATATAAGTTGGTTTCATATGGTAATATAACACTGGTTTAGACAAGGAAAGCTTAGAGATCGTATAGAGAGTATCAATGGCTTCTGAGGGTGGTCATAGGAAGCCTGACATTAGAATTTTTGGAAGATCTCACCCAACCCAACACAGGTGAGGGGGCCCAAGGCAAGGCGTTTTAAACAGGAAAGGAAATAAGAAGAGCCAATGTTAGAGGCTCTAGAGTCATTGCATTCATTATAAAACACAATACTGAATGCACTTGGAGGCAATCAGAATGTGAGTAAACTGCAAGCAGATCAGATAATGATAGCCATTTAAAATTTTTTAGTTTTCATAGGGGATCTCTGTGCTAGGGATTTATGTAAATTAAGATTAAGAGATCTAAATTGAAATTGCTAAATAAATTGGGAGATTTAAAAGTAAAAATCATAATATTTTCTCTTATTCTTTAGAGATAAATAAATTTGTATTATATAGCTATTGGTTATAGATACATAATCATTATATAAAACTAAATAGAAAAAGTAAAACTATTTATTTATTTAATTAATTTAATTAACATTCTTTTATATATATAAACATATATTACATCAATATAATATACAAAATATTAATATATTTATAATGTGTAAATTTATAAATATTATATATATATATATATATTAATATGAGATATATGAGTTTTTTGTTTTATTAAAAAACTCAAATATCACATAATTAGTGACAAATGAATTCATGAAATACAGATCATGTATAAAGTAAAGAAGTCACAAGATTATATCTCAGGCTTGTGTTCCCAAGGTCATCTTCTTCAAGATACCAGCCATAATTTTGATTTTCTAAAGGGTGTCTAATCCTAAGAAATATTTGCGTGACCATAGTATTTAAGCTAGACACCAATTACAACCAAACTGTTCCAACCTATTAATAAGAGATCAATGCATCTGCAAAGAAACCATAATAGTTGCTGTCAATCAAATATTTTTCCTATGGATCCTAAGAATATTTTTCCTAGGAAAAGTGAGAAGAAATCAAAACAATGATGGGCATGTGACAAATCCGTAATGAAGCCAACCAACAACCCAAATTTCTATACTCCTACAAATGCATGAATGGAAGATGAATTATAAGCATTGTCAATGGAATTCATGCAACAATCAACACAAGAGGCTTCTAATGGCCAAAATTCATATCAATCTAGAACCAAGCATTAGATTAAGTCAAAATTTTAAAATAATATAATTTTGTTACCAAAATTGCAATATACTTTTGTAACCAAAATTCCAAGACACTAAGAAAAAACTTAGTGAGTAATACTTGTAACACTATATTTACAAAATAAAATTTATTGTTAAATTAACTTTTTATGTGTTTACAAAATAAAACTCATTTGAATTAACTTTTCATATATCTACAAAATAAAATAAATTGTTAAATTATTTTTTTATAAAAGTAATTTGTTGTAATTGAAAATATTTTGAATATGAAAAATATTTTAGAATACTAATCACAATTAAAATTTATTAATTACATAAAAATATATCAAAATATAAAATATAATAGAACTTTACTAATTACATATTACAACACAAAAAAACCTTATTAATAGAAATTTATTAATACTAATTACACTTGACAAGGAAATGTCCAAGGCCATATAGGCATCATAAAAAAATAAATGCTTCTTCTCTTTATAAATCAAATAAGTTAAATTCTTGGTCTTAGAAATCTAATAATTTTAAAAAGAAAATTGATCTGTTTCTCATTGTAGTCTTTAAGTCTATTATATACCAAAGAAATGGTTGAATTACATCATAATAATATATGTGGGATAATGTAATTTGAGGTACTTATATAATAAATGATTTCAATTATATTTTCTCTATGATGAATGTGGGATATATTTCTTTTACATAAAATTAAAGTTTCTTCTCACCCAATCTAAACATTATTATCTTCAAAAGGATAAATAAATTCAATTATACATTTTCTAAAAATTAACATTTTGTTCTAAAATATATGGGCATGAAATATCATTATCTTATTCAAAATCATGCTAGTTGTCACTCATTAATCACCACCACCCTTATCATTATGGGAATGAAATATCATTATGTTATTCGAAATCATACTAGTGGTTAGTCATTAATCACCACCACTCTTACCATTATGAGGTAGATAAGGTGGATACCCAAAGGTTATTCTTCTCCACTTTCTTCCATTAAAATCTCATTTTTGTGGTTCATCTTTTGGAAGAAAAGAAGAGAAAAAAAAAATTATAAGTTGTTTTAACAATTCATTAATTTTTTTTAAAAATATGAATATCTAATTCAAGGAAAGAAACTCACACTAGATTATGAGAGGTTTGGAGACATCCTATGGATGGTTGTGGATTTAAGAAAATATATCTACTTCTTTGTTACTGAATGGGTTAGTATGGGAGAATGTAAAAGGACAACAAATTTGGTAATTTGGAAAGTTATTTTGTCCTTTTTGTTTGTGATTGAAGAGGGCGGGGCATGTAACGTCAAGAATGGGAAACTGGGTGGGTGGATTCCTGGGAACAATTTAAATTTCTTCATGAACTAGTCAATTTATTAAATTTTAAAGGTAAAATTACATTAAAGTAGATAACATCCTTAAATCGATTTGGGTTTCCTCATGGATGATTTCCCACCAACTCAATTTAAAAAATAATTTTGTGGATCAATGAAAAAAATACACATTTCATTTGAACACTTCCCATGTTCCTCTCAAACATACGAAACAATCTCTAACTTAGGTTCATTTTATTTATGGAGAGTATTTTCCCACACTGGATTGTATATTCATGATTTATAATAGGAGACATGAGCTCACTACCCCTTCATAGAATAAATTCTATAATATTTTCCAAAAACACACCTATTTAATTTGTGTTTAATGCGAAAATAGGTTCCCACTAGGGACTATTTTAAAAGGAAAATTAGTAGTAGGTCTAAGATGGTGCTTTCCATGTAAAATTTTTGAGGATATGGTGGATCATATATCTTGGTATTTTCCACAATGCTGGGATGAGAAAGCACCATAAAAGTATATAAGTCTCACACCACTCATAATTGGAGCATATGGATCTCCTAAACCAATGAGAAATTTCAAGACAAGTCTTCTCTACACAAAGTGGCTAAGGTCCAAAGAGGTTGATAAATATGTCTCCTAGACATATTTTGATGGATTATGGAGAAACTCTTAGCCTAAAGCTTTTTCTTTTATTTGCTATTGAGAAACAATCTCAGCATATACAAAACAATTATGATTTTGTGATCATCATAACTTGGCTCAATAATATAGAATAAATGTCATCTAGGCACATTGTCTCCTATTCTTGAAGAAATTTTACAACTTAATTTTTTTTATTGGATTTATTTCTACCATATCAACAAGAAAAGAAACTCTCCAAAATACCTAAAAAGATAGGAGATAACATATCGAAATTATATCACACTACCTTTATACAGGGCTTGCTAAAGGAGAAACAATTGGACTAATTATGTTAACTATTTTTTCTATTTTTAGTTATATAATTGGAAGTTTATTGTATATAATGATTCTTATTTATTTTTAGAAATATTTTATGGACATGATAGGGATTTTTAATTATAAATATGTTTTTTTTTTTTTTTTGTGATGTGGCTATCATTGAGCTTGTTAAATGTTCAATGGTGCATATATTGAAGGTAAGTTCCATTATGATAGTCAAAATTATTATTTTTTCTTCTACCAAAAAAAGGTTATAAGAGTGTCCAGGTGACATGAGGGGAAAGGGGGGTCATCTTGGACCACGATTCAAATAGAATGAAAAATCAATCATAAAATAGTGACACCCATTTGATCCTAAGATCAATTTAATATTTAGGTGAGTTTAGTGTGGGATTTTCTCCATCCAAGTTGTGAAATTTCTACACTTGCCACATAGTCTCAATGTAAATTCTAATAAATTATCTAATAGAGTAATTCAATTCACAAATGGGTCTATATTTACTAACTCCCATATACTATTTCATGAGGATTTATATGCAATAATACATCATGATTTGGATAAAATAATGACATAATGGGTTTCTTGAAGATAATTACAAATGGAACATGCTAGAAAATTTTCTAAGTTTCTATGAAAAAAACATGATACTAGGAAATTAATGGTTATCTATTGCAAATGGTCATGTTTTTCATCATGATAATGAAACTTTTGCTTTTAGTATCACTTTTAGTTTCTAGGGGAGAATCCTAACTCATGTGGAAAGTTTTTTTGACCGTCTTTTCTCTGATTAGGATTGAATGTTCTAGCCACAATCTTGTTTTCCTAATTCCATGGCATTTTCAGCCCAAAAGGATTAGATAAATCCACATTTTTATCTCTAATATTAAATCATTAATATAAAAAGACACATTATAACACATACAAATGTGAATTAAGTACTTCATTTCCCAACTTGTACCAACAATAGACATTTTTACCCATGGAAAGTAATGATTTCATTAGTTTGAGGATGAATTTGGTTAGATTTAGACATAATTGAAGGAGAAAAAGATGAACAACCACCAAATTATTTTCCTTTCATTGTTCATTTAATCACTTAAAATATATCATACATGGAACTAACTCTTCCTTACTTGAAAATATTTGTATAGGTAGCTAAAAAAGAGGGAGCCCCAAAGTTATTGATGTTCCTTCTAGAGCATAGAGTAAAATTGTTTTGAATTATTCCAAATTTTGCGAGTCTAATGTAGAGTTTTCATAATAATAATTTCCATTTTTTTCAAAATTTTGTTTTTTTTTTATAGGAGAAATAGATATTATCGATATTAATGTAAAAAATTTGCAAATCCAAAGTATTATGTTACATATAACTCTATTATGGGTTGGGGATACTCAATTTTGTTAATAAGATTCTCTAGTTTTGGTTAAAAAAATGTTATGAGGGTGTTACCTTCCTATGAAAAACTATCGATTTTATGATTCCTTTCTATAGAAATTTGCTGAATAATGAACTTATTCAATGGAGATTAACCCACTTACACATCAATTTCGAATTGCATGCATAACACACAATCTCATCTACAATTAATTGTCACATGCAGAAAGAATAGAAGTGATCGCAAATCAAATCATCACACACATTAACACAGTATGTATGGGGAAAGCCTATAGCTGAAAACCCCTCAGCTATTCTGTATATTATATATGGAGAGAACATGCAGCAACATATATCACAAATACTCCTCACAAGTACGCAGTACTATCTCACAAAGCTGCACACAAACTAGCTTAGTTTTGCCCAAGTCACAGGTTCAAAACACAACCACTATTTGCCTGCCTCTATTGCGCAATCAAGGATGGTCTAATGATAGATCCAAGGTTCGAATCTCCTTGGCTTGACTGCGCAAATCTCATTGGAAATTGCCTCCAAGTGTGGTGCAAATCTCATGCACAACTGATAGCTAACTCAACCCTTTCATCTACCTTTTTCACTTGTCGCCACTGAACTTTCCATGCACTGAGTTAAACTGATGTGTTCTTTAGTTGAATAATGAGTTAATATTTTGTGAATTAAATAATATTTAACTCACTCAACTCATCTCTAGTGTATTAGCTAGTTAAACTAAATACAACTAGTTCAACTAGTTAACCAGAACACAAGCTCCATTAACTGTCACATCAACTCCACGGAACTCTGCCACTTGAGCTCTAACTGAAGTCTACCATGCATTAGCTCACTTAACTCATAGGAAAAGTGTAAATCCATGGCCTTCCTTTATCAGGGGTCAAACTGAAGTGCTCCAAGAGAGTAAACTGAAGTTTAGAGTCCAAATATTATTAAGGGTAAATAATATTTGATTGTTCTATTTTTAGCCCGGCAGTCTAAAAATAGAAACCACCTGATGTCTAAAAATAGAGGTCCATATATTTTGACCAACATGACCAATCCTCCAAGAATAGCATACTACATCTCCCGGTCCATGATCCATATGTCTAAAAATAGACATAGTCTAAAAATAGACTTTGCGCCAAAAATAGCCTGCGGGCCCACTTGGTGAAGGTGACTTCATTTCACCAAGCTCCATCATCTTGCTGCATTTTCAACACTCCCTCTTAGCAAGATATGGATTATCTGCAACCCCTATCCTGCCTCTGTGAAACTTGAATTTGCTCTTGGTGAGCGCCTTCGTCAGAATGTCAGCATCCTGATCCTCCATGCGAATATATGAAAGCATCATGATCCTCTGCTAAACATAGTCTCTAATATGATGGTACCTGATGTCGATGTGTTTGGATCTATCATGAAACATTGGATTAGCCGAGAGCTTGATGTAGCTCTGGTTATCACAGTAAATCACAGTAGGCTCCAAATGCAACCCGAATAAGCCAACCAGGATCTTCCTCATCCAAATAGCCTCGCATGTAGCCAAGCTTGCTGCCATGTACTCAGCCTCTGTTGAACTGAGTGCCACGGATCTCTGCTTCCTGCTGTACCAGGAAACTGCTGTCGATCCAATGCTGAAGATCCCTCCTGATGTGCTCTTCCGGTCCGTTGGGCTCCCTACCCAATCTGCATCTGTGAAGCCAGAAAGCTTCACTCCATCCTCCTGTCTGTACCACAGACCATATCCTGATGTGCCACTGATATAACGCAATACATGCTTGCCTGCCTTCCAAAATAGCTTGGTAGGCTTAACCATAGCTTGCAAAAGCTGGTTAACAGGATAGCATATATTGGGTCATGTATTGACCAGATACATAAGTGACCCCACCAACTGTCGATAGACAGTGGCATCCACTACCTCCGCTGAAGTAGCATCCTCCTTCTTCCAACCAACAGGAAGAGGATTATCAACAAGCTTGCAGCGATGCATGTTGAACCTCTCTAGAATCTCCCGAGCATACTTGCTTTGAGAAAAAAATAGTCCTCCACTGTGCTGCCAAATCTCCAATCCCGGGAAATAATGAAGGATGCCCAAGTCCTTCATCTCAAACTCTCGTGCAAGATCCTCCTTGCATGAAAGTATCAATCACTCATCACCCGTAAAAATCAGATCATCTACATACAGTACGATGATCAGCAGCTTCCCCTCCACCACAATCTGGTACAGGTTAGGATCTGCCTCACTCTTGGAGAATCCAAGCCTAGTGAAATAGCTATCTATCCAAGTGTACCAAGCACGAGGTGCTTGCTTCAGCCCGTACAGTGCTCTCTTGAGTCGACACACATGCGACTCACTGCTGAAGATCTCGAAACCTTCAGGCTGCTCTATGTACACCTCCTCCTCAATAACTCCATTGAGGAATGCAGTCTTCACATCCATCTGATGGATGTACCACCTATCTACTTGGCTGAGAGAGCAAGGATCGTCCGTATGGAAGAGTACCTTGCGACAGGTGCAAAAGTCTCCTCATAATCGATCCCCTCGATCTGCAAGAAGCCACGGGCGACAAATCTCGCCTTGTACTTCTCCACACTCCTGTCAGCCGCCTGCTTCACTTTGTAGACCCATCTCGAGCCTACCACTAATTTCCCCTCCGGTCTTGGGACAATCTCCCATGCATTGTTTCTGATGATCGAATCATATTCTTCGATCATGGCATCTACCCATGTGGGCTCCTCCACAGCCTCCTCGAAAGAGGATGAACCAATGTGGTATGAGGTGACTCACGAGAGCCATGTATCTAGTGTGCACGTCCGTGAGCGTCTCTACATTTTGCGCTATGCTATGGGTGATCCTACAATCTTCTCTTGCATCCCAAACCGTCGCTCGGCTTACGTAGTGCGCTTGCAAGCACTTATGCGATCAGTTGTTTGCTTGCATGAGTGGTTTCTTCCACTCCATGAACCTCCTCTTGTGGCTGATCCACATCCGGAGACTCATCCTTGGGAGCTAACATCTCCTCCTCTGCATGCAAGTGTGGCTCCCTCTCAAGCGAACACTGCATGGCTTTCTCCTCCTGAAATTTAATATCCCGTCGCACAACAGTCTTGCGACTGTCTGGCAAATACACCCGATAGTTGTGAGGTGTATCAATGTACCCCACAAATATTCCAACCTCTGCGGTCGGATCCAGCTTCTTTCTGGCATCCTTCGTCACATGCATGTAGACAGGTGAGCCAAAAATTCTCAGATGAGAAATATCAGGCCTCTTGCCAGAAAACGCCTCCTCCGGTGTACTCATGCCAAGAATCTTGTGAGGACAACAGTTCTGCACATACACTGCTGTATTGCATGCCTCGGCCCACAAGTGAAGGGGTAGGCCCTGATCATGCAACATCGCCCGTGCAGCACCCACGATCGTTCTGTTCTTCCACTCAGCCACCCCGTTCTGCTGTGGGTTATGGGGTGCGATGAGCTCTCTCCGAATCCCTTCTGCGCTGCAGAAATCCTTGAATTCAGCCGAGATGAATTCACCACCGTTATCACTCCTTAGAGCAATCACCTTCTTCCCCGACTCCTTCTCGACCAGTGCTTTAAACTCACAGAACTTCGCGAATGTATCGCTCTTCTTATGCATGAAGAAGATCTAGCACTTTCGAGAGAAATCATCAACAAAGATCACATAATACTTGTGCTTTGCTGTCGAAGCAACTGAGAAAGGACCACACACGTCTGTGTAAACTCTCTCAAGGATTGTCGTGGCGCGACTATCCTTCTCGTGAAAGGTGGCTTTCACATACTTCCCCAAGGTACACCCCTTGCACTGATCTGACTGCGCAAGAGTGCCCTTAGGAAGCCCAGTAGAAATCTGCTATAGAATCTTCAAAGCTCCATGGTGAAGGTGGCCCAATCTCCTGTGCCACAGTTCGCCCTCATCATCCCAGCTCACCACTTCTCCCGCCTTGCATGCCATAGCTGCGCAGCCATATACCTGCAACTGATAAAGGTTCTTGGTTCGAACCCCTATCTTCCGGGTCTCTCCAGTAGCCTTACTGCGCAGGAAGGCTTTTCCTTCGCTGAAGACCACATCATACCCCTTATCCTCCAACATCGCTACTGAAATCAGGTTCTTCTTCAATCCAGGCACATGCATGACATCCTTCAGTACAAAGGGTTTACCAGACTCCCTCTGAAAGGATATGGTACCAATACCAGTCGCACTGTATCTACCATCATCGCCCATCTCGATGTGCACACCCAAATCTTTGTCCTCCAGATCTGAGAACAAATCCCGATCTCCCGTCATATGAAATGACGCACCGCTGTCCAAGAACCACACCAATCCCATCACACTTGAAACCAAGCATGCGATCAATGAAAAGTCAAGCTCAAACTATGAAGCCAAAGCTTCTCCATCTGCAGATCTTCCTGCTTGCTTGTTCTTCTTCTTCTTTGGACAATTGGTAGCATAATGTCCGTGATCATGGCAGTGAAAACACTTCACTTTCGCCATATCCTGCTTCTTGCCATTTGCACCAGAATGAGAGGTTTTCTTACCCTTCCCCTTCTTTGCTTTGGCAACCAAAGCGCAGTTTTCTTCATCAACTCCCTTTGATGAAGATCCATCTCGAGTAGTCCACCTTATCTCCTCCTGCATGAGATCCGCCCAAAGGCGCTCCCATCCTGGAAGCTTCTCCCGACCATTGACACTATCTTGATATGAGTGCCAAGCCTTCGGAAGACCAAGGAGAGCCAGGTCGACCATGTCCTCGTCTTCGAGAGTCACCCCCACACTTCCCAGCTCATCTCTGCATTGAGTGAACTTCGTGAGGTATTTGGCGATACTGTCGCCTTTCTCCATCTTGATGTTCCTGAGCTTATCTTTGAGCGCCAGCTTCCTTTGGTCACTCTTACTCTGGAATAGATCCATCAAATCTTTCCACATTAAATATGGAGAAGCCTTTCCATGCAGGCTGGATACAATATGATCCTTGACGCCCTCCAACAGGATCCTTCGACACTTCGCTTGTTTCTTTTGCCATGCTTCGAAAACAACAACATCAGAAGAAGTAGGATTTGGAATCTCTTTCTCCACGAATTCCAACAGCCCATTATCATCTAATACAGCCTCCATGCAGTCCTTCCATGCAACATAATTCGAACTTCCTTCCAAGGCATATTCGAGTCGCAAACCGTTGAAAGACATTTTCGCCGCGGCACCAAGAACACAAATCTACAAATTCGAATTTCACCACCAGCTGATAACTCAATCGCTTCCGATCTACACTTGAGAACAAATTATTTCCAAATCAGAGATTGACTGCAAGGGGCGTTTACCAGACCTTTCACTTTCCGAAGAAAGATGAATCCAGAGGCTTCCTGGCCCGTACACAGACTCTGTCCGAGGAAATAAGTTTGCAATCACCGTAATAGATCTCGACAATTAATTTTCCTCTGATACCATGTAGAAATTTTCTGAATAATGAACTTATTCAATGGAGATTAACCTGATTACACATCAATTTTGAATTGCATGCATAACACATAATCTCATCTACAATTAATTGTCACATGCGGAAAGAATAGAAGCGATCGCACATCAAATCATCACACACGTTAACACAGTATGTATGGGGAAAGCCTATAGCTGAAAACCCCTCAGCTATTCTGTATATTATATGGAGAGAACATGCAGCAATATATAGCACAAATACTCCTCACAAGTATGCAGTACTATCTCACAAAGCTGCACACAAACTAGCTTGGTTTTGCCCAAGTCACAGGTTCAAAACACAACCACTATTTGCCTACCTCTATTGCGCAATCAAGGCTGGTCTAATGAGAGATCCAAGGTTCGAATATCCTTGGCTTGAATGCGCAAATCTCATTGGAAATTGCCTCCAAGTGTGGTGCAAATCTCATGCACAACTGATAGCTAACTCAACCCTTTCATCTACCTCTTTCACTTGTCGCCACTGAACTGTCCATGCACTGAGTTAAACTGATGTGTTCTTTAGTTGAATAATGAGTTAATAATTTGTGAATTAAATAATATTTAATTCACACAACTCATCTCTAGTGTATTAGCTAGTTAAACTAAATACAACTAGTTCAACTAGTTAACTAGAACACCATCTCCATTAACTGTCGCATCAACTCCACCGAACTCCGCCACTTGAGCTCTAACTGAAGTCAACCATGCATTAGCTCACCTAACCCATAGGAAAATCTTAAATCCTTTTGGCGGCTTCATGCCCCACCTCCGGGGGTCAAACTGAAGTGCTCCAAGAGAGTAAATTGAAGTTTAGAGTCCAAATATTATTAAGGGTAAATAATATTCGACTGTTCTATTTTTAGCCCAGCAGTCTAAAAATAGACTTTGACCTAAATGTTAAAAATAGAGGTCCCTCTATTTTTACCAACATGACCAATCCTCCAAGAATAGCATACTGCAGCTCCCGGTCCATGATCCATATGTCTAAAAATAGACATAGTCTAAAAATAGACTTTGCGCCAAAAATAGCCTGCGGGCCCACTTGGTGAAGGCGACTTCATTTCACCAAGCTCCATCATCTTGCTACATTTTCAACACTTTCCATAGTGATTATTAGAATGAAAGCATGAAATTTAACCAAATTTCCTAAAATATTATTGTTCATGCTAATAAATAAGTATGGAATGAATGATCCCAAGATGAATAACTAGGGTAATGACAAATATTGTTTAAGTAATGGAACACTTAGATAAATAAGCTATTATACCATAACAAATATTATAAGGTAAATGCATATAACCATAATGCTTGATACAAGGGAGGCCATAGTAGGTTCAATTGGTTTATCAATAGTAGATGAAACAATGGGGATTACAATTAGGAAAACTAGTGTAGCCATAGTAGATACAATAATGGGGGCCTAAAATTGTGGGACTAGTGTATATGCATGAGTATCATTGTGAATTAATGGGATGGAAAATATGGTAGGGTGAGTGTCATAAAAACCCACAATATTTAGGATAGGATGTAATACCCTTCCGAAATATATACATATTTGAAGTATTTGGGAAAGGTGGCACATGAGGAAACTCAACCTATAACCTATGGAATATGTTGTTCCTATATGAGGATGAGAAAAAGTAGTAGTGAACAAATACACCATGAAATAACATTCATATGAATTTATAGTATTTTTAATACTACAAAAGTCTAAATTTAAACTAAAATAAGAGAAAAGAGTTCCAAATTAGAATAAAGTTTAACTTTAGACATTATACTTAGAACATGAACATGGTTCATTTATTTTAACACAAAAAATATATTACTTATTTATCATAATTAAATTGAAAATTTAGAAAAACAACCAATTTGTAATGGCTACTAAATTTATGATTGTAGTGTATTTCATTAATCGATATTTTTATTATTATTAAGGTATACTTGAATATATATGAAATTGTTAATTATTCCTAACTTGGTATGTTGTATATTCCTAGAGAACATGGCGAATAAGCTAGATGCAACATAGTCCCTATGGCTACTTATAATTAATGGATTAAATATTCTTCTCTTATAATGAAAGCTCTAGATATAATGCTCTTCGCACTCTAAAATCTCTCTCCATAAGTGTGTGGTAGTTTGAAACTCTATCCATAAGTGTGTGGCAAGTTTTCACACTAGAGTATATGTATTATTGATAATATTTTCATATTAAATAATCTATATCTCCTTATTGTAAATATCACTATGTCTATTTTTATTCGAAATAACACCAAAAAAATATGTCCACCAATGAAATATGTCCACCCATACAATATTATTAGTGATATTTTAATAATAAATAATGCATATTTTTGTATTTCAAATATTGCTACTCAATTGAGTAAAGGTTATGAACAGTGTGGAGAAAACTTTGTACAATGAAATCTCTTCCCACAAAACTCTCTACATAAGTAGTGTAAGCTTTGTTTATGGTTATATTTGTGAAATTAGGTTAAATTTATAAGGTTCCTTCTCCACCTTCATTTTTTCCCACATGTCACAGAAAGGTAAATCTATAAAAGTTTTAAATGGAAAATAGTTTAAGCTTAAATTTCTCTCTACACCAACATTGTTCCACACAATTCTCCACCACTCCATGGTAAAAGATTTGTAGAATGAAAACTTCACAAAGAAAATATGATAGTACTAATTTGAATTTTTTTCATAGTTAAATTAATTAAGCATCGACATTGCATTGAGTTTCTTGTATTGCCTTTGGTTTTCATGATTGTTTGGTAGGGAGCCTACATTAATGGTGAATATAAGGGCTTAAAATCAAGGAAAGTTAAATTTTTCGACATGTTAAACTTAGTTTGAAAAAAACTCCCTACAACGAAATCTCTTTGAAAAATTAAATCTCTCAACAATAACTCTCTACCTAAACACTAACGTTAGTGAAAACCTCTCAAAGATGGAGTGATTTTTCTGCACAAGAAAAATCTTATCATAAGCACAAATATCACTAAACACCTCTAAGATAAAGTGATTTCTTTCACAGTCTAGAAGAATCAAGTTATTTTTTTCTCAATACTTTGATAATCAATGGACTAAAGGTTTTAATGAAACATCTTGGCACAAATATCTTTATCTTGTATAATTAGGCATATGTGCGGGGTTGTGCAAGAAGCTTGTTGTAGCTCCTAGATTCAACCCTAGAGTTGAGGAGAGATGATTGCCTAGGAAATATTTCTCTCTGTTAAATATGGATTCAATACTAATCAAGAGATAAATGTAAAATCATTTAAATTTTTGGTTCAATTACCCTTGTGAGAGACAGATTAAATATACACATAAACAATATATCATTCCCAATAATAAATATTTAGGTGTAGTGGTCTACATAGAAACAATGCAACTTCATTTTTCATTGCATTAAATATGGAAAGGAGAAACATAAGAAAGAAACATAGTACAACGGGAACGACAAGAAAACAATATTATGTAATAAATACAAGTAGAATCATGAAAATATAAAGGAAATGAAGTGCAGAGATTATGGAGCACATTTAAAGGCTTTCAACTCAATCTCTCAAAATTACTTTCTCCTATATCATAATACAGGTAAATCTATAATATCATAGGTACAGTATTCTATTACATAACATAGAGAAATCTACAATCTCAAATGTACAGTGTGCTACAATATAGAATAAGTAAATCTACGATTCAAGACTAAATGAACCACCTACAAATTAGACAATTTCTGAAGAAGAAAAACACACATGAAACAATGGACCGATGAATAACACATACTACATATTCTAACTCTTGGAATCACTATAAACTTCTTCATTAATATTCAAAATTGAAATACATGTCACATGCCAAAAATTGAAAAATTTGCAAAACAATTACAGTCTCTGGAATAGGAAAAACGAACCAAAACTTAGAAAGTCCTCTGAAAATAGAATTTGGAATCCTTAATATAGAAGTCCTCTTCCATTTTATATGGGGAGATAGGCCAAACAACAATTATAAAATATATTGAATGCTACAGTTGTCTAAGGTGCCCAGTTGCTTGAGAATGTGAATGGTCTAACTATCTTAATGATTACCTCACAAGATTTATTATTTTATTCAAAATGTTATATTAACAAAACCTTTAAAACATGAGGTGTAATAATTTACACAAAAAAAATCTCCAGTTTCGATTCCTATGACTCCCTATGGAAGAATCATGATCCATTAACTAGGTTAGTGGTGGCTTAATGATCTCAGCACCCCTCTATCATTGTATTCCTCCCACGGTTACCTTCTAGTTCACCTACTTCTTTCTCCTGTTAACTGCTTGGATTGTCCCTTTATCGAGTTGGTTATGATTTGATGTTGTTTCATTAGAGGTGCTTTGGAGTAGCTAATGACTGAACGAGATTGATAGCTTCCCACCCATTCATTCTCCATACTCTTTATAGTGCACTATGGGAGCCTTAACATATGGTAACTTTATTAAAAGAAATGTTAATCACAGGATTTTGATTTCCTTCAGCTCCTTTTTACTTTACCCCCTTACCATTTGTCCATGATAGGACCAAATGTTATGACCAAAGGCTTAATGCTTAGGTTCTAATGCCTTGAGAATCCTATAAGGGGCCTATCTCTTTATGTATTTTCTCTTTGCCTTTGGATTTTCTAAGCTTCATGATGAAATTATATTCAACATCAAATCTCCCGAGGAATTGTAACTTTTTCAAATGGATTTTTCATTGAAGTTCCGATATATACATCCCCAATATAACCCATTACACTTAGGTGCTTGTCGCTACTCTAAAACCTTGGTTCTTTGGGACCTATGACCAAGTTCCACTCAACATCGGAGCCCCTTTCATCATCATATCAGAAATTCCCATAAAGAAATTAGACACGAGTTACAAAAAATCGAACCTCTCAAATTTAAACCTCCGAGATGACGCCATGATGATGCCATAAAATCCATGTGGTGCCTCCTTAGTGGTGACATGTGTTACATGAATTTTGCCCAATAGGCCACCCAAAATTCTGAAATGGATTGCCACCTGTCCTCCATACTGCAATGTCATGGAGAGGTCATATACCTCGTTGGCTTCTCAGGGAAAATCATTTGTTGTCATGTGTCATAGAGGAGGAGACAGAAAGGGTCTCTCACTTCTTTGATGTTGTATCCATTTCTGTTGTAATTATTGTCCTCCACAACCCTAGGCACTTCCAAAGAAATTTAAATTGTTAAGGAGTTACAAAACTCTTAGGTTATGATATCACTCTTCTCTGAGGTCTGACCTCCCCAAGTTTAGTGTCTGATGTTCATAGCTTCAAAATTTCAACTCACTCTTTTGATTTTGGCAGTTCAATTTCTTCTCTCCCTTTTGATTTTGGTTACCAAATTTTGGGTCTCCCTTTTCGAGTTCCCTTCATTGAACCAAAATTGCAGCAGTCCTCCTTTGTACCATGGTTGAAAAATACTACCATTAGACAAAAATACAAGATGGTACCACAGATAACAACATTAGCTCCGATTTGGGACAATGTGTTGCAAGCAATTCATTGAGAACCTACATATTAGTAGCTTTCACCATTGGGTTATGGAATTAATTTATTTAGGTGAATACAAAACAAAAACAAAATATCTAAGAACTTAAAACATTACTTATATGTAGAATGGATTATTAATATATACAATGGGTGAAAATGGACCTCTTTAATGCTAAAAATATAGCTTGAGAAATTGATCCTTCACAGGAAGTTCAAGGAGTTCACCATCCAATTTTTATAGTAATAAGTTTTTATTTCTTTTTTCTTTAGATATCTTCAAAGCTATAAACCACAGGGGGTCAAAATTCTTATATTTTCCTTTGTCCTCTCTCTTAACATCCCATATGAGTACCAAGTATCCTAGCTATAAGGATCTATCCCTTTCCTGTCAAAAATGGACTTCATATTTTCTTGATATTTAATCAAAATTTGAGTTCTCCTCTATTTTCATGTAATTCTACCAACTTCTTTATTCTCCTTTTCAGATAATTTGGCTCCTCCTCAACATCTTGTACAATTTTAGCCACTCGAATGGCTAGTTTGACAAGGAAAATTATAGTCTGTCGATATAATAATTCAATTGGTGACTTCCCAACTGACCTCTTCGTAGTAAATTTGTTGGCCCATAGAGAAAACTTTAGTTGAGTCCCAGTTTTTACGATTTTATGATATATGTCTTTTTCAAAATCCTCACTAGAGTTATATTTGAAGGTTCAACTAGTCCTTTTCCCTGTAGATAGTAGGTGGTGGAGTGTCCTAAAATGATGTCTTACTTTTGGCAGAAAATAAGGAACATTTCTAACTTAAATACCTCAAAGTTTTCAGTGATAATATTCCTTGGTCATCCAAATGTAGCAAGTATATCCTCTTCAATAAACGTAATAACCACTTCATCTATTGCATTTATGGCTGGGATGGCCTCCACCAATTTCCTAAAATATTCAGTGGCTCTAAGTATCCATTTAGGTTGATTATTAGATGGTGGATATATTTCTTGTGTGAAGTCTAGCCCCCATTTCCTGAATGGATCCTGCACAAAATAAAGGATCATGGGGAGGGGTGATAAATTCTACTTCTCAATGAAAATATAACATTTTTCACGGGATTTAGCACAAGCTTGAATCTCAGAAAACAACCTAGGCTAGTATAAATATTATTTGAGGATGATATGGTTTGTGGGTCTCTAGCTGTAATTTGGCCCATAGCCATAGTTATGGAATTCATCAATTGCCTTAGTAATCTCTTCTTATACCAGACATAAAATAAAAATCCCCACTAGTTCCTTCCAGTATAATTGGCCATTTTAGATAACGAACTTATGGGTTTGTAGCCTTAAGGCCCTATATTTAACTTTCTCAAAATTCAATGGGACTTGAAAACAAAGGTAAATAATTAACAAGATACTTGTACCACTGTGAGAGTAGGTATTTCAGATATATATTTTGTGTTAAGGTCTGGATATTGTCCTATTCAACTCCTATGTCCTTATTTTATAATAGATTTATGCCCAATGCCTGGAAATTATCCTAAGAAAATATTTTAGCCAATCCCTTTCCCTTAATCAACTTAGTGGGCTTCATAAGCATATCATATTCTTGAGTTTGGGCAATCCACTTCCCTCCCCCGCCTTCAATTTCAACCTAAATAAGAATATATTTCACAACAATTGTACGAAACATAAGCTACTATATTTCACTACACGACGTAAATTTGAAAGGCCTTCAGAGATTTGACCAAGGAATAGCAATTTTCCCCTAATATAGTATATTCAGATCTCCATCTCGCAACACGTGGTATAAAAATGAAATCAACTACTCCTTTCATTCATTATTTTTCTTCAATAAACACCTGCCCTCATGTTGAGAGAGGAAAAGGATAAAATTGGGAATGGAATATGATAATATGGGCTAGCTAAGACTGGGGCTTCCATGAAAGGTTTTTTAATTCTCGATAATAACTCCTAGGCTTTTGTAGTGCACCTAACTTCCCTATCCTTCTTCAACAATTCTGTGATTTCTTTGACAATTTAAACATAGTTTGGTATAAATCTTCTTAAAAAATTTAACCTACCAAAGAAAACATGAATCTATTTTATATCATGGCATAATGGAATATTATTGATAGCCTCCACTCTTTTAGGATCAATCTTCACTCCTTCCTTTTCCATAATATGGCCCAATAGTTT
The DNA here is from genome assembly GCA_034641835.2 of Pinus albicaulis. Taxonomy (NCBI): domain Eukaryota; kingdom Viridiplantae; phylum Streptophyta; class Pinopsida; order Pinales; family Pinaceae; genus Pinus; species Pinus albicaulis. The sequence continues at coordinate 838,138,170 of CM076572.1, forward strand.
CCCTTCACTTAAAGAAAATTGTGATTTCTTAGGGTTTAAGGACATATCACACATTCTGCATTTTGTAAATGTGAGCTACAAGTGTTTGAGGTTATCTTCATCTAATTTAGAGAAAAAAGTTACATCATTGAGATATACTACTATTAGCTTATCCAACTCTCCAAAAAATTCTATATCCATCGCTCTTTGGAAAGTCTCTCTAGCATTAATGAGGCAAAAAGGCATTCTAGCATACATAAATGTTTCCCATGGCATAATAAAAGTTGTTTTATTCTAATCCTTAGGGTATATAACAAATTCGTTGTATCTAGAGAAACCATCCATCATGGACATTCGGGGTGACCACACCAATTTCTGTAGAATATAATCCATTTTAGGTAGAGGATAGTTATCTTTTAGCGAGGCCTTATTTAAGTTTCTAAAATATACACATATCCTTATTTCCCCATTCTTCTTCCTCACCAGGACTAAATTTTCTACCCACTCTCAATACCTCAAATGAATCATAATATTATCATATTATATTTTTTTGATCTCCTTTTTAGTTGATGGAAGTAATAGAGGAATACTTTTCTCAAGCTTCTGCTTATATGGCTTCACTCTAGTCTTTAGAGGAATTTTGTGATATCTGACACTATGATAAAAAGTATTCAAATAATCATATTACCAAGAAAAAACATCCATCTACTCCTTCATAACAAATAGGCACCTTTTTTGCGTCGGAATTGTGAATTACGAATAAAACATGCTTCCTTAGACAGGTGCTAGTCTCGAACAATAGATTAAAGACTATACAACTATTTCTGCTAACTAAGAACAGACACATAGAAAGGATTAGAAGGTTACTTGTGATCCAATCACTTCTAAATGGCTCCTTATTTCGATTCCCTTGTAGCTTCAAATTCAAGCGATTTGTGCAAAATGCTTCCTGCAAGAAAGAACACTAAGGCAACAGAAGATGCAATAATATATATGTCTATTCAAGTTAGTTTTCTAAATCAGTAAAGCATAAACCACATACATCAACTAAGATCTTTCCATATGGAAAATCAAAGCCAATAAGTTGTACTCTTTATTAATGATAGAAGGAGAGGTTACAACCAAGTCACTGATTTGAAGTGACCCTTCTAGCAATGTCCCCAATCCTCATCTTGGTATAAATCTCTTGAGCAGCTGTTACACAAATCTAACTCTCAATTGAAAATTCTCCAGCATTTATCTACTCAAATTATTCCTTCTCAAGCACTTAGATTTGTGCTCAATTTATAGATGAACTAAAGGTTGTTTTGCAATCAATGACTTTCCAATAATAGGCAAGACATGTTCCTAATTTTGTAGATGTCAAATGGACACTTGGATTTGAAGCTTGACACATATGAATTCTTCTAGAAGGCACTAGCTAAGTGGAGATTCCAGAACAATGAAAATTTCTCTCCCAATAACCAATGCACCTGTGAATGTTGGGAGGTGCTTTGCAGAGCAGCCTTGCATGGGGCTACCTGCATATGCAATGCACTTAGCCCCTTTATAGACTATGTTGGTAAGCTCTCATATGCTATATAGTAAGCTTCAAACTTTGGAAACATTTGCTTGATGAAAGTCTTACTTGATTTGTCTTGTTCCTGTCTTAGGGCATGTAGCAACTTGAAATGATAGGGAATGATAGACCATTAATCATTGGTCCTAGAGATGATGCCCAGTTAACCAGGTGATTGGGAATGGTGCCCAAATGGATCTATAACAAATTTCCCCCTAAAGCATGAAGTCGAAATAGTAATAATAACCTTTGATTGAGATTAGTTACACTGTGATGGGCTGGAGATGAAGTGGAGTGATCACTTGCATCAATCTCACAATACATTACATCATGATATATCCTCGTTGATCATAATTGCTGAGGGTAGGCATTCCCATGTTCAGCACATAAATAATCTAATAACATGTACATAATTCAGAAAGTCATCTTCATTAGAATGTTGCCCAAATGCAGACATGCCTACAGATATAGGCCCATATTCGGATGACAATTTGTATGTAAGGCCACGTTACAGATGATGTGTACAAAAATCTTGAAATCACAGCCTAGATGGATGAAACTAGATCTGGGGTCTTCTTATCTCATTCACTCGATCATTCAGGTACAAGTCTAGCCATGCGAATATATGATTTGTAGTCGAAAATGCAAAGACATCATTTGATTACCAACCAATTATGTGAGTTGTTAACAAATGCGAGAGAAAAACCATTAATGTCAATGGCCCTCAAGGTACTGCAGTACATTTCGTAAGGCGTGAATAGATGATTTTATGTCAAATGTGAAAAAAAATCTTTTGGTCAAATGTCTAGAAGTGAGGATCTTGTCGATGCTATAACAAGCCTCATGGTACCGGAATCTGATGTTTCTAAGTGAACTTCCTGGATATTGATTTGTCGTCGACAGGAAGTCACCTTATTATGAAACGAGAGTTATTGATTTCAGATACAAAGGTATGAATGGATATATAAACTTTTAGGGATGACAGTCATGAGAATGCCAGTTTATGAGTTTTGTAGAAGGATGAAGTATTCACTGCATGATTTCTCTTGAAGATATCGGTGACACTGTGATGAGTTGGCAGCATTGACCCAAAACCGAAGTGAAGGTATGATGAACCATAAGTATGAATGAACCGTCAAGAAGATTACCCAATTCAAACAGTCACGGACATGGAGTGAAGGAAATGTCATGTTCAAGAGTGACTTGCTACCATAAATAATTCTTGCTCATTTTTCCCAAATTTTCCCCAGTCATTTGTCGACGAGCACCTCCTTATTTTTTAACAAGCTTAAAAGGATAACATTTTCTTGATCTATAATTCAACCCTTTGGGAGAATAAAGTATAGCTATTTAATAATTTAACGAGTCTAGCGATGAAGGAAACTTGATTCTTTCCATGATCGACAAGCTCGTCTCTATTTTATGTTTTAACGAGCTTAACGACAGTGATAGCTTGGTCCTTTTTCATATTTAGAGACTTTGAAAAAGAGGATGAAAGAAAAATCCATAAGTACTTTTTCATAAATTTGTCACTCAGACCTTAAGAAGTGTAAAATAATATTTGAGAGAACCTCTTTGGTCATTTTTAACCAATGTATTCCTTTTTCGTAAATAATCTATCTCAGTCTGGAAAAGGGATAAACTTATACCGAGTAGATATCAATTCATTTAATTTTATGAGCTCAAAAGGAAAAGTGCCTGGCAATATTTTCACATTATCGGAGTTTGAAAAGAGCTGAAAGAAGATTCCATAGGTTCCTTTTTCACTGTTATAGAAGCTTGAAAAAGAGATAAAAGTGTGCTTCAAATATTTTACATTTTTAACAAAGCTCGAAAAATAAGGAGAAAAAGTATGCTTTGTGGTCAAGTCATTCTTTGAATAAATCTACACAACTAATCTATTCATCAGTTGTATTTCCTGTTCAGAACAACATAAAATGGATTAAAAATACCTATTTCATGATAAAAACATAATAAAAATATAGTCATAGCAAACCTTGCAAATAATTAAATGACTATTAAAAGTAGTTTCATTATTCATTTTTACCATTCCATAGTTACCATTTGCATTTTGGAGCTCTGAACCTGATTTCTCCCCTGAACTTCAGTCGTTGATTATGGTCATTTATGTGGACATAATTCATCACCATTTGATCCAGGTTAGTACCATGAACCTCCTCTTTCCCTCAGTATTCATTTCATCTCCAATTTCTGCAAATTTTTAGGGTTTTAAGGCCCCTAGGGTAAATTTTTCCCAAATTGCGGGAAATGCACCCATGAATGTTGAAACTTGCATTGCATAGTAGGTACAGTGAAGGGTACTTGCATGTGCAATGCACTGTCTCTTGTCACAGAGTGAGTTGGGTGTAGTTCAAGTTTTTGATTTTAATATTATGCCCAAAATTTGCCTATTTTTTGCAATGAATGGAATCTAATGGATGTTATAGTTGTATTTCAGGTTTCCATCGGATTACAATAATGATTACATGGAGGGAAAGAGAACATGAAGAAGAAGATATGATTTCCTTATATGATCTGGGTACTATAAGAGCCCTAAGAGATTTTGCACTGCTTAAGTACTTCAAATTGTCGGGAATGAGGCAAAAAATAGAACTCTTAGAGTTCTTAGTTCGAGCATGGGATCCGAAAATAGAGGAATTTCACATTAAGAACCAAGTGGTTCCCATAACATTTGAGGATGTGTATCTTCTCATAGGTTTGTCGAGGAGAGGTTTTCCCATTTCACTCTCAGGGTCTACCGTTGGAGGAAAGATAGTGAGGGATTATATTCTGCAGTACTGCTATCCAGGGGCAGAACCTAGCAAAGATGGAAAAATAAACATCCGGGATGTCAGAGATTTTCCTTTTAGAACTATTATTTTCATGATCGCTAAACTTGTTGGCACCGTTACACTACAGGTAGTGAATAGATTGTATATGCAGTAAGTGCTAGAGTGCTTGGAGCCAACAGTGTTCAACTGTTCTAAAGCTATTTTATCTCAGATAAGGGAACAACTAAACAAAGCAAAGGGACGAAGGAAGAAGAATTTCAGTTATGCTTCAATCCTTGTCTCCTTCGCCTTGGAATGGATTCCACTGATGTAGCCACAACATGTGACACTGGATATAGGTTATCATAGAGATCCTCATATGCAGAGATGGGTAGAACTCATGGGTCATGTTAGCTCAAGGGGTCCTAAGTCAGGTTCGAAGGTGAAGTTTTGCCAACAAACCCATGTACTACTCGCCCTTTCGACAGTGACCTGCTTGCAGAGGCCAAAGTCTCACCTGAAGCAATATCAAGGGGTATTGGAACCAGGTTTCCACACCATGGGAGACGGTAGGTAAGTCAAGCAGAGCTATGTTTGACTTCAAAATTACCAGATTGTATATCCCAGACCGTATATCTATAGATCCCCTCGCATCCACGTGTCTAACGCTAATTATAATCATAGTAATCAATAGATCATAGCTTCATAGAACTATAACGCAACTAGCACAGATATTCTTGCATAAAGTATAAAAGACAGATTTAGATCAGATTTCTACGTAGCATAAACCATTAACACAAGTAATTTTGTAGCTTAACACAGAACCATGCATAACATAGCAGATATCATAGAACAGATTCAGATATTCCAACAGCCTTTAGCTTTCATTAATAATTTAGATCCTTTTACAATACCCAAAACCCAACCTGTGCACAGAGTAGCAAGGTCTGTACACAGTAGGACTAAGGATCTTTGTGCACATAACCAGCATGAGTCCTTTCCCCAATAACCCAAACAGATCTACTAATTTGTAATTCATACCAATCTTAATTCATGCTTGCTTCTAACTCAAAATGTCCTTCTATTTATACTGATCTAGCCTAATCTTTCCTGTGGTCCACAAACGATGGTTTGCGGACTCCAGGTCTACCCTTTGACCCATTAAAATTCTTTCAGGGTTTTGACCCACCCCAAAAGCCCTGCGCTAGACCAAAATATTCAAAAACTATACAAAAATACTTAAAATTGTCTTAATTCGCAGCCTTTGGAAGACCTTGTTCCAATAGTCCCCCAACACAATCTTATGACTTGTCCTGAGTCACTGTGGTGGTAGGGTCTCTACCTGCACATGCAGTTCACTAACGACTGTAACCAGTGGGGGAAACACTTCTTGACTCTAAGCAGTAGTGCTCTACACAAAATCCAGAAGCTTTTGTGATGTTGGTCCTTCTGTCACAGCGGTGACACTCTCCAATGTCTGATTTAGTCGCTTAACAACAACATCAACATCGGTGAGAGTTGGAGGGATGTGTCAGCCCAAGGCTTCAAGAGTTCTTCGATGAAGTGCTTCCTGTGTCGGAGCACCTCAATCTCATCTTGGAGGGTGCTGCTAGTCCTCAATCATGCCATAAGTTGTGCAGGAACCAAAGTGAGTAATGTAGCCTCGATCTGCTCAAAAGCTTCCCACTTCTAACACAAGTTCTGATTTAGTCTCCAGAGGACTGGATCATTTTGGACCTTGGTCCATAACTGCATGGCTGTCTCTAGCAACTGGGCACCCTGAGCAATCTTCCCTCTAATGGTGTTTGTAGCTACGGTCACGAGCATAGCGTCGTAGGCTCGTAAATCCAGGGGTGTCTCGGGTTGCAATTTGGCCTGTAAGTCAATGATTTGTTGTTCCAGATGTGTCTTAATGACCTTCATTTTCGTCCTAGAAGCCTTCAACACTATGACCAATCTTTCAAATTTAGCCCAGGGGGTGGCTGTGGCTGGGATCTCCTCTGTAACCTTTGCATAGAGCAAGTCAATCAAGGTTTCTAGCTCCGCTTGTTGCGCAACAATGAGGAGCACTTCCGTGTTCTATTATGCGATGGTCTATTCTACCATACTAAGTTTTTGGTGTACTCGCTGGTCCCGATGGTGAATCTCCTGAAACATAGCAGTGTGAAGGTCCTCCAAGGCTTCATGGGGCAGTTGAGCTAGATTCAATTGCACCCCTGCACCTACTTGGAGTTGTATTCCCTGGCTAGGTGGATTGATCACAAGGGCAGTGCTAGGTATGTAATAGTATTTCATCTGTATCAAGCACTGGACTGCTAGATGTCAACGGAGTTCGTCGCTTAACCATGCTAATCTATAGTGTGTATGTTTTTAACTGCAGCGTACGAAGCTCATCCTGGAGGGTGTCGATCGTAGCCTTTTTTTGTCCCTTTAAAGATACCCATTTATCTTCTGTGGCCAATGTGACTACCTCTGCAATTTATTTGAGATCTCCTTCAGTCAATGTGACTGTCTCATCTCGTTCCTTCCGTTGGGCACGCTGCTTCTTCTGGACCCCCATGACAGGCTTTCCTGTTCACTTTGTATTCTAGGGGGAGGTGGTACCTCCGAAGTTTACTTTCTTTATGCCCAGATATCACTACCAGTCTTTCTTCACGGCTGCACCTGAGTCCTTCCCTATACTCCTACTCAAGCCTCCAATATTCTTGATGATAAAAACTAGCAGCACCTACATCGTGCTAGTACCTTTGGTGCCTCTTATGCTAGTTTTGAAGCCTATATTCTAGGTAGGAGGCCACAGCACAATCACATTGTCAATTTCCTTGTCTGCTACCATATAACGAAGTGACATCCATGTTTTATCCTTGAGGCCGTGGATCTAAATGCTGTGCATGGTAACCTGGAATCATGCAATACTTTTGTATTTTCATATACTATCGAGGATAGCCGAGGTTGAGAATTGATGGCTGTTGCCATGCTACTCTAGAAAAGGACCCAAAAAACTTCGTTATCCTCTATGCGTTGCGCATCCTTTGAATCCCACAGATACGCATACCAAGATCCTTTGCATATATCTGGGGTGAGCTCGGGGATGATCGGCTCTGTAGGGGCCTCCCAGGTGACGAGGGCTATAAGGAGCAGTAGCGAGGCATAGAAAAAGGCTTTTCCCTGCTCCTGAGATTCGCGGACGTTGATCAAGAATTCATCGCATAAGTATTGGGCCTAGTTGAGGCAGTCCCCCTTCGCACACTGACCTGCTAGCTGAATGACATAAGCATGCACAGTTGTCACTTGTCACTTTTGTATTAGCTTGCAAGCCAATAACATGGTACCCATCCATGTAGTAGGGTCACTAATAGATTGGATGATGAAGCCCTGTGTATTTATTTCGACATGGTAGGTCTGATGCACATATTCAGTAGTTTCCCCCTCATATTTCTTTCCCACATGCTCCATAGGGTATGGAATGTTCATGGGAAGGCCTGTAATTCTGTGAACGAGTGCAGCGTCCATGGGGACTCTCTCCCAAATCCATAAGCAGCCATCGTGAATTAAGGCAAGCAACTGTTGGGCCAGCCGATCTGAGACATTATAGTAGCCAAAGTGAGGCATCCACAGCAGGTTCAGGAGCCTGGATCCGACCAATCCACATTCCCAGGGTTGAGGGACAACTGTGACCCCTTCATTTGCATAAATTGTGTCAAAGTACAGTGCGGGGGCCAACTTAGGGAAGGCTTCATAACTCGCCAAGTCATGATCGTCGAATTTGACCTCATGGAGCCTTCCGTAAGGGTCACAAAGGACAGGGACCTCTCTCGGGGTTATTGGCATCTACATATAGGTAATTAGGCCATCAAGGTTTTTTGGTGTGCGCATCAAGGGCCTGCGTGGTCAGATGAAGGGAGGTAACTAGTTGATCGGATTAGCAGGCTGGGCTTCCTCCTGTGCATCTTGAGTTTGGGGCATTGCCTGCAGGGACTTGACATGCATTGGGGAAGTCCTAGGCTTCCCCACAGCCCATTTCTTAGCTTTCGGGGGGTTCCTTGAGCCCTGTGATTTCCCTTTTACCTTCCTCATGATTGGCGTCGAGAGCACTTCTTCATCCTTAGACCCAATCTCCATTACTTCCTCAATTTCTGGGTCTGTAAGTGCCAAGGGTTCAACAAGGTTAGTGGTTGTCATCCTACTATAGAAAATGAATCCCAACCTTGGGTGGCTACTGTCAGAAGGGGAAGGTTAATCAGACATGAAAGGAATAGGGTAGACCGAAAAAATCTTATAGCTCAAGGTCGTTCGAGACAAGGATGATAAGTAAAAACTAGGTAAGTGAGACAAAAACTTTATCTGAGTTATCCGGCCCTCTTTATAGTGCATGTGGTCATCCAACGGAAGGGTATACTTCATCTCGACCTTACCATTGGATAAATGGTAAAAAATCCCCAAAATTTTCCTTATTAAATGCCAACAGGTCGCTTCTTTCAATGGTAACTTCTACTTTTTACCAAAGGCTATTGTGCCAATGGCTAGTTTTCGCACCTCCTGTGCACTTGGCATATCTGCTATGCTTAGGTTAAACACATGTGCCTGCCGCCCATCCACCCCTAACACATGCTTGATGCCTGGGTACTTCAAAAACCAAAAGCATGGTTGTCTTACATATTTCATCGCTATAGAACCAGACCTCCTTCATAAGAAAGTATTTCAGAGCTGCTGTGATCAGTGCATACCTTCGAACCAAATTTCTATAATATCCTACATGGATAAGAATTGAACGCAGCTATTCCCTTGTTGTATGATTTTCTAGATATATGATACCTCTGCCTCCTACCTCTGCATCCCCAATCTTAGCCAATGTGGGGTGCATCTCGATGCTACCCGTTCGCAGTCTGAGCGGTCTAGTAACCGTGCATGTCTCGTTCAGTTCGAAGTTAGAAACAACTTGTGGATCATATTATTTTGGGGCTAGGCTATGGTAGTTTACCATGCTTGGTACCCACGTTCCCCATCTAGGCACTTCAGGTGCGACATACAGGTGCGATTCTCCCCATGCTACAGTTTCAATGTTCTACAAAGTTGCGTCCAGTGCCTCTGGCTAGCCTATTAACCCAAATTTTCCCATAAATTCATCCCTTAAGCTCTCCTAGTGGTGAGTGTGCTGATGGAGCTCTGCATCCAAGTACCAAGATGTGGGAATTGGTGCCAGGGAATGAATAAACAAATGAACCCACTCTTTGGTAGTCCTGTTGCACCACTGTTCTACCCAAGAAAACAGATATTTGCTTGGGTTTTTTGGCCCAAGGAACATCTTGATTCGTATGTTAGCTAGGGCCTCAAATCATAGGATCATCATATCCTGACACTCCTCCAAATCGTGGAACACCTCCTCATGCGTTTCCCACCATTGTGTAGGTGTTCCTCGCATGGCTAGCCTAAAGGCCCAATGATAGCCTTCGTTCCCTTGGAACCTCAGCTTCAGATGCTCGTAGAAATTCCTTAATATTACTAGAACGATCAAAATAAGGTAGCTCTCTTACCTCTGTCGAAACACAACAGAAGTCCCTAGTGACTCGAAGATATCTCAGCGCAGAGACATCATGTAACCGGTTTTGCCAATTTTCTATCTCCCCATTAGTGTCGAAGAAGCATTCATTGTCCTTTTCCAAACAGAGTACTCCATCCACTAGGGGGTTGATCTAATATTCATCCCGCGTAGTCAACTTATATATGTGATCCACCTCCTCTTCGTTTTTCACCAGCTCTGTGTATCGTTCGCCTTCCACATGATCTAATGGTACAATCACCCTTATACCGTTTTTCTCAAACACCATGCTTCTCTTCTTCAAATTAATGATACCTCCCATATCTATGGCCCAATATAACCCTAGAAGTGCAGGGTAGGGGTCCGCATCTTCTACCATCTAAATGACTTCAAAATTAGCCTGGACCTTGACCCCTATGATATCTACCATGATCTTTGATAATCTCCCCAAGGGTATGATCTTTTGCTGATTGGCCATACGCAACTGGATAGTGGAACATTCTAACTTAGGTTCCCCCATTCGTCGCCAAGTCTATTTAGGTAATACATTAGCATCTGACCCTAGGTCCAAAATAACCTGATCCATCTCGTAATCACCGATCTACACAGTCAACCGCATCCCCCCTACCAGTGCATTTATTATATCTATATATTTTCTATACATCCTTGATTTCCAGAGGGGGGCTAGGTCATGCTACGCAGCTATCTATTAATGCCTGAGGATTTTCCATAGTATTTGGGTTGTGCAACAGCTTCATACATGCCTGTAAAAAGGGCTTGACCTCCTCACCTACCTTGACGCCTCCTAGAACCTGAAATGTTGATGCCTCTGCCTTAGTAAAGTTTGTGTGAGAAGTGACCAAAATTTCTTTTTCCTTTCTTAGATCCAAACCTTCCTACTTGATAACTGCTTGCTGGATCAGAGGTTCAGTCGCAGTCTTCTCCCCAAGCCCTGTGGTGGCCATCCCACTGTCTGTTACAACATTCACGCTTAGATATTTGTCTCACAGTTCAGCCTTAACCCTCTGCACATTCTGCGTAGGTGTCGACTGCTTCTCCTATATCTTTGCTATCAAGATCAGACATTCTTCAATTGCATGGTACAACTATCTGCAATACTGGCAGGATTGCCTTGTAGGATTTGGATAGTCCTTGGCAAAGTGTCCTACTTGCCCACAATTATAACAGATTAGTTTCCCTCGTCCTCGACCTGCGCTTCCACCTCTCCTGCTTCCCCTGCCCCTGGCTGGGGAATCATCTTGGCAAGGATGGATCCGACTGTACCATATATAGGTTCCCTCGATCAATCATCAAATTATATATTTGACAGTTCTGTTCATCATGTCCTACCAACCTGCAAAACTTGCACCATTGCTTCTTTAACTCTGGGACATACATAGTAAGGTGGGGATAGTGGTTTGTATTGTGTAGCCCCACAATGAAACAACCATCACACCATAATGCCGGCCCACTTGATCCTACAACTTCCCTAGGGCACAACAGACTAGGTTCCCCGGCCTGCATATAGTCTGCTAATAGAGGACAGTTGTCCTTGGTGTGACCATTCGTCCTGTACTGTATGCACAATATTTTAGGGCTAACTTCTACTCCTTGCTCCTTTTGCAGGTTCTAAATCTCCATGTGCATCGCCTCCAATTGTCCTTGCATCTGTTGAACGCCCTGCTGGGCATCATCTCTAGGCACAACTTCTAGTTTCATAGTGACCTCGAAAGCTTTTTCGTACAATTTGAAATTTTGATGACCCATAGGTACGCGTAGGTGAGGTAGCAGCATAGAAATGAGCCATTCTGTGTCCTGTTTTTCATCATACTGAAACCCTCCTTCTCTGATCACCTTATTTAGTCATTGATCGGCCTCCCACACAGAATGAGAGGGCCCCTGCTTGAAATCTTTTAGATCAACCACTATTTGAGAGTAGGACTTAGGCTTCTTGAACTGTTGCTTCATGGATTTCTTAATCTCTTCAATGGTCACATTTGCATGATGGCCGATGTATCCCATGTACTAGTCAAAAGCTCTTCCTGCGAAGGCAAGGGACAACTGTGCCCTCTTCACCGTAATGCTAGTTGCATTCTGCACATTCTAGACCGATCCTGCGACAAACCAGAACTGATCCATATTTTCATCTCCCACACCCTTAAAGGTAGGAAAATTCATGTGCGTAGCCATGTCATATTCCGATGGTGGCGAAGGTGTAGGTGAGTTTTTTCCCCTATGTTGGTTGGACAGTGGTGTGGCTGGAGGACTCTTCGCAGCTGCTTCTCTTATCAGACTGTAGGGAGATATATCTCCTTCTTAGTTGATCAAATAGTATTTTCCACTTCATGTCTTTCTCTTGTCTAGATCAGAGGTAATTCATTCAATGTGGCTACACAGAATACTCTTTTCGCACAGTAATATCTTAATCAACAGTGGTAAGGTCTTCAGAAAGTTATCCTAGAAACCCTTGCAGAATCTTTTCTCTACTTCAGAGTAGGAGACAAAATAATCGATGGAAAATTTTGTTACGAACCCTACTAGCATACTATCCACCCAATGGTCCACCATGTGAGTGATGGTGTTATCAGTCTTCTCTAATTTCTGGATCAGCTCAGGGATCCACTGTGTGACTCACTCGTCCTTCCAACACTTCTTAAATTCAACCAACCTTGTGATCCACTCCTGGAGCTCAATCACAATTGTTACAAAGAATATCTCATAGATATCCGTGAAAATATACCTATTATTGCACTCTTTGGTGGTCAACCTCTTACTATGGTTTTATTTTACTATGAATTCCTGAACTTGCTGTTCGAACAATTCATCAATTTATTTTCTTTTAGGTTTCCAATACAGCCTTGGCATTACCTGATCCCTTTCTCAAAATGCACTTGGTCCCAGCAATAGAACCATTTTTTGGCTCATGGGGTCCTCACCCAGGTTCAGAGATGAAGGTTTTCCAACATACCCCTCTACTACTAGCCTTTTCAGCAGTGACTTTCCTTTGCAAGCCAAAGTCTCACCCAACGCAGTATGGGGTGGTGCTGGAACCAGGGTTACACACCCTGGGAGAGGGTAGGTATGTCAAGCAAAGTTGCTTTCAACTTCACAATTACCAGATTGTATATCCCAGACCCCAAATCTATAGATCCCCTTGCATCCATGTGTGCAACGCTAATTATAATCACAGTAATCAATAGATCATAGATTCACAGAACTATAACGAAACTAGCACATATATTCTTGTATAAAGTATAAAAGGTAGATCCATATCAGATTTCTACACAACATAAACCATTAACAAAAGTACGTTCACAACTTAACACAGAACCATGCATAACATAGAAGATATCATAGAACAAATTTAGATATTCGATCAATCTTCTGCTTTCATTAATCCTTCAGATCCTTTTACAATATCCAAAACCCAACCTGCACACATAGTAGTAGGGTCCACACACAGCAGGACTAAGTATCTCTTCGCACACAACCAGCAGGAGTCCTTTCCCCGGTAACCCAAACAGATCTACTAATTCATAAGTCGTACCAGTCTTAATTAATTCTCTCTTCTGACTCAAAATTTCCTTCTATTTATACCGATCTAGCCTAATCTTTCCTGTGGTCCGCAAATTGTGGTTTGTGGAATCTAGGTCTCCCTTTGACCCATTACAATGCTTTTGTGGTTTTGACCCACCCCAAAACCCTTGCGCTAGACTAAAATAGGCAAAAATTATACAAAAGTACTCAAAACTGTCCCAATTCATAGCCTTTGGAGAACCTCGTTCCAACAAGTCGGCATGCAGGTCAATCGATCGTTGTGTTCTCTACTACATTCTTCATCTGGTTCTGGCAATAGATCATCACCATCGATGAGTATGCATATGCAAGCGTTGAAATTCGAGGAGATCCATATGTAACATTACTAGAGGGTGCTCAATGGGGTGCAATGGGTAAGAATTTTTTGACCATGTTATTTTATTTTCCTAAGGTTTATATAATGTTTTTGTATTTTGATGTTTTCCCATGACTAAAATAAATGTTTGATTTAATGCAGATATTGGTCATGTTCAACCAGTAGAGGAACCCGAGCGCAAAGTAGATGCATCAGCAGAGAGGGTTGTCAGGATAGCAGTCCTTCAGGACCTTGATATGGCTGAGACTCTGGCTGAGCTTCAATAGCACATAGAGCAGTTGACCTTCAAAATTCCTGATTTTCGGATCGAAGAGTTACCCATGCGACTACAGCGACACACTATTGGGGTTCCTAAATATTGGATGCGGTTACTCCATAGGATTTATAGATCTATAGCATGTGACCATGAGCACCACTAGTTTACTTGTGACATTTTGCATACATTTTTAGGTTAGATGACCAATGTGTCTTGGGCACAAGTTTTGTAAAAGGATATAACTATCTATCTATATGATTTCAGAGTTTTTCCTTTGTTTATTGTACAATCCTATTCAATGATGTGAATGCTTTCTTTATATATGTTGCAAATTTCTGTCTAAAATTTGATTAGCTAATGAATCAATCAGTGTGTTCAAATTTATGGAAATGTGTTGATATTGAACAAAATCAAAATGTCTCTCCAAAAGTCGAACTCTTAGGAAAAATCTATGAAGTGTTGGATTTTTAATAGTATAAACACTAGTGATTTGTAATACCACAGGTTGTGAGTCTAACCTTACAATTATGTGGTTAATACAAAATGAAATGGCATTAGAGTGAAGTTCTATCAACACACTATACTCAGCGATATTGTTCGGAAATCTACCAATACAAATCCCTTGAAAACTCACTAACTTGCCATTTGGAGTGAAAATGGCCCACACTGCAGAGGAGAGATTTCGCGTACTATGATGAGCACCATCAGCATATCCAACAAATGGTTTTTAAGATTCGAACATATGTGATGAAATGTAAAGCGGATTACTAACGTCAAGAAAACTCTAAAAACAAATTAAGATAGTGAATGAAAATCAACAACATATATACAATATAATACAAAAAATTACTACACTTATGATTAAGCATAGTAATGTTTAAGATACAACCCATTTTGAGGTTGTGCCAATGGAATTCAATCGTAATCAACTAACTCATAGGCACCCTTAGCAAGAACTCTTTTGACAATATAGGGTCCATGCCATAATGGCACGAATTCCCATGTACCTATTACATCATCTTCTTGATCATAAAGAAGGACCAAGTCACCCTCTGAGTAGATGCGAGGCTGGACATTTTTTTCGTATTGCGCCTTTGTACGTCTCTTATGTGCTTCATTGTTCAATTGGGCTTCATGACACATTTCATCAAGATGGATGAGGTTAAGGAGATGCACTTCTTCTTTTGAGGTGTCAGGTAACAAGTCTTTTGTGATTTTTAATGATGATATTTTTCATTGGATTGGTAAGATAACTTCCAAACCATACACCAATTGAAAAGGAGTAAATCCAATTGCATTTCTCACCGAGGTTTGATACACACACAAGGCAGAGTATAGGATGAAATAAATTTTTTTTTTATGAACTCCTATCATTTGTTGAAGCATTCATTTAAGAATTTTTTTAATAGCCTCAACTTGTCCATTTGATTGTGGATAATGAGTAGAATTATCATGAAACAATCCTAACTTTGCAGTCCATTCAGACATCATGTGGTTGCGAAAATGCTTTCCATGATTTGTAACTATAGCTTGTGGGAACCCAGACCGTGTAATAACATGATTAAAGAAAAACAATGTAGCTGTCTATCCTGTGTTTTTGAATGTAGGCATCACTTCGGCCCATTTGGTAAAATAGTCGACTGTGACAATAATATAACTATGCCCCCCGGACGAATGAGGGTTATAGGCCATGAAGTCAATACCCCATTTCGTAAATGGTCCCGCAGAGACAACAAGATGCATTGGTGCTAGTGATTTGTGGTTCTTATGATAAAAAATCTGCCACGCATAACAACTTCTGACTACAAGGATGGAAGCTTGAAAAATAGTACGCCAAAAGTAACCGAGGCGGAGTATATTTTTCATGGTAGCATATCCAGATAAATGTCTACCACAAGCCATAACATGACAATCATTTAACACTTTTTCGGCCTCCTCATGAGTGAGGCACTTCCTTAAAATGGTATCGACATCACCACGATAAAGTTTATCGCCGATGATCAGATAATCTTTGGCTTGGTATCGAATACATTGTCATTCAGAGTGAGAGGTATCAGGTTGAAAAGTTTTTAGTTTGGAGATAAATGATGAAATCCCCATACCAAGGATCAAATGATCTAATCATAAATAGAGACTAGTATGGAGTTTATGGTTCCGACGTAGTTGCAGCACTATCAGAGGGAAGGTCAGAGAGAAGCTTAGCCAAAACTAAAGACTTCTTTGAATTGGATTTGATGAATTCCAAATCAAATTCCTACAAAATTACAATCCATTTTGAATATTTTCCCCTCAGAAATTGATGTGATAATATATAAGTCATGTGGTTGCAATCTGAAATGATATTTGTTTCTTGAAGCAAGATATAATGGCGAAATATTTGGACAGCTTGAACAGTTGCCAAGGCCAGATTTTCTACATATGAGTACTTAACTTCCATATCATTGAGATTACAACTCAAATAATAGATCATATGTTCCATTCCATCTTCTACTTAGACCAATACCATACCAATGGTCGTTTCAGTCGTGACGATATATAGGAAATAATCATTTTGATAATTAGGAGGATACATTGATGATGCTTGGACAAGATTATCCTTGACAACATCTAAAGAAGCTTATGCAACTTGGTCCAAATGGAAGGGAACCCCATTTTTCAATAGTAAATTAAATCCTTTAGCCATTTTACCGTAATTGGGAATGAACCTTATCAATAAGTTAGCCTTTCCTTGAATTTTATGTATCTGAAGTGAAATTGATGGTTCAGGTAAATCAAGAATGGCTTGAACCTTCAATGGGTCTATTTTAATTCCTTCTTTTGAGACTACGAATCCAAGCAATCAAGAAGAACCAACATAAAACACACATTTATGTAGATTGAGGCATATTTAGTAGTGTTGGAAATGTAAGAAAATGGCTCTCAAATGCATCAAGTGATCAGTCTGATTTCATGAATTCGTTGGTAAGTCATCTAGATATGGTTGAACAATGTGTTTTATGTCATTGAAAGCATAATCCATTGCTCTCTGAAAAGTTTCCCCAACATTCTTTAAACCAAACCAAAGTTTCCTATAAGCGAATGTGCCCCAAGTACAAATGAATGTTGTCTTATGTTGATCATCTGGGTGGATATTGATTTTACTGTAGCTGAAAAATCCACCCATGAAAAAAAAAAATTCGCATCTAGCACAATCGTCAATTATCTAGTCGATAAAGGGAGTAGGATAGTTGTCTTTTGGACAAGCCTAATTAACATCTCGATAATCGATGCACACTCTAATTTTTCCTTGTTTTTTCATGACAGGAATGATATTGGAAACCCACTCAGTTAGTGGAATAAGGCAAATGAAAGCAGCACGTAAAAGTTTTTCAACTTCTGCTTTGATGGTAGTGCCTTTCTTTGGATGAACAGGATGAAGTTGTTGGTGCAACGATTTGACATCAGGATACGTATTAATAGTGTGTTCAATTATAACAGTATTTATGCCCAGAATTTCCTCATAAGAGCAAGAAAATACATCACGAAATTCACGAGAAAGAGAGCGATATAATTCAAGTAATGATGGAGAACAAGATACACTGACATGAATATTTTCTACAACGCCTGATTTGGTCGAAATATTGATAGAAATGGTTTCTTCAATATTTGATAAATTTCACTAGGAATCGATTGCATTAATTGGTAAATAATTCGAAAAGAAATTTGTGATTAATGGGTGATATAGCTCACTCAGATATTTTTCTTCATAATCAGGAAGATGGGAACAATGAAGATAATCTTCCCATGGTTGTCCTTCTGACATCATTGTTGAGTCTCAAAAATGTTCTCCATATTCATACATATTTCCATTATGTCATAACCATTTAGCTCTTATTTCATAGCCATTTGACCTAAAACCCTACATCAAATAACCATTTACATAAATATATGGGTTAGGATCCTTGTTTTCCAAAGTTATTTATTTTATGTATTTTAAGTGAATTTATGATTAGAAACTAGAAAATTAACATAGTTTCATATATCTATATGTGTTATGAGTTTTGTGACATGTGTAGGTCAAAAGGAGACTTCTAGAAGACCCTTATGTGGCACTCTAAAGCCAAATTCGAATTTGGTTGGAGAAGATTATGGGATCAAGAGGATATGTGTCTCACTTCCTTGTTGTATTGAAACTCTAAAATGATGTGTCTCACTTCCTTGTTGTATTGAAACTCTAGGAGGATATGTGTCTCATTCCTCAAGTTGTGTTAAAACTCTAGAAAGACATGTGTCTTATCATTTCCTATTTTGATTGTAACTCTAGAGATGGAGGGAGAGATTCATGGACTACCATTAATGAGATGTCTCCTCATATTTTGTATAAATAGGAGAAGCTTTCTTCTATCATAGGTAATGAAGAAGTAATGAGAAAGTAATGAAGAAGTAGATTTGTAACTAAGTTCAAGATGGAATGGGATGTAGATTTGTGAGTTCTTTTTAATAGAGAAATTCAGTTCTTTGATGGTGTTTTGATTACAATTTTAAGGAGCTGAAGGACTTCACCAAATTGGTAGCAGAGGGCCCCTGCTATCCAAGGAGGCTTTTACGTGTTTTCTAGATAAGTTGCTTTCAATTCCATTTTGTCATATTTCCTTACTTAGATTGCTTTCTGAAATCATAACTTTTAGAATAATTTTTCATGGCAGCCCGGGCATTTGCATAGATTTTTGACTAATGACATGGAATTAACATTGTTCTGCTGTTAATTTGTTTTTCTTAGTTTCTGTTTAATTTTAGTATTGCTTTATGTATTTTAGTTTTGCTCATTTGCTTCAGTAGCTAAATTTAGATATATTAAACTTCTCATAACATCTTCAGTTGCCTCCGAAAGCCACAGCTGGACTGATGGTGAGGGATTGTATTATGAAATGTGTAGTTTGATATTAGTTTCCTTTCTGCAAATTTAGATATATTAAACTGCTCATAACATCTTCAGTTGCCTCCGAAAGCCACAGCTGGACTGATGGTGAAGGATTGTATTATGAAATGTGTAGTTTGATATTAGTTTCCTTTCTGCAAGTTAGATATATTAAATTGCTCATAACATCTTCAGTTGCCTCCGAAAGCCACAGCTGGACTGATGGTGAGGGATTGAATTATGGATGTGTATTTTGATATTAGTTTCCTTTCTGCAAGTTAGATATATTAAATTTCTCATAACATCTTCAGTTGCCTCCGAAAGCCACAGCTGGACTGATGGTGAGGGATTGAATTATGGATGTGTAGTTTGATATTAGTTTCCTTTCCGCAAGTTAGAAATATTAAATTGTGCATGACATCTTCAGTTACCTCCGAAAGCCACAGCTGGACTGATGGTGAGGGATTGAATTATGAATGTGTGATTTGATATTAGTTTACTTTCTGCAAGTTAGATATCAGTTACTCAAGTTGTTTATGGTTACTTCCGAAAATCATAGCTGGACTAATGATGAGGGATCAGAAGACAAGTTGATGTAATTTGATTTAGATTTACTTTATTGCAACTTTTGGATTTCTTTCAGTATAGTTTCTTTTGTGTTTAGACAGCAGCAAGAATAGTTTGGTTTCATGCTCACTAGTTCACTGTTTTGATTTATTAGATTAGCAGCACCTTTTTCATTTCAGTAGCACATTTTCATTTCCTTTCAAGTTTTGTCATTGTATGTTTCAAATTCCTTTTTTAGTTTCAAGTTGGTAAATCATTATAAAGGACATCATTGCCTTGAATATCCATAACCATACTTGTCTTTTAGAATTTCATAAAAATCCAAAAACGACAAAAATTAAGAGATAGGTTATCTTGCACATATAGTGCGCCACACTTCGTTAGCTTACGAATCCCTGGTTGATAATTTATGTTAGCAATTTAGGACACACTAAATTGACCAAACATTTAGGCGTCGTTGCCGGGGAAGTGTAACTAGGTAGCCTTATTTCTTACATCTAAAAAAAATTAATAATTCTTGAGTATGCTCTCCTCCTGCACTTTGTGTGATCTGGAGGATCAGAAAAAGGATTGTTATGTAAAAAAAAAATTAATAATTCTTGAGTATGCTCTCCTCCTGCACTTTGTGTGATCTGGAGGATCAGAAAAAGAATTGTTATGTGAAAAAAAAAAAGAGGAGACAAAATAAAACTTCATCATTTCAATTGATTCAACAATTTAAAAAAAAAAAAAAAAGTTGTTTTCATGAAAAAAATTTATTTCAATAAATTGTTTTGTTTAATGAATATATATGTGTATTTTTAAATTTTTGAAAATATCACATACATAATTTTATTAAACAAATCAATTAAAAAAAAAAAAAATGAAAAAAAAAAAAAAAAATTAAATTGTTTTGTTACTAAGATATATATGTATATTTTTATTTTTGAAAAAATATATATAATTTTAATAACAAATCATTTAAAAAAAAAAAAAAATCAATAAATTGTTTTGTTTAGTAAATTACATATGTATATTTTTAATTTTTCAAAATACAACTTGTGTAATTTTATTAACAAAACAAATAAAAAAAATCATTTTGCTTAGTAAAATATATATGTGTATTTTTAATTTTTAAAAATATAACATATAGTTTTATTAACAATCACAAATTTAAAAAAAAAAAAAAAAAAAAAAAAAACCTTGAGATCTCTCCATGACTTCATCCCTCAATACAACTTGCAAATAAATTTTCATTGGCCCTATACCATGTTCACCTACAGTTTCATTCTCCATGCCTTTTATGGTTTGTTATGAATGAGGAATTTACTTGTAAGTGTTGTATTTCTGTTAAAACTTTACGAAGGGATTTCGATGTCGGATTTACTCCTAACTGAAGTGGCCTGAAACAAACTTGCAACCTCCACTATTTTTGCAATAAAACCAATGAGAGTTCAGATTCATACTAACTCCATGATTCGTTTGAAAGGACGATTCGTGGTGCGCAATTTGCTGGTCTCAAGAATTGAAGGAATTAATTCATGTGAATTGTAGACTTTATTCTGAAAGGCTCAATCCTATTTCTAAAACTGAGGTCCTCGTCAACTTGCAGTCTCCAGCTATACATGTCTATCTGTCACACGCTTTGACATTGACCTGAAACCAAAAACATGTAAGTCCAGACGATGGTTGTCTCTACAGAGTTCAAGTTGTCTGAAATAGAAATAGCACAAGCTGCATTACGTAAAGAACAAGAAAAGATGAAGAGTTCAGTTCTCTGCAATGCCAGGTAGCAGAAACAAACTTGTTAAGAGAAAGTAATGCACAGCTTAGAAATGAAAATAAGAGAAATTTTGAGGAGGATGCTATGATTGCATTGTTCAGTGATCTGTCTGTGCTGTGATCAAATCTTAAAAAAATTTCAAAATCATTCACACAGCCGAATGTAGCAGAACAGGAAAACGCAAAACAGAGAAAAACGTTAAACTTTGAAAGCACGATTTGGCCAAACGGAGATGAATTTGAAAAAAATAAAACATGGGTTTTTTCGCCAACGTGGTCAATTAGATAACCCAGAAATCGTTTTACGAAATTCGTGGCGGTCTGGGAGAATTTCTCGGTTCTTTGAAGGCCATTTTTGCCTGCCGCGTGAGGAAAAATGGTTTTTTCTGAGTGAAGAATTTGAAAACGGCACTCTGCATTAATAATTCGGTTTCCTGATTTCTAGGAAGAAGAATCCAAGTTGAAATCAAACTCTTATCATGGCATTCAATCCACATTCCACTCATTTTTTAATTCAATTCAATTTCGTTTTCTGAATGTTGGATTTCATATCTCCTTTATTATCTGCCCAGCAATTTTTGGTGCTTCAATGACATTATTAAACACCAACCATTATGATGTTTATTTCAAATGGATGCCACATTACTATGGAAATACATTAAGAAGGCATGGGGATGAATTGAGCAAACTACAGGAGGATATTATCAAGCACATGGTCGTGCAGATGGCACAATGAACCTTAGTAGCATAAAAGTAAGCTCAATTGAGATTGAACGTGTCTGTAATGGCAACTGCTGCAATTGGAATTCCAACTGAGGGGGGTGGTTCTGAACGGTTACTGATTTTGATAGTCCTCAAGGATCAAACAGATACAAAAATAAATTTTGAAGAGATGAAAGATTATATTTTGAAATAGCAATCATGCCTTTTATGTTCTTCAATGCTTACCGATATATTATTTTTCATCTTATGTGATCTTCACTTACCATTCTATGGTCATTGCAAGGTCACGATTGGTCAATGTATCTGAGTTTGCTTTATTTAGCATCATTTGTTGAAACTTAAAAAAAAAATTGCATTTCTCTTTTGTTGTTTAAAAAAAAAAAAAAATCAATAATTTTGAATCAATGAAATGAATAAGTTATTTGTTCACTTTTTCTGAAGGTATTGATTAATTTTGGACTGATGATGAAGGATGAATGGCTAACTTTTTATTCAAGATTTTTAGCTACAGAAACCGTCGACATTCTGCAGCTGAAGTCTAATTCCGCAACCGTTCTTCAATTCCGCAGCTGAAGTCCAATTCCGCAGCGGTTCTGCAATTCCGCAGCTGAAAAACCTCATTGTTCAAATCAGCCTAACTTTCTCATACAAAATCAGATTTTGATGATTTAAGTATCGTTGGAAAGGTCTCAACAAGATCTATACAATGAGAAATCCATCATTAGAGTTTGAAATGGTAAATAATGAAATAAATTGCTGAAAAGAAGCTACATTCAACTTGAGGCACTAATTCCAAAACATGTATAAATTCCTTTGATTTTTCCTTTGAGAACTTGTTTCATTAATACAAATTCTTAGTTGTGTGTGTAAATATCATAACTAGAGAGATTGATCACCTCTCTCCTTTGATAATCTTACATTCCATTGCAGAAGAAGTATTAGTTTTTTTTTTGCAGGTTCTAGGAGGAAGGACAAATGACTACAAGATAATGGTGTCTCTCTAAGAGACCAATTTGTTTCATAAGAAGATGATCAACAACAAAGAGGAGGAAATATGCTGATGCAAAATCAGATCCAAACATTTGAAAAACTTTCAGATACTATTGTCTCCATCACATCCATACCTCATAATAAACCATTCACCTCATTTCACTTCATATTTTCCATTTACATTCACATCCACTTTCCATTTATTTTTTTTTCCATTCATAACCACAAATAAAAGCAAGAGGCTCATTCACATGCTTATTGCCCATTGCCATTTTTCATTCACATGCTTATTGCCCATTTTCCATTTCTACTCTCCATTGTCATCTTCCATTTTCATTTTTCATTTCTTGTCATTTTCATTCCGCAAATAAGCCATGCTTCAATGCAAATTATTGAGTCCATAGTCCTTTGAGTCTAAGTTCTTTGTAAAAACACCTTGAGGCTTGCATGCCTTAATGGCAAGTTCTCATGCTGACAAACAATGGGAATACATTAATGTCCCTTGTTCGTCAGATCTTCTAGGTGACTCGACATCAGCGAAATCATTCGTACCTAGCAAGATGTGTTTGGGCATCTTGACTCTCATTGTCATCAATGGTGAGAGTTCTCGTGTTGACTAGTGGCATCCATTAATGGCCACTAAGTCAACAATTTCCTACTATGTTCGACATCAGAACATCTTTTCACATAGTAGGAATTATGCTAATGAGTTTGAAGACATGAAGACTATTATTTTCAGCATTTTGGAGCAGATTTCAGCAAGTTTTAGTAGAAGCAATAAAAGTCATCTCATCTCTTTATCCATGAATCCTCTTGTTCAGCCACTTGAAGAAGAATATGATCAGAATTTTGCAGCCACCACACATACACAACTCATCCACATTTAAGGTAAGTGAAGGTATGTTGTTTTCTAATTTTTAGTCATGTAATTCATTAGAACGCTAAAATTGTAACTTTGGAAAAATTCCTCACTCCCTTTTCCACATTGTCATATCTTTAGTTGGGGGGGGGAAGGGACATCATTTCATATCCACATGTCATACACTATCACACATTTTCATTTCATTTCCACCCACATATACTTCCCAACCAACTATTTTTGCAACATGATCCAAAGATTATATGCCTTGCAAATGATCAATTCATTGATGAAGTAATTGATTCTAAATGTTTTCATGAACTTTGATGCAACAAAGAAAATAAAGCATTGTTACACAAGAACCAATGTTTCAAAAAAAAAAAAAAAAATGGTTGTCACACAAGAACCAACCATTGAAAAAAAAATGTTGCAATCAAATGTATTATACTTTGCCAAAAAGGAAAATATCAAGAAGCAAAGTTTGGAATGAATCTATATGAGTCAAAACTCATAAAAGATCAACTCATGGACAAATGAATCATTGCAATGGTTGCATGAGGACATGCAACAACTTCAGTTGGGGGGTATGTTGAGTCTCAAAAATGTTCTCCATATTCATACATATTTCCATTATGTCATAACCATTTAGCTCTTATTTCATAGCCATTTAACCTAAAACCCTACATCAAGTAACCATTTTCATAAATATATGGGTTAGGATCCTTGTTTTCCAAAGTTATTTATTTTATGTATTTTAAGTGAATTTATGATTAGAAACTAGAAAATTAACATAGTTTCATATATCTATATATGTGTTATGAGTTTTGTGACATGTGTAGGTCAAAAGGAGACTTCTTGAAGACCCTTATGTGGCACTCTAAAGCCAAATTCGAATTTGGTTGGAGAAGATTATGGGATCAAGAGGATATGTGTCTCACTTCCTTGTTGTATTGAAACTCTAAGAGGATATGTGTCTCACTTCCTTGTTGTATTGAAACTCTAAAAGGATATGTGTCTCATTCATCAAGTTGTGTTAAAACTCTAGAAAGACATGTGTCTTATCATTTCCTATTTTGATTGTAACTCTAGAGATGGAGGGAGAGATTCATGGACTCCCATTAATGAGATGTCTCCTCATATTTTGTATAAATAGGAGAAGCTTTCTCCTATCATAGGTAATGAGAAAGAAATGAGGAAGTAATGAGGAAGTAGATTTGTAGCAAAGTTCAAGATGGAATGAGATGTAAATTTATGAGTTTTGAATAAAGAAGCTTAGTTCTTTGATGCTATTGTGATCTTATCTTTAAGGAGCTGAAGGACTTCACCAAATTGGTAGCAGAGGGCCCCTGCTATCCAAGGAGGCTTTTACATGTTTTCTAGATAAGTTGCTTTCAATTCTGTTTTGTTATATTTCATTACTTAGATTGCTTTTTGAAATCATAGCTTTTAGCATAATTTTTCATGGCAGCCCGGGCATTTGCATATCTTTTGACTAATGACATGGAATCAATATTGTTCTGCTGTTAATTTATTTTTTCTTAGTTTTTGTTTAATTCCGGTATTGCTTTGTTTATTTCAGTCTTGCACATTTGCTTCAATAGTTAGATTTAGATATATTAAATTTCTCATGTCATTTTCAGTTACCTCCGAAAGCCACAGCTGGACTGATGGTGAGGGATTGTATTATGAAATGTGTAGTTTGATATTAGTTTCCTTTCTGCAAATTTAGATATATTAAACTGCTCATAACATCTTTAGTTGCCTCCGAAAGCCACAGCTGGACTGATGGTGAGGGATTGAATTATGGATGTGTAGTTTGATATTAGTTTCCTTTCTGCAAATTAGACATATTAAATTGCTCATAACATCTTCAGTTGCCTCCGAAAGCCACAGCTGGACTGATGGTGAGGGATTGAATTATGGATGTGTAGTTTGATATTAGTTTCCTTTCTGCAAGTTAGAAATATTAAATTGTGAATGACATCTTCAGTTACCTCCGAAAGCGACAGCTGGACTGATGGTGAGGGATTGAAGACAAGTTGATGTAATTGATTTAGATTTACTTTATTGCAACTTTTGGATTTCTTTCAAGATAGTTTCTTTTGTGTTTAGACAAGCAAAGAAGAATAGCTTCTGGTTTCATGCTCACTAGTTCACTGCTTTGATTTATTAGATTAGCAAGACTCTTTTTCAATTCGCAGTACATTTTCATTTCCTTTAAAGTTTTTTCATTGTATGTTTCAAATTCCTTTTTCAAGCTTCAAGTTGGTAAATCATTATAAAGGACATCATTGCCTCGAATATCCATAACCATACTTGTCTTTTAGAATTTCATAAAAATCCAAAAAACGAAAAAAAAAGTAAGAGATAGGTTATCTTGCACATATAGTGCGCCACACACTTCGTCGCCATTTAATCAAGTTGATAATTTATGTTAGCAATTTAGGACACACTAAATTGACCAAACACTCTCTTGGGGAATTTGTAGCTTTGAGCAAAGGTACCTACAGATTCTGCACCACCTCAGATTTCCCATCAATATATGAGGTGTCAAATTCTAGTAGACTCTTTGTTCGTGGAAATTTTCCAACGGAGTCTTCATGCATAATAGAGTCATTCTATCCTAGTTGAGTTGGAAGTCAAATGGATTTATGGTATGGGCTCTTGACATTGATTTATAGACATTCAGGGTTTCCAGCATGGACACAAATTCAATTTTCATCTTCCTGTTTGGTTAAGATTTGGTGGAACATTCAAAGAATGTTATGGATAAGGGAGAATCAATGTGAAAATCCAACATCGATTCCAACAAGGTAGCATGCAAAATTAAATCAAATTCAAACAAAATTGTTCCCAAGATTCATAGGAAGAACTGACTTCATTCAGAACCAACTTCAATTTTTCTTAAATAATTTTAGAGGACTAAAATTTTTTAATGGGGAGGTTTGATCCAGGAGGATCTAGACAATCCAAGGAGCACTATGAAGAAGCTATAGTCATGTTAAGCCTAGGTTGAGGATGTCTTTATTTTTAATTAAATGTGCTCATATTTTTGTAAAGTAGAAATTGAAAATGTTGAGAGGATTTTTCCTCAACAATTCAAAAATTCAATTTCTAATTTCATATTGAAGTTGGTATATTATTTTAAACCCTAAGGTTTTGTTGATAAGGCCCTTGAATGTAGAGATTGAGATATTTCCTCCATATAAATGTCATGAGAAAATTTTAAGGGATATGAGAATTATTTCCTCCTTAAAATCAAAGATAATGAGATATTTCCTCCTTAGTTTTGGGCTCTTAAGAGCTATATAATGCCATTCTATGTACAGGAAAGGCAAGGGTAAAGAGAGTAAGGAGATATTTGAAGTGATTGAAAAATTCATTTTCAAGCAGAGCTTGGATAGCTCATAAGTCTTTCAGAGTATGGATGCATAGTTGAGAGTTCTCGGCTAGCCACCTTGATGTAAAACTCAATGTACATTTATCTCTATTCAGAAAGGCAATAGATCAATTCATCCTGTTGGAGGCGAATCCAAATAGGTAGCCTAGTGGAGGGGGTGAACTCTGTTATCAAACCTGTTGTGTGCACATGTCTATTTTTAATGGTTTGATTATTTCTTCACAATCATTTTTTTGTTTCAATTAAGAGATGAAAGGAAATCATAAGTACATGTATAATAACGTAATCTCTTACGCTCAAATTGAATTTAAAAAAAAAAAAACAAGTTTTATATGATTCATGTTTTGAGTGGTTCCCAAGGGATTTCATATCAAAAAGGGTCCCGATGGCCTCTTCTGTTGATTTTGCAGTTGATGAGAGAGAAAAAATATCTTCATCCTCCTGATGAAGATATAGAGCTTGCTTCTTTCCTTTAGTAGATGAACTTTCTACTAGAGGATTGTTTACCCTTTTTCTCTCTCGCAAGACTTCTATTTCTGATTGCAATCTCTTCTTGTCACTTTCCAGAGCTTTCACGATCCTTCGAAGAGAAGTGTTCTCCTACTGAAATGTTGATTGAACTCCTTGAGTTATTTCAACCAAAGCTATTGTCTGGAATTCTTTCCCATTTATGTACTTGAAAAGGAGATAATAGGCTCTAATACCAAATATGATCTGAATGCAGAAAATACGATCTTTCTAACTCTTGTACAGAAACTGAATGGACAAGAAGAATAACTTAACTATTTATGATCAGTGATTTGTTTGTTAATTGAACTTCTTAAAACAAAGTGTTTGAAGGACAAGCAATGTTAATTTTAATGTTTATGATCAGAACATAAGCATCATAAATAATATCAAAATATAAAGGCTACAAACTTTAGTGATGGAGTGTGTCCCTCCTAGACTATGTCTCAAGGTTTGCTTCAATGTATGCTTCTGTTTGATTAGAAAAACTCAGAGAGAACTAGTTACATTGGATCTGCCAGTTGATCAGTGCACATCAGCACTGTTGAACAATGTAGAAGACAAACTCTTGGAGATGGCTTTTCTATGGCTGACTTTGTTCTGGAAAAGGCCCACAGATGGCCAAGAAACACTGGAGTAAGTTGGCAAGAACAAACTTGGTATATGAAGAAAAATGACCTCTTGAACCCTTGTATTTGATCTGAGTTTGATACTTTAACCTCAAACTTTGTGCCCTGGAAGAATTTTCAAAATAGATCGTTTACAAAGATGATGAACTCCACCATCACAAAATCCTACAATAAACTCACTACAATGTACTTTGAAAAATACTTCTTGAATTCTCCTCTAACGCGCTCCTTTTCCTTCAACTCTCAAGTCTGACCTTCAAACCAACTTCATGCTTTAAATAAGATGAGGGAAAATTGACATTATCCTTTCCTCGTTTTGATCTTCATTCATCGAAATTAAAGGTTCATTATGTCATATTTAGTTAAGGATTTTAATGATTCTCATTCTTTCAAACTTGTTTTATACCTTGTACAAATATTCATAGCTTCCTCGAGATTATCGAAGCCATAATTGGATGGAGGTTGAGCACTTTAAGTCTAGTTGACCTCGGGCTTGATGACACATAAGGTGACTAGGTCTTTTAATTATCCTAATGCCTTTTAATATGTTGAAAACCAAAAACAAAACTTTATAATAAAAGATAACATTGATTGTCATCCAAACCGGGCGGAGGTATAACTGGCGGCATGTGACTAGGATAGTTGGTGGCTAAATTTACAGTCCACTCTAGATGTCACGGATTTTGCTAGCGAATAAACATTGGCATGTGATAAGGGTTATCACCGGCGGTTGCAGTCGGCATGAATATGTGGTGAGTTGGCAATTCGATGCCACTGTTTAATCTGCGTTTACATGAGATCCCGACGAATGGCTAGCGGCTTGATCTGGCAGAAACTGTTGCGGTGATTGTTAACGTTTTCCACATACGTTCACATGCAGCAAAATTCCAATGTGGTCTACCTTTATAGTTTGACTGTTTTATGGTTTAAAACTTTAATATAAACTTTTATTACATGGCTGAAAGGTCTTATTCTTTAGTTTATTGCACCTATTCATAGGTTTTAGACCTAGGAACTTATGACTTAGTCTTTAGGCTTATATTTAAGCTCATAATTAGGTTTAAACATAACCATGAAACCTTTTCATGTTTTATATAGGCATTTAGGATTTAGTATTTTAACATGACTAATCACTAACATATTTTTCCTAGTACTAACACTTAACATTTTTCTTATGTTAATTTAGACTCCTAGTGCTAATGTTTAGACTTAGCATTATTTTTTTTCTTTAGATCTTTACAAATATTTAGCACATTACATTTTTTTCACCATCACTGTGTCATTTTTTATGTTTTCATGTCACAGGTCGACAAAGCTAACATGACGACACTTTGGACATTTTTTGAAGACGACATTGGCAAAACTGTCGAAGCCATTAAAGATGATGATGAAGCTGACGACGATCATGTTGACTTTGAGGATGAACTGTATTCCTGCACATAACAAGAATGCTACATGTGACCATCTTGGTTGTTTACCAATTTCGAAAAAATCATATTGATGATTAATTGCTTATAATGGACCATCTTGGTCGTTTTTCAATTTCGACATGATGTTGCGGATGACATGAGTCAGTGAACGATTGCTTATAAGGACCTTCTTGGTCTATTCACAATTTCAAAAAAATCCTTCTAATGAAACGAGTCAATGAACAATTTCTTTTAAGGACCTTCTTGGTTTATTCTCAATTTTGACACAAACCTGCTATTACAAAAGTTGATGAACATTTTCTTATAAGGACCTTCTTGGTCGATTTGCAATTTCGACACAAACTACTGGATCCAATTAGGATCAGAATCTATCTCCATGGATTACATGTCGAGCCTTCCTTATACTAAGCATGGAAATGATTGTGTTTTCATGGTCATCAACAAATTATCTGAGATGGACATTTTGGCGGCATACAATAAGAATATGACAGCAGAAGCCAGTGTTAAAATCTTCTTTGAACGAGTGTGGGTGCACTTTAGGATCCCATAGTCGATCATCTCATATCAAGATAGCAGGTTCCTCAACACATTTTGGTCAAGCCTCTGGTCAATGCTGGACACCAAGCTCACAAAGTCCACAACTTTCCATCCCCAAACTGATGGCCAGGCAGAGGTCGTGAACAGGATGATCGTACACATTTTTTCGCGTGTATAATTAAACTCATCCATGCACATGGGATTAGAGCCTTCCCTATTTACAATACAGTTATAACCAGGCTCTCCACATCTCAACCTACCACAACCTCTTTCAAGTGGCCTTGGGATTCCAGCCACTATGTCCCATTGACGTAGCCATGTCATTTGCGGCTACTCAAGCTGATTCAGCTCATGTCAAGTCTAAAGCTGACAAAGAGAACAACTTCATTGAGTGCATTCAACACATCCACCAATAGATTCATGAAATATTGGACAAAGCCAATGCTAAGTACAGGCCACGACATGATCAACATCAGGTGCCACACAACTTCCAGGTGGGCAACAAAGCGTGGCTACATTTTCAAAAGGAGTTCCTCGTTGGACCCCAATGTAAGCTTTGTCTGCTACGATATGGGTCTTATACCATCAGCGAGGTTGTAGGGGCCAATTATTTCAAGCTCATTATTCCATTATTCCTTGGCTTGAATTGAATGTTCAATGTGGACCACCTTCGGCCCTACTTCCCACCTCTACTAGAGACCTCTGACATTGCAGAACAACTCACACCAACAGAATTAAATCCATACTTCATGGAACATGCCACCATGGATTTTATCATGGACATGAAAATCAAGAACAATTGCTATCAGAAGATCCAACTGTACTGGGTTATCAAATATGGCCAACTCCTACGCCAAGGCAAGTGGTTCTCTAGGGACCAAGTTCAGTAGAAGTTTCCTCCTCTCGTGGAGGAACTCAACACAATGGGGGCCATTGCTTCCTAAGGGGAGAGGAATGATCTAGGTGGATACTGGTGGCTACCCACCTATTCCACTTGGGGCCCCACCATTGTTTGTTTCAGTTTCTCAGTTTCCTCAATTGTAGCACAATTTACTATTTTAAGCAGTTTTTCGGGTCCTGAACTTCTGGAGCCGTTTTGAGGCCCTAAATGATGTTTTTGGGAAAATCGGGAGAAATTGTAAGTTCCTTCAACATTTCTCACATCAAAAATTTTATTCCTCAGGCATTTCTTTCTAACGAGGTATTTCATGCATAAAACGGAGATCATATGCCAAAGTTGCATCCCCTAGAAGTTGATGTACCAATTTATCAAAACGGGGCCCATAGTTGTGGCGCTTCATCTCCTACGGTTAGTTTTTTTTATGTTTAAGGTTATCCATTGTTTTTAAATAATAAATATCCCCTATAGCCTCATTGTAACATAGTTCAGAGGCCTTTAGCTGCCACATCTCTTCTCAGAGATGAGCTACCAATGTCGTAGCTAGTTTATTTCCATTATGCCTGTAAACAAATTTCAGTTCTTTGATATTAATGAAATGAAGTGTTGTTTCCACTGCATATTTGTATTTATGTTTAGATCTGTATTCTATTGAGTTCCTGAACAAATTTGGATCAGTGGTATTAGAGCAGTCTGCTCTTTCTCAATCGTTATTTTCATGTCCCCAACGAGGTCGGGGTAGAAGGAGTTAGGGCTCGATTTGGTTGAACCTTTGCGAGGTTAGCCTCACAAACCCCGATGACCACCCATGGGGGATGAAAATAAAAATAGGTGAGTAGGAGATCCTATCAAAATATTGCTTAAGGAGGCCCTCAAAAAACAAAGGAACGCTATGATGGATAAATTTTCCTAGATCCTTCAACGACTGCACACTAGCAACGCATCTGCATCCAACAACCACTCTGGAGGTGCAACTCCTTTTAAGGTACAAGTAAAATTTGGAATTCTCATATTTGATGGCCAAATATATTTCTATGCCATAGATAGAAAGTTGAATATATTATAACAATTTTTCTCGATTCATGACTTTTCTGACCAGGAAAAGATTATTTTTTCACTCCTCAAAGTCGCCCCCCATGTCAATGACTGGTGGGAAACATTCTGTGAGAAAAAGGAGGGGGTATCCTCTCTGTTCTCAGTCTTACCCACTTTGAATTATTTCTAAGACACCATCAAGGAACAATATTATCCCGTGGGGAGCTATGAGGATAAATACATACAATAGAATACACTACCACAACAAAGGGATGAAGATCTGCATGAGCGGAAGAATCCATTCCATACCCTATGCACAAACTTGGGTATCAAATATTCGAAGAAACATTTGGTGCTAAATTACCACATTTTTCTGCACAGATGCTTTCAGGAGGAAATGGAGTTTCTATACATCTCATCGCTTAGTAAGGCATACTATTGTGCCACCAAGATTGAGTAGAAATTCAAATAGAAGAAGCGAGACTTTGGATCTGTAAATCAAAAGAAAGGGAAAGGTGCTACAAAGCCATAAAATAAATGACAAATACAAGGCATCGCAACCCAAGAAAACCTCCCAAACCCACAATAAAATAACAACACCGCGAAGCCAAAGAAGGACACGGGAAAGTGGTGTGAGTTCCATAAGAGCTCCACTCACAACACGAGTATCGGGCCAAGCAGTCACTGGTGGATGAGATGAAGGCCTGTGAATCAAATGCATGCTCTAAATCTTAATCAAAACCCGATAATGGGAATGAAAAATGGAAGTGTATTATTGATTTGGATCCCAATGCTACCATTTCCACCACAAAGATCCAAAAGGAGGAAGCGAAATATCTAGAGGGGGAGTAGCATATTCCACTCCAAGATTTGGGTAAAAGGTTCCCCACTACAGTTCATTGTCGATAGTGGGAGCCAAAAGAACCTCATTTCATCAAAGTTCATGAAGCGGTTGGGCTTGTCGACCACAGCAAACCCACAACCGTACACCATCGAGTGGCGTTACCAAGGATGGGATCTTCGCATCAGCCAACAATGTCGCCTTCCCTACATCATCAAGCCCCTCATAGATGAGGTATTATGTGACATTTATCCTCTTGAAGTTTGTGATGTATTATTAGGCCAACCATATTTGTGGAAGTGACATGTTGTGTATGGGTCCCAGCCTCGCACTGTTATTGTTAGTTTGGGAAATACATTGTATAGGATACCATAGGTACCACCGCCTACTGCTATCTCTTTGGTTACTGCAAAGCAATGTAGTAGGCTCATTTCCAAAATCGAGAAATTTTTTTCTTGATGATCTGCCCTCAGGGTAAGAAGAAGACCTCCAAACAGGGCTCCTCCGCACGACAACAACAAATGGACAAGGTCGTGGAGGAGTACAGGGACATCTTCACATCACCTGCAGGGGTGCCTTTTCACTATCAGGTCAAGCACCCCATCGATCTGACACCAGGTGCGCTGCTTCCCAATGGACTGATATATTGACATTGTTCTAGAGAACGATGAAGTCAAGAGGAAAATTCAGGAGCTTCTGCAAAAAGGTCACATCCGGTAGAGTTCATCGCCCTGTGGGATCCTGATTGTGTGGTGCAGAAGAAGGATGGGGCTTGGAGGCTCTATATTGACTATCGAGCGCTGAAGCAGATCATTATCCAAAATTTGTACCCGATCCCACGGATTTATCACCTTCTAGACCAAATGAAAGACGCAAAATATTTCAGCAAGATGGACTTAAAGTTTGGATATCACCAGGCACCAATCGAACCCTTCGATATGTGGAAGAATTCCTTCAAATCCTAGGAGGACCTTTTAGAATGGCTGGTCATGCCTTTTAGGTTGATGAATGCTCCCACAACCTTCATGACGCTAATGGACAACATTTTGTGGCCATTCACCAACTCATTTGTAGTAGTGTACTTGTATGAAATCATGATATTCAACCAGACTTGCGAAGAACACCTCCACCACATCCAACAGGTCCTCCAAACATTGCGGCAACACAAGTTGTGTGCCAATTTGGAGAGGTGAAATTTTTTCATGACACAATTTCAATATTTGGGATACATTATTGAAGAATGGGGGGTGCATATGGATCCAACCAAGATCCAAGTCATTCGGGATTTGCCAGCCCCAACCACTCTAACAGAGCTTCGCAGCTTTTTAGGTCTTGATAATTTCTATTGTAGGTTCGTGTTGGGATTATCTCATATCACTTGGGCCTTGAGTCAAGTCACCAAGGGAGTAGTGAAAGAAAAATTATTTTGGTTGGAATCTCAACAAAAGGATTTCGTAGAATTGAAACATCGCCTCTGCTAGGCCTTAGTGCTCACATTACCACACTTGCAATAACCATTTGAGATTGAGACAGATGTCTCCGACTATGCTATTGGGGTATTTTTTACTCAGTAGGGGCATCCAATGACATATCACACTAAGAAACTGTCCAACACAATCTACAATTATCCCGCTTACGAAAAATAAATATATTCCATTATGCAGGCTTTTCGACAATGGAAGCATTACATTTTGGGGAAGGAAATGGTCATCCACACAAATGAATGACCCCAACATTTCATACAAACATAAGGAAATTTGCAGAACGATCGCCATCAAAAGTGTTCCACATATCTACAATAGTTTCATTTGAAAATCAAGAACAAGAAGGGCAACACCAATAATTTTGCAAACTGCCTCAGCCGACCACTGATCATAGCGCTAACCATCGTTCTCAACTCTTGTTGGCATGAGGATTCTGATTAGCCGCTTCACTACAAGAGCGATCCAGAATTCAGCCACATATACAAGACACTCTTGGAGGGTATGCAAGTTCCAAATGTTCACCTCCAGGATTTATCTAAAAGGAATGTATTAGTCTTACTATTCTAAGTGTCTTTTCAGTTTATAAACATGTGCATACTTGTCTCATCAGTTTGCTTAAGGATTGAGGATTTTAACCATGAATTGTAGATGATTTTAGTAAATTAGAAGCATGAAATAAGCACAACTAACACTAAAAAGCAGTGTAAAATATATAAATAAGTCACCACATAACATTTACACATCAGGCATGATGAAGTAGTTCACCCCTCCTGAGCTACATCTGCTAGTCCAGCTCCCAATGGCATTTCCATATTTCTTTATGCCTCAAAATTTTGCAAATACATGTATTTAGAGGCCTCTAATGGTTGTTTTATCTGCACCAATGGCTCCATAATGCTCCAATTAGTCAAGAATGACTCTTCATTCACTTTTAATGGGAGAAAATTGAGTCTCCTACTCATTTTCCTAGTTACTCCACTAAAAGTGGAGGACTTTAATTAACTGGAGTCAAAATAGTGGATTTCGCCTAAATTTGGGCGTGTTCTAAAATTACCGCCAAAACTAACCGCAATATTAAATGGTTAGTGGTTGGGTAGCCACATGCCAACCCAAACCACGCGGTGACCGTGATGTTCGACGGAACCACATGCTTAAACCATGAGATAAAGTTAGTCGGAACTCTGAGTTGAACGTAGTGGTTAGGCTAACCATTATAACTATGCGGAGTTTTTGTGGCCATGTGACATGTTGAGACCATTATAATAAATGTCGTGGTTGAAAACTGTTAGCGTTAAAGTTTTATGTTTTTGTTTATTGTAATGTCATGTGACCAACCTCCATGGGACCATCGGCGGGTTGGGACCGCCGGCGGTCCCAACCCCCAAATGCCAACATTATAAACTTTAACAGTAACCTGAGAACTATGTTGGTAAGAAATACTCGTGCAGTTCGGGCATTATGAAATGTGGTTGTTGTGCTAGAGGTTGCAGGGTTGAGCCCTATGGAACTCTACCAAAATTTTAACCTGCTATTTTGGGGACACGTGGCGGCCTCAGGGCTGGCCACATGTCACCCCATGATTGGTCGAAAACATAAAAATGTACAACCATTCATCAAATAAAATAGTGCCACTTGTCATCCATTTATTGGCCTGGAGAAAAGGAGTATTCTTTTGGAATATTCCTTTTTGCTGACTGTACATCCACCACGCTGATTGGGCATCCCAATCAACCCTATCGCAAAATTTTCTTTTTTAGGATTTTGATTAGAACGCGATATCTCCCTCATACGACATCGATTTTTTGAACCATTTATGGCATCAGAATTAGGAAGACGAGATCTACGCAACCATCCTGGTTTTAATCCAATCATGTAATTTTCAATTTTGAGCAAAATTTATGAACTCTTGATCACTCCTCCCCACTGGGGAGCTTTTGAACCCCAAAAGACTTGATTACCTATTCAGTAGATGTGGGTACAACTCCCTGACCTTCCAACGTCCATCCACTTTTCCTTGCTTGTTTTAGTGACTTTGAGCCCAACTCAAAGGTAATCAATGCTTCCCCTCTTGGATGCTCTTGTCCTCCTGTCAAGAATTGTATCTTCTTTGAGCTCATCCAGAAATTCTGGTGAGAAATATTCAACAGAAGGCAGCTGAACATCACTTCCTTGATAATTGCTCAAAGGTGGCTCATACAAACATAGGTTTTCAACATTAACAACTAAATACATTTTCATATATCAAGGAAAGTCAAGTTGAAATGCATTATTACCAACTTGCTTTATGATCTTGAATGGACCATAGCGAATGGGCTTGAGCTTTTTACCGTCCCCTTACATACTTTCTTTACTAGTGTGCAACCATACCTCATCTCCCTCTTGAAACTTGTGATCAACTCTATTTTTATTATGTCTCTCTTTGTATTTTCTTTGACTTTTCTCAAGTTTCTCTTGAACTTGTTGATGTATAATATGAATTTACACAATGAAATTTCGAGCCTTGTCAATATCACTATGGCCATCACTTGCAACATCCTCCTCAAAAGATGAAGTCTAATGGTAATTTTGGCAAATACCCAAAGAATACATCAAAAGGTGATGTTTAAGTTTAAGAGTGCTTTGCCTGGTTGTAATTGTGTTGAATGTAATGGAGTTTCTCATCCCACAACTTAAGATGTTTGTTGCAATATCCTCTCAATAGATGCACAACGGTTATGTTCACCACCCCGATTTCTCCATCGGTTTGCGGATGAAAAGAAGTACTCTTTTTCAACTTTGTGTCCATCATACTCCATATATTTGACCAAAAATTCCCAATGAACCTAGAATCCCTATCACTAACAATAGAAATTGGTAATCCAAAATGAACCCATACATGTTGAAAATAAAATTCAGCAGTTTGTTCAATATTAATGGTTTTCTTACATGGCATAAGTATACACATTTTACTAAATCTATCCACAACTACAAAAATAAATCATTTTGTTTTCTTGACATAGGTAGACCTCCAAAAAAGTCCATGGAGACACTCTCCCATGGCCTTGATGGTACCGGTAGTGGCGTTTACAACCCAAGCTTCCTATTACTAGGCTTGCTTGTTGCACACATAGAACAAAATCATAAAACGCGAAACACTATCTATCATGTGAGGCCAATAGGAATACCTCTGTAGATGAGCCATTGTTTTCGTTACCCCAAAGTTTTCAACAATAAGATATGAATGAGCTTCTCTCATGACACTTAGCCTCTCTCCTTGTGGTATACACAGCTTGCCCAAATGAAAAAAAATAAATTTATGCATGTGATAATATTTTTATTAAAATTAATTCCCTTCACTCAAACTAGCATACAGATCTTGAAAATCAACATCATGTGCATATTTTTCTATGTAACTCTCATGTACAATAGAATCATTTTTTAGTAAATTAGATGCACTAATGATTGGTCTTGAAAGCATATCAGCAAATTTATTAAATATACATTTCTTGTACCTTATAACCAAGTGAAACTGTTGAAGAAATCCCATCCACCTGAAATGTCTTGATTGTTGCAATTTCGTTTGTGACTGCAAGTATTGTAATGGTTGGTGATCAGTATGCACAATCGTCTCTTTACCCATCAAGTAGTGTTTCCACTTCTTGACACTTTTTACCAACTCATATGGTTATTTTTCATATGTAGGATAATTTTTCCCAACACCATTAAATGTTTCAGAATGAAAAGCGATAGGCATACCATGCTGCAAAAGAACTGCACCCATAGCATAATCACTAGTGTCAGTTTGAATCTCAAATGGATGTCTCAAATTTGGTAATGCAAGGACTGGAGATGAACTGATCTTGTATTTTAAATATTAGAAAAATTGTTTTTGTTTTCCTCCCCATTGGAACCCTTTATTTACACTTGTCACTACATGCATAGGAGCTGCGATGGAAGAAAAGTTAGCAATAAACTTTCTCCAATACTAAGTTGCACCTAAGAAAATTATTACCTCGGTTACTGTTTTGGGTGTGGGACAATTGACAATGACTTCCACTTTATAAGGACCAATTCTCAAATCTCCACCTTCTACAATGTGTCCCAAATAAACCAAATAAGTCTTTCAAAAATCACACTTTTACATCTTAAGAAACAATTTCTCTTTCTTCAAAACATCAAGCACTCTATTCACATGAAAGACATGTTCTTCTCTTGTTTTGTTGAAAATAAATATGTGATCTAATTACAGAATCAAAAATTCATCAAGGAATGGATGCAAAAAACTATCCATAACATGCATTAAATTTTTCGATGCATTACACAAACCAAATGGCATAACTAACCACTTAAAGAGTCCTTGTTTGGTTTTGAATGCAATTTTCCATATATCACTTTCTGCAATTCTTACTTGATGATATCCACTTTCTAATTCTAACTTACTGAAAAAATTTTCTTCTTTCAGCTAATCAAGAAAATAATCTATCCTTGGGTGTGGGTAACAATTCTATACCGTAATCTTGTTCAAAGCCTTGAAGTCTACACACATGCCCCATGTCCCATCTTTCTTTGGAATAAAGACTATGGGTGAACCGCATGGTGAGGTGCTTGGCCTTACGATTCATTTGTCCAACATCTCTTTTATTTTCCTCTTTATTTTAGCATTCTCCATTATCAACATGTAATACATACTGATTTTTGGAAGAGGACAATCTTGCTACAACTGAATCTCATGTTGAATCTCTCCTTACGGAGGCAATCTTGTTGTCTCCTAAAACATCTCATGATGTGAATCAACTACATCATATAAATATAATTTCAACATAGGATCATATCCCTCAAATGATTCATGATTAACATCAGCTTTAGGCTTAATCATAAGAAGAAAAAAATTCTTACTTGAATTTACCAGACTCTCTACCTATCCAACATTTACCATAGCAATGTTTGTCTTCTTGCAATGTGCTCTAACAATGTACTCATTGCCATCTTTGAATAAATGGTATTTGTTCTCATGGTGATGGAAGATTGATTTCCTGCCATACAAGTAAGGACTCCCCAACACAATACATGTTACGTCAAGTGGAACCACATCTAATTCAACTGTGTCAACAAATATTGCAGTGATTGCAAACCGCAATATGCATGTCTTTGAAAGCTGTAAATTTTCATCCTTACAAATCCAAACTAATCGATATGGTTTTGGATGTGGAATGGTCTCAAGGTTAAGTTTCTTGACCAATTCTTCAAATATTAAATTTTCTTCTGACCCACTGCTAAACAATGTGTTAATCTTGGTATGCTTGGATATGACCCTCACATGAAATAGTTCAATTACTTCTTCTTCCTTTGGAGCATGTACGTGACAGTTTGATGTACTAGTACTGGGTTTAGTTTCAATTTATGTTCCCTTTATGTTATTCAATCCCATAGTTTTAATCTTAGATTCATCACCTGAATCATCTCCTAAATCATGTATAGTTGTAGCTGCAGTTTTATGTTTCCCTTTGTTATTGTATTTCTTGGGCCTCATTTCAGGATGTAGTTTCCAACAATGCATTTCATCATGGCCTTCTTTTGAGCAATGTTTACAAACCAATTTTTCTCCCTCTTTCTTAATAGATGCATTATTTTTCTTTTACCTTTTTAGGTTTTCTCTTTGTTTTTACCATTAAAAGGTTTCTTTCTACCCTCTTCAAAAATGTTCTTCCCTCTAGCTTCTAGATGTGTGGCCTAAACACATACTTCATCTAGACTTGTGGGGTTAAAAATGAGAGTGGTATGTTTTAGGTAGCTATGTAAGCCTCCTATGTACTTGAGAAAAGTATCTTGGCTCTGAAAATATACCCCTAATAAGAGAGCTCTTCTCCTAAATTCTTGGGTGTATTCTTGCATAGTTTTTCCCTCTAATTGCCTAAAGTTTTTCCAGTTCATTATGGCTTTCTGCATATGAGCTAATGGATAAAACTGTTGCTTTATTGCAGTAATGAAATCAGTCCATGATATAATAATCTTACCATGATTCTTGATCTCCTCCTTTGTCTTGGATTCCCACCAAACAAGTATTGCAACTTCCATTCTCAATGAAGCTAATTGGATTTTGGTATCATCATCTTGAAGGTTCTGGATTCTCAAATAGACCTCTGATTGCCTAATCCAATTATCAAGAATTTTTGCATTGACTTCACCATTAAACATTGAAAATTCACACTTAACATCATGTTTGAAAAAAGGAACTTTACCAGTGTTCTTTGACTTGTGTGGCTGATGTACAGAAGATGAAGTAGAGGATGATGATGATGAGGGTGAGGATGATGGCTCTCCATTGCCTCCATTTCCTCCATTTCCCTTCTTTGACTTATCTTCATCATTGTGACCTCCTGAAGATCCATGTTCTTCCTTGTGAAGTTTGGATCCTTCTCCTTCTAGTCTCTCATTCCTTTCTTGATAAAGGATTCTAACCATCTCAGTCATGTCAAGGAATGCTTTCCTAAACACTTTTTCTTCCTCTTTGGGATCAACTTCTTCATGGATTTCTCCTTATCTATGAGACATGCTTAATGTAGCTTCTACTTCCTTAGGAGGTGAACTAGGTGGTGGATATTGTGGCAATACTTCTCTCCTTTTCTTTGGCTCTTCTTGAGACCCTTCTGCTCCCACCAATTTTCCTTCTCCTCTTTTGAGCTTGAGCCTAGTAAGCATCTAAAAACTTGAAAACAGTTAAAAAAATATTTGAACTAAACAACACCAGAAAATAAACTCTATCTTTGATACCAATATTATCTAAAAGGATTGTATTAGTTTTTCTGTGCTAAGTGTCTTTTCAGTTTATAAACATGTGCATACTTGTCTCATAAGTTTGCTTAAGGATTGAGGATTTTAACAATGAATTGTAGATGAATTTAGTGAATCATAAGCATGAAATAAGCATAAATAACATTGAACAAGAGTGTTAAATAGATAAATAATTCACCACATAACATTTACACAGCAGGCATGATGAAGCAGTTCACCCCTCCTGGGCTACATCTACTGGTCCAACTCCCAATGGCATGTCCATCTTTCATTGTGCTCAAAATTTTGAAAATACATGTAGTTACAGGCCTCTAATGGTTGTTTTCTCTACACCAATGGCTGCAAAATGCTCCAATTAGTCAAGAATAACTCTTCATTCACTTTGAATGGGTGAAAATTGAGTCTCCTACTCATTTTCCCAGTTACACATACAAAAAATCCACTTAACTAGAGTCAAAATAGTGGATTCTGCCTAAATTTGGGTGCGTTCTAAATTCCCACCAGAATTAACTGCAATATTAAATGGTTAGTGGTTGGGTGGCCACATGCCAACCCAAACCACATGGTGACCATGATGGTCAATGGGACCACAGGCTTAAACCAAGGGATAAAGTTAGTCGAAATTCTGGGTTGAACGTAGTGGTTAAGGTAACTGTTATAACCACGAGGAGTTTTTGTGGCCATGTGACATGTTGAAACCGTTATAATAAATTTCATGGTTCAAAACTATCGGTGTTAAGGTTTTATGTTGTCGTTTATTGCAATGTCATGTGACCAACCTCCATGGGACCATTGGCGAGTTAGGACTGACGGCAGTCCCCAGCCCCAAATGCCAACATTATAAACTTTAACAATAACCCGTGAACTATGTTGGTAAGAACTACTCATGCAGCTTAGGCGGTATGTCGTGTGGTTTCTCTACCAGAGGTCGCGAGGTTGAGCTTTGTGGACCTCTAACAAAAATTTAACCTGCTATTTGGGGGGCACATTGCGGCCTCAGGGTTGGCCACGTGTCACCCCTTGATTGGCCGAAAACATAACAATGTACAACCATTCATCAGATAAAATGGTGCCACTTGTAATCCACTGATTGGCCTAGAGAAAAGGAATATTCTTTTGGAATATTCCTTTTTGCTGACTATATAACCACCATGATGACTGGGCAACCCAATCAACCTTGTCACAAACTTTTCTTGTTTGGGATTTCGATCAGAATAGGATATCTCCCTCATACAACATCAGTTTTTCGAACTGTTTGTGGCACCAGAATCAGGAAGGTGAGATCTACGTAGCCATCCTAGTTTCAACCCAATCTTGTAACTTTAAATTTTGAGCAAAATTTATGAACTCTTAATCAAGGATGCACTACTATGTCACCTAGGACACCTTTGTGTTCCTTCAAGAGAGCATGCCAAGATGATTTGGGAAGCACACTATAGTCGAGTTGCTGGGAATTTCAGGGCTAAGAAAATAGTGGTTGTGCTCTAGAAGTATTTATATTGGTTGAACACTCGACATGATGTCGAGAAGTACATGATATCCCGCACTTCTTGCGCCATTGCCAAACATACCATCAAGAAGCGAGGCCTCTATACTCCACTTCCTACACCTAGTCGACCTCCCGAATCCATCTCCATGTATTACATGTTAGTCCTTCCTTCGTGGTGATCGACAGATTCTCAAAGATGGCCATTGTGGCAACCTAGAAGAAGAATATCACAGCAAAAGCCACTTCTAAACTCTTCTACGAATGAGTGTGGGTGCACTTTGGGATCCTACAGTCTATCATCTCATATGACAACATAAGGTTCCTCAGCACATTTTTTTCCAAACTCTTGTCAATTTTGGATACCAAGCTCACCAAGTCCACAGTTATCCATCCCCAAACTGATAGCCATAAAATGGTCGTCAACAAGATGATCATACAATTTTTTATCATTTACAATTCAACTCATCCACGCACATGGGATGAGAGCCTTCCCTATGTATGTAATATCCATAATTATATTTTAGCTAATTAGAATATTAATTTTTTCTTTTCTTAATTAAGTAGATGAATAAAAGGGTGGAGGGACCCATAAACCCAGTAATGGAGTACAAACCACTTCCTTAGTGTGAAAGTGGGACATCACAGTAGTGGGTGGGGCTAAGAGGCTAAGACAGTAGCGCAATATATGTAGAGGATATGTACCAATAGTACAATGCAGTTATGATGCGAGACTAGTGGTGTGAGGGTTCCACAAGAATAAAAATGGGGTAAGGGCAGCCATGGAAATCATTCACTATTATTTGATTTTCCTGTCATTTATGACTTCAGCACGCTTGAGCTATTTAGCCGACTTTGTAGTGTTGTTTAGCACATGGGTGTCTCCGAGCGGAGATCCCAACCTCGTCCTCGGGGGACTTCAAGTGCCTGCTCATGAGAGGATTCCTACTATCCTTGAGAGAAGATTTCATTATTCTGGCATCAAGCCACTTACAGCCCCTATAGAGTAGCATAGTCACTCAGTGACTCACGCAATCGAGTAGCAGAGGCATTCAAGAGAGGGTGAAATTCCAAGGTACTTAAGCTTGGAATCAAGTGAAGGGATCAACCCTTTTTTAGCTGAGCTACGGGGGAGTTGTTGCAACATTTTATATATCATTTCAGCCCATACCTCTGCATACCCAGTAGAACTGCGTTTTCAAACACTAGGTGGGTGATTTTCCATGGTCAGCCAATCCGAAAATCCTTTTTGGGTTTTTATGGGTTTTGAGAGTAGAGATCGGTGTCCAAATCCCATCAGTTTATGAGCACCTGAACAACCTCATCTAGGTAGCCCTATTCAATCAGCAACAAAATTTTCAGTCAGATAGCGCAAAGGAAGATTCCAGCAGAGTGAGAGAGATTGAGGGCCATCCCAGCCAGCTTTTCCTACTTGAGTGCTATCATTTTGAGAATTGTTCTATTTTCTTTTCCCCTCCATATTAATAAAATGGATTAGCAGTTTCTGGCTCTATTTATGGTGTTT
This sequence comes from Pinus albicaulis, assembly GCA_034641835.2. Taxonomy (NCBI): domain Eukaryota; kingdom Viridiplantae; phylum Streptophyta; class Pinopsida; order Pinales; family Pinaceae; genus Pinus; species Pinus albicaulis. The sequence goes on from CM076572.1 coordinate 838,182,526, forward strand.
TGATGCATTTTCCATATTGTTGCATGTTTTTTCTTTGTTTTCTTTGAATTTCTACTAATTCATATTAGGAATATTACAGTGGTATCAGAGACCATAGACTTGGATCAACCTATGAAGAAACTAGTCTATGACATCCGAAAGATAGAGAATACATTAAAAACAAAACAAGGAGGCACATAAATAGATAACACAAGGTTGAGATCGCATCTAGTGAAAGGGATTGTGTTCCAGTGGAGGAGGATAAAGGGAAAGCTCCAATGGTGGAAGAAGATGATGGGAAGGATTTTGGAAATCTCCTCGTCAAATCAATGCAAGAACTAGCCATATAAATTAAATAAATGAGAACAAAAAAATACATGGAAATCCACAGGAGTTCCAAAATGGAGAAGGTTCAGGAAATTCTCACCATTGGGCGAAGAAACCAGTGGTGCCACAAGCATCACAACGTTCCATCATGCCCATATTCTTAGCAGTGGGTACGGGAGCTGGAGGACCTTAGGAGCAAGAGGATCTAGGTGATTATTTCACGGAGTACTAATCTCGTACCCAGGATTTTAGATATCATCTGAATTTCCAGAAATTTTTCCAGATTAAGGATAATCGAAGACTCGCTGCTATAACAGAGGAGGAGGGTACACATAGGGAAATGAACTGCAGCGTACTATGGGTAGATTTTTCTTGCCTACTTTTGATGGGCCTTCCAAGAGTACAAAAAAATATTGGGTGGATAAGTTAGACATCTATTTTTAGATGAATCAAATGGCGGAGGTAGAAGCCATTGAGGTGGCAGTGCTGCACCTTGAAGGAGAAGCTCACGAATGGTGGTTCCATGAGATGTCCACATTGGGTCACGCAAGGGTGAATATGTATGCAGAGTTCACCAAGAGGGTAGTAGATATATTTGACCGAAGGGACCAAGAGGACAATTTCATTGAGTTAGCCAAACTCAAGCAGACATGGCACCTAGAGACTTATATCTCCAAGTTCTTAAATTTATCGGTAATGGTTCCAGAGCTTTCCATGGCTAGGAGGGGTAGGCAAGATGATCAAAGTGTTGTCCTCAAGATGGCAACCCACTCTGACAGAGTGTTGTCCTTGAATGGAAACCCACTTGATGAAGATGATGGCAACCTACTTGATGAAGTTGTGCTTGATGGAATATGTCTTGATGATCTTGTTAGATGATGTAAATCTGATGTATCTACAGTGAGTACAGAAGGTAATGAAGAAATGAATTTAGTATGTGCTAGATCTATGATGCAAAGAGTATGTCTCAAGGCATACGCGAAATTGTCTAGGAGAAGTTGCATATGCACGCGGGAAATAATGTGACAAGTCGCGTATGAGAAAAAGCGCTCATAAAGTACAAAACCAGGGGTAACCACCATGGTATTGAACCATTGTATTGAGTAATGATTCATCTATATGACCCCATCCAGGAATACCATCGGAAGTGATGTGGTTTTGGCTCATGGTATTGAAAAAGGGTAAACCTATATAAGGAGAAGAAATTCATTGTGCAAATGAGGGAGGTGGAAGCAAGAAGTCTGAGCTTGAATGAATGCTTCTCTCTGAAGTATATCTGAATGGAAAGGGTTACAGTTGAATGATAGATATGAATGCATGAAGCACCTATGAAGAAAATGATGAAGAAGGGAATCTAGATCTGAAATGTATTTGTATTTGCTACATTTGTTTATGGAATGATTAGATCTGAGATGAGGCGAACATCTGTCTGACGTAAAGGGTAAAATCTGTGTGATGTGTCTGTTCTGAAGAATTGAAATGACCTAAATGTCTGAAGAACCATACGCTAGTTTTCCGCAGAAGAAGCGCGTATATACGTGGCTTCGCTGAAGAGAAAGAGCGTATGCGCAGTGAAATTAGCTCTGTAATATGTACATAAGTATACGCGGGTTTGTATGGTAGAAGGAGCGTATATACGTGGTATTAGTGAAAGGAAAGCGCGTATGCAAACTAGGGTTTGCTGAAGCATGGGGTATGAAATGTCTGATCTGTTCTGCTGTGTTACTGCTATCTGTATTCTACAGTTCTGAGTTGTCTGTATCAGTTTGGTTGTATGATTGAGCTTAAATATGTGGAGTGGGTCCAGTCTGAAAATATGATGAAACGAGGCCTGCAAGTTGTGCTCTATTGAATTTGTTTGGATCCAGTGTGAAAATTGATGAAACGTGGTCCATAGAGGTGCTGAGGGTTGTAGCCTTCAGTCAGGGGGTTGTAGCTCCCTTCCAGGTGAGGCTGGTAAACGAGATCAGGGGGTCATAGCTCCCTTCCAGGTGAGGCTGGTAAACGAGATCAGGGGGTCGTAGCTCCCTTCCAGGAGAGGCTGGTAAACAAGTCAGGGGGTTGGAGCTCCCTTCCAGGAGAGGCTGGTAAACGAGTCAGGGGGTTGGAGCTCCCTTCCAGGAGAGGCTGGTAAACGAGCGCAGGTGGGTGCCTGCGTGCTGGTAGGAGTCTGCACCAGCACATATGTTGTAAAATGTTTTCTCTATAATAAAATATTGAAGGCTGAGCAACTGCAGCGGTGGTTTTCTCCCGACTTGGGTTTCCACCTAAAATCCTGGTGTTCATGTGTGATGCTTATGTGTGATGGCTTATTCTGTTCTTACTGCACATGTTTACTGTTTATTGAACATTTAATGAATGAATGATGGAATGATATAAGTGAATAATTAATGGCATAATTAGATCTCTGTGTATACGTGAGTTTTATGAAGGATATCCGCGTGTATACGCTAGTTGGCTTCATCAAAGTAGCGTATGGGTTTTAGAGCATGAAAAAGTAAAAAGTTGTAGTTTGCCCTAAATACTAATTCACCCCCCCCTCTCAGTATTTTTTCCAACAATTGGTATCGGAGCAGGTTCTTCTGCAGAAGCTTGATCGCTTGAAGGAGATCCGTCGCAATGGGAAGTCTTGAAGGAGTAATGTCTATAAAGCCACCTCTATTCAATGGAAGCAATCTGATATTCTAGAAGGTACGAACAAAAGCATATCTGCAAAGTCTTGGTGCAGATGTATGGGCAATCGTGGAAGAAGGTTATCAATACCTGGCAAGTATTCCTACTGATGCAGCAGAAAGGAAGAAATATGAAATCAATGCCAAAGCAGTCAATGTCCTATTAGGAAGCATGTCTGAATCAGAATTCGCTAAAGTGATGCAGCTAAATTCAGCAAAAGAAATATGGGACAAAATCATTCTGAGCTATGAAGGAGATACAAAGGTAAAAAGTGCAAAACTCCAAACTCTTAGAATTGAATATGAAAATTT